>OX336388.2:1450873732-1451458813 GCA_946902985.2 Meconema thalassinum | reverse complement strand
CCTTGATTCGATGAAGTTGGCTTTAGATAGAACAAATAGAACTTGGTTATTGTTGCTTGAAGTGAGTATAGAAAACAAGCTTGCTGGGGCAGACTGACAGGATGTGAATGTTATTTGATCTATTGGAATGCATTGACTTGACAACAGGGCAATGAAAAAAAGCACAGAGATGCTGAGGACACTTGAAGGTCAAACGATATGGCAACCATGGTGGGAGGGGGAAGCTAGGATGATGTCGCCGATCATGTTCAATGGATGAATTTATATTTTGCGAAGCATTGTTCGGAGAGGGTCATGGGACGACTTGTTTTAAGGGTATTTATTTTTTCGATGTTTCCTATGGTGGACTCATTGATTGAAATAATCCAAAACTGCTAGGGCATGGCCTTGAGATTTTATAAACCGATAATGGGATTTTGACATACAAGATCCACTCAGAACTTGACATGATGTCATTCTTTTTATGGCTTATGAATTTCCCCAAAAAAGACCCAAAACAACAAGATCATGGACTTTTGCTTTTCTTAATATATTGCAAACCCATAATGTAAGATGTTTACTGTGAGTGACGAAATCTAGCTAGGTAACGAAAGAATTATTGGAGGATATATGTATGGTGACTGACACGTCTTTGACCATTGGAACTTGTTTTCAGATCTGACTGTAGTACATAGGGAGTATAGGTTGTAGGCATGGATTGACAAACGGTGCACACAAAATTCAATTTATCGATTCAAGAATTAAGAGTAGACTATCATTAATTAATTGGTTAAAGAGTGTAGCTAAAAATAAAAAAATGGTGACTACATTAAACTAAACTGAACCAAGTCGAATCAAACCCAACCGAACCAAACCAAGCCTAAAGCAAACCAAACCTAATCAAGAACAAGCCAAGGGCTTAAGTGTAAAACTTGTGGGGGAATGCAGTCATTGGCAATGTCCAAAGGAAGGGATAACGCTCTACCTCTAGAGGGTAAGGTAAAGCTAGCGCATGGTGCTAATGCATATTCCCAAGTACATGAACCACACACACACAACTATCCTATGCTGTTTTTATGAGTTAACTGTTAAAACTTACTCAGTGGTTACTGAGCAAGATGGTCGCTACACACAACAAGCTTTAAATACTTGAGGCTAATAATCTATACACACACACACACGCTTGTTCTAAACTAAACTGTCTTGCTGGCAGTGCTCACACAGTAGGCAAATGACAGAAATGCTTGGCTAACAGAAATACAATCATTTTCGTTTGTCTAATGTTACCAGCTAACCATTACATGCTATAGTGGTGAGCACATGTGCCTCTTGCACTGGAGATCGTAACTCGATTTCTAGCTCTAAGGCCTAGAATGAATCAAACTAAGAAAGAAGGGTATGGTGACGCAGTGGTTAAACTGTTAGCCTTTCACTAAGGTAGACTAGGGTTTGATTTTAGGTTAATATACATGTCATAAACAAACAAACAAACAAACAAACAAAAAAGCAGAGATAATGTTTAAAACTGATTACACTTGTCTCTTTTCAAATTATTACTTAGATTGCAAATACAAAGGTGGACTGGGTTTGATATTCAGTTAATGCTGCCTATCGCATACTAGCCTGTAAGAACGCCAAACAAGCAAAAGGCATAGGTAGAGCAGTGGTAAAATCGCTATGTGTAGAGAACTACCTAACGGTTTTATGAACTGGCAATGGTATGTCGCATAAAACAGTGCAGGATACAATCCAGCAACCATAATTTGTATCTTGTGGAGCAGAGAAAACATATATATAGAGAAAGATATAGAAAGCTAGTGTATGTATGGGTAGCATTGATAATTTGACCAGAGAAAATACGATGAGGTAGGGTGGGGAGAGGGAGAATTAACACTTATATATGAATGAATGGTAAATAGTATTTTAGTTTTTTTTCCCAATAGTTTTGTTTTTTAAATGCAGTGGTAGATAGTCGTTATTTTGTAAAACATTCTTACTTGCAGTAGTAATAAGACTCTATGGTTTCGCTAACACATAGATAGACTGTATTATTGCCATGGTCAAGCACTCACATTAAGATCATTTACAAAATCATAAAATGAAAAATAAAAAATCTTGTTTTGGAAATATCGTTTTTCAACATACACAAAAATAAATATATAAAAAATTTGTAAACAGCAAAATGGAAAATCCATGGTCAAGCACTCACATTAAGATCATTTACAAAATCATAAAATGAAAAATAAAAATCTTGTTTTGGAAATATCGATTTTTTTCAACATACACAAAATAAATATATAAAAAATTTGTAAACAGCAAAATGGAAAATCCATGTTTCCATATAGACAAAATTTAAAAACCTTAAACGGACATTTAAGAAAATATATGCAAATGGGAAATTGACAAATGTGTAAATATGAAAATGGAAAAATCCATGTTTCCATATCATGAAATTGAAAAACATCAAACTGTCATTTAAAAAAATGCAAATGGAAAATTGACAAATTGCAATGTGTGAAATGTGAAATTGAACAAATGGCTATCATTATTTAAAAAAAAAAAGAACATGGTGCTCTATGGTTGAGGTGTGAATCAAACCCTTTCTACTTATTTGGACCACCTGAGACTGAGTAGACTAGTTTAAGTTGTCATACCACTTTTAAAAGTTTGTGTTAAATCTAGGAATTGAACCCAAGAGCTTGTAGGGGAGATCAAAGGTTATAATATGTTAAACAGATAGCCTTGAATGAAGGGTGTGGTAGCTATATAGAGATGAGACGTTTCGCTCGGGGCAGGGAGGCATGGAGATCTGCATCAAACCAGTCAAAGGACTAAAGACTCAAACAACAACATGTACGTTCACCAAAATAATGTTGTGTAACGGTAAATGTTAGTCAACGAACAGTAATGCATTACTAAAACCCATGACACGATACCTAAGAGCTTTTCTAAAATGATTTTAAAATGCCTTTAACCCTATATTGAACACCCAGTTCACAAGACTCATAACTGCAATGTTATGGTAAAACAAAACAAAATCTATATTTCAAAACAAACAAGTGGTTTAGTCAATGTATACTGGAAAAAGTTTTGTAAACACTCAAGTCCTCAAGACCAATTAAATTAGTAACTGTCAGGTTGGCCGAGTGGTTAAGGTGTTTGACTTAAGATCAAATTTCTGTATAAGGAAGCAAGGGTTCGAATCCCTTACCTGACATAACTATTGCCTTAACATGGCTTGGCCACACTGTATTATTATGATACTCAGTACACAAACCATAGATATAGTGTATTGTTTAAGGCCACTCTCTTTCTGAACATAGTCAGAGACTGTTGATGGTTAACAATTGTATTAATAGTGGGACATGGGGATAGCAATTAAGAAAAAACAGCCAATACCCATACAATATTTTTATTCATTTTAGTTTTTTTTACAATAGTTACACACTGAATACAACTTTTTATCTCTTTACCATTGTTTGATATAGATTTTAAACACAACGCTTGTTGTAGATCCTTTTACAACTTTCTCTAGGTACTCTTGTTCTTAAAAACTGGGGAAGCCGCAATGGTTTTATAGACATTAAACCCTCATTCTCTTTTTTTTCATCATCATAATCATCATTATTATAAATATTATCTTTATAATTATTATAGTCATTGTCACCATCATTATCATCATCATCATCATCCTCAACATCACTAGAACTATCCAATTCCATTTTTTCCTTTTCAAAAGGGATCTCTTGAAGAGTCTGTGTTGCTTTTGATAGTGTTACGGGTTTATTGAACGTTGACAACTGTCCTAACATGACTTTTTGAGGAGATAAATGTTTTTTCATAAGGAAGTCACTATGTTGAGTAACACTATGTTTTTGTCGGACTTGCTTTTTCTTGTTCTTTTGATCATGTTTTGTTAACACTAACGGTGTTTCATTTGGTATACCACATTGATGAGTACCCACACTTAAGACCTCACTATGTTTACTTTTTAGATGACCTAGACATTTTGTTGTTCTTTGTTTTGAGCACTGCCAAAATATGATGCCATTCGCATTTTCTCGCTTATAGTTATAAGAGTACCCATGATACAGGGCACGTGGTTTACCTTTATTGGTTATAGTATATTCCATAGTAGTCACTGACTTGTATAGTCGATCCGCCTACTACAAAGGTCTGAACACTTGTGGTGAAAGAATGATGTTGTGTTGACGTTTTATGCAGGATAATGTTGGTGGCATATGTGGGTGGCTTATGTTGATGACATGTGTTGTTGGCTGATTTTGGTGGCTTATGTTGATGGTTTATGGTGGTGGCTTATGTTGATGGCTTATGTTGGTGGCTTATGTTGATGACATATGTTGATGACTTATGTTGATAGCTTATGTTGGTGGCTAATGTTGATGACATATGTTGTTGGCTTATGGTGGTGGCTTATGTTGATGGTATATGTTGCTGGCCTATGTTGATGGTTTATGTTAATGGCTTAGGTTAATATCTTAGGTTGATGGCATAAGTTGATGGCTTATGTTGGTGGCTTATGGTGGTGGCTTATGCTGGTGGCTTATGCTAGTGGCTTATGGTGGTGGTTTATGGTGGTGGCTTATGTTGATGACATATGTTGGTGGCTTAAGTTGGTGGCTTATGTTGGTGGCTTATGGTGGTGGCTTATGGTGGTGGGTTATGGTGGTGGATTATTGTGGCTTATAGTGGTGGCTTATGGTGGTGGTTTATGGTGGTGGCTTATGTTGATGACATATGTTGGTGGCTTATGGTGGCTTATGGTGGTGATTTATAGTGGTGGCCTATGTTGGTGGCTTATTTTTGGTGGTTTACGTTAATACCTTATTTGTAATGGCTTATTTGACAAGTTATTGTTGTCAATGTATTTAGAGGATTTTTCTCTTGGTTTTGGAAAGTATCTCAACTCTTTTTTATGGTAGCATAATGCTTACCGCCATGTTTGTAAGCAACAACAACACACTAAAATTCCAAGAATCCAAAGTACTCTAAGGTTAATGATTGTCTCTCAACTCCATTCAACGTCTAGTCAAAAAACATTATATATTTTTCACATTTTACAAAAAAGGTAAATTGGGAAAGAAAGCTATATGTTTAAACTAAAAATCATATCAAATCATATGCTAACTCCAACACCTACGTCTACCCCAATCTCAGTCAAAAAAATATAATATTCTTCAAATTTTTCCAAAACAGTATTTGGAAAGTAGGCCATATTTTGAAAACTAATCATCCTATAAAGTCATATATATATATACTGAAACCAATGGCTTTTATATCCTTAATCTTAAGAACAAAATATGGAATTTTTGACATTTTTTCCAAAAATGTTCATTTTAAAACGGGGCTATATTTTGGAAACTAGGAATTTTACAAGAAAGTTTGTTTAACGTAAATGGCAGGTATTTACCCCCACTACCCGCAAACCAAGTCCCAGGTCTCTGGGGAAAAATCCAAAAAAAGTTCAATTTGGAAAGTAGGCAATATTTTGAAAACTAATCATCCTAAAAAGTCATATATAGACTCAAACCAATGGCTTTTATGTCCTTAATTGGTAGAACAAAACTTAACATTTTTTCAGTTTTTCCAAAAAAGTCCAATTTTCAAAAATTGTCTATATTTTGGGAACTAAGAATTTTACAAAAAAGTTTGTTTAACGAAAATGAAAGGTCTTTACCCCCCTCTACCCAAAACATAAATTTCAGGTCCCTAGGACAAAAACTGTGCAGTATATATATATATATATATTTTGGGGAGGGGGTCTATATTCACTTTACCTCCCCACTTCACAAGATGGCGGCCATAGCTTAACTTAACCTAGCCTAACCTAACCTGACCTACGAGGTGTGATCAAAAAGTTCCAAAAATGTGGCTGCAACTTAACCAAACCTAGCCTAGCCTAACCTAACCTCCCTGTTGACTAGCCCCCTTTGGACGGGTCCTTTTTGAAGGGAGTCATTTTTTTTACGTGTCCCGGAGGACGGGTCCTTGTTGACGGGTCCCTGTGGCGGGTCCTTTGGACTGATCCCTATGGACTGGCCTTGCATTTTATCCAAATTATGTCAAAGGGGACCCGCCACTGGGACCCGTCAACAAGGACCCGTCCTCCGGGACACGTAAAAAAAATGACTCCCTTCAAAAAGGACCCGTCCAAAGGGGGCTAGTCAACAGGGAGGTTAGGTTAGGCTAGGCTAGGTTTGGTTAAGTTGCAGCCACATTTTTGGAACTTTTTGATCACACCTCGTAGGTCAGGTTAGGTTAGGCTAGGTTAAGTTAAGCTATGGCCGCCATCTTGTGAAGTGGGGAGGTAAAGTGAATATAGACCCCCTCCCCAAAATATATATATATATATATATACTGCACAGTTTTTGTCCTAGGGACCTGAAATTTATGTTTTGGGTAGAGGGGGGTAAAGACCTTTCATTTTCGTTAAACAAACTTTTTTGTAAAATTCTTAGTTCCCAAAATATAGACAATTTTTGAAAATTGGACTTTTTTGGAAAAACTGAAAAAATGTTAAGTTTTGTTCTACCAATTAAGGACATAAAAGCCATTGGTTTGAGTCTATATATGACTTTTTAGGATGATTAGTTTTCAAAATATTGCCTACTTTCCAAATTGAACTTTTTTTGGATTTTTCCCCAGAGACCTGGGACTTGGTTTGCGGGTAGTGGGGGTAAATACCTGCCATTTACGTTAAACAAACTTTCTTGTAAAATTCCTAGTTTCCAAAATATAGCCCCGTTTTAAAATGAACATTTTTGGAAAAAATGTCAAAAATTCCATATTTTGTTCTTAAGATTAAGGATATAAAAGCCATTGGTTTCAGTATATATATATATGACTTTATAGGATGATTAGTTTTCAAAATATGGCCTACTTTCCAAATACTGTTTTGGAAAAATTTGAAGAATATTATATTTTTTTGACTGAGATTGGGGTAGACGTAGGTGTTGGAGTTAGCATATGATTTGATATGATTTTTAGTTTAAACATATAGCTTTCTTTCCCAATTTACCTTTTTTGTAAAATGTGAAAAATATATAATGTTTTTTGACTAGACGTTGAATGGAGTTGAGAGACAATCATTAACCTTAGAGTACTTTGGATTCTTGGAATTTTAGTGTGTTGTTGTTGCTTACAAACATGGCGGTAAGCATTATGCTACCATAAAAAAGAGTTGAGATACTTTCCAAAACCAAGAGAAAAATCCTCTAAATACATTGACAACAATAACTTGTCAAATAAGCCATTACAAATAAGGTATTAACGTAAACCACCAAAAATAAGCCACCAACATAGGCCACCACTATAAATCACCACCATAAGCCACCATAAGCCACCAACATATGTCATCAACATAAGCCACCACCATAAACCACCACCATAAGCCACCACTATAAGCCACAATAATCCACCACCATAACCCACCACCATAAGCCACCACCATAAGCCACCAACATAAGCCACCAACTTAAGCCACCAACATATGTCATCAACATAAGCCACCACCATAAACCACCACCATAAGCCACTAGCATAAGCCACCAGCATAAGCCACCACCATAAGCCACCAACATAAGCCATCAACTTATGCCATCAACCTAAGATATTAACCTAAGCCATTAACATAAACCATCAACATAGGCCAGCAACATATACCATCAACATAAGCCACCACCATAAGCCAACAACATATGTCATCAACATTAGCCACCAACATAAGCTATCAACATAAGTCATCAACATATGTCATCAACATAAGCCACCAACATAAGCCATCAACATAAGCCACCACCATAAACCATCAACATAAGCCACCAAAATCAGCCAACAACACATGTCATCAACATAAGCCACCCACATATGCCACCAACATTATCCTGCATAAAACGTCAACACAACATCATTCTTTCACCACAAGTGTTCAGACCTTTGTAGTAGGCGGATCGACTATACAAGTCAGTGACTACTATGGAATATACTATAACCAATAAAGGTAAACCACGTGCCCTGTATCATGGGTACTCTTATAACTATAAGCGAGAAAATGCGAATGGCATCATATTTTGGCAGTGCTCAAAACAAAGAACAACAAAATGTCTAGGTCATCTAAAAAGTAAACATAGTGAGGTCTTAAGTGTGGGTACTCATCAATGTGGTATACCAAATGAAACACCGTTAGTGTTAACAAAACATGATCAAAAGAACAAGAAAAAGCAAGTCCGACAAAAACATAGTGTTACTCAACATAGTGACTTCCTTATGAAAAAACATTTATCTCCTCAAAAAGTCATGTTAGGACAGTTGTCAACGTTCAATAAACCCGTAACACTATCAAAAGCAACACAGACTCTTCAAGAGATCCCTTTTGAAAAGGAAAAAATGGAATTGGATAGTTCTAGTGATGTTGAGGATGATGATGATGATGATAATGATGGTGACAATGACTATAATAATTATAAAGATAATATTTATAATAATGATGATTATGATGATGAAAAAAAAGAGAATGAGGGTTTAATGTCTATAAAACCATTGCGGCTTCCCCAGTTTTTAAGAACAAGAGTACCTAGAGAAAGTTGTAAAAGGATCTACAACAAGCGTTGTGTTTAAAATCTATATCAAACAATGGTAAAGAGATAAAAAGTTGTATTCAGTGTGTAACTATTGTAAAAAAAACTAAAATGAATAAAAATATTGTATGGGTATTGGCTGTTTTTTCTTAATTGCTATCCCCATGTCCCACTATTAATACAATTGTTAACCATCAACAGTCTCTGACTATGTTCAGAAAGAGAGTGGCCTTAAACAATACACTATATCTATGGTTTGTGTACTGAGTATCATAATAATACAGTGTGGCCAAGCCATGTTAAGGCAATAGTTATGTCAGGTAAGGGATTCGAACCCTTGCTTCCTTATACAGAAATTTGATCTTAAGTCAAACACCTTAACCACTCGGCCAACCTGACAGTTACTAATTTAATTGGTCTTGAGGACTTGAGTGTTTACAAAACTTTTTCCAGTATACATTGACTAAACCACTTGTTTGTTTTGAAATATAGATTTTGTTTTGTTTTACCATAACATTGCAGTTATGAGTCTTGTGAACTGGGTGTTCAATATAGGGTTAAAGGCATTTTAAAATCATTTTAGAAAAGCTCTTAGGTATCGTGTCATGGGTTTTAGTAATGCATTACTGTTCGTTGACTAACATTTACCGTTACACAACATTATTTTGGTGAACGTACATGTTGTTGTTTGAGTCTTTAGTCCTTTGACTGGTTTGATGCAGATCTCCATGCCTCCCTGCCCCGAGCGAAACGTCTCATCTCTATATAGCTACCACACCCTTCATTCAAGGCTATCTGTTTAACATATTATAACCTTTGATCTCCCCTACAAGCTCTTGGGTTCAATTCCTAGATTTAACACAAACTTTTAAAAGTGGTATGACAACTTAAACTAGTCTACTCAGTCTCAGGTGGTCCAAATAAGTAGAAAGGGTTTGATTCACACCTCAACCATAGAGCACCATGTTCTTTTTTTTTTTAAATAATGATAGCCATTTGTTCAATTTCACATTTCACACATTGCAATTTGTCAATTTTCCATTTGCATTTTTTTAAATGACAGTTTGATGTTTTTCAATTTCATGATATGGAAACATGGATTTTTCCATTTTCATATTTACACATTTGTCAATTTCCCATTTGCATATATTTTCTTAAATGTCCGTTTAAGGTTTTTAAATTTTGTCTATATGGAAACATGGATTTTCCATTTTGCTGTTTACAAATTTTTTATATATTTATTTTGTGTATGTTGAAAAAAATCGATATTTCCAAAACAAGATTTTTATTTTTCATTTTATGATTTTGTAAATGATCTTAATGTGAGTGCTTGACCATGGATTTTCCATTTTGCTGTTTACAAATTTTTTATATATTTATTTTGTGTATGTTGAAAAACGATATTTCCAAAACAAGATTTTTTATTTTTCATTTTATGATTTTGTAAATGATCTTAATGTGAGTGCTTGACCATGGCAATAATACAGTCTATCTATGTGTTAGCGAAACCATAGAGTCTTATTACTACTGCAAGTAAGAATGTTTTACAAAATAACGACTATCTACCACTGCATTTAAAAAACAAAACTATTGGGAAAAAAAACTAAAATACTATTTACCATTCATTCATATATAAGTGTTAATTCTCCCTCTCCCCACCCTACCTCATCGTATTTTCTCTGGTCAAATTATCAATGCTACCCATACATACACTAGCTTTCTATATCTTTCTCTATATATATGTTTTCTCTGCTCCACAAGATACAAATTATGGTTGCTGGATTGTATCCTGCACTGTTTATGCGACATACCATTGCCAGTTCATAAAACCGTTAGGTAGTTCTCTACACATAGCGATTTTACCACTGCTCTACCTATGCCTTTTGCTTGTTTGGCTTTCTTACAGGCTAGTATGCGATAGGCAGCATTAACTGAATATCAAACCCAGTCCACCTTTGTATTTGCAATCTAAGTAATAATTTGAAAAGAGACAAGTGTAATCAGTTTTAAACATTATCTCTGCTTTTTTGTTTGTTTGTTTGTTTGTTTGTTTATGACATGTATATTAACCTAAAATCAAACCCTAGTCTACCTTAGTGAAAGGCTAACAGTTTAACCACTGCGTCACCATACCCTTCTTTCTTAGTTTGATTCATTCTAGGCCTTAGAGCTAGAAATCGAGTTACGATCTCCAGTGCAAGAGGCACATGTGCTCACCACTATAGCATGTAATGGTTAGCTGGTAACATTAGACAAACGAAAATGATTGTATTTCTGTTAGCCAAGCATTTCTGTCATTTGCCTACTGTGTGAGCACTGCCAGCAAGACAGTTTAGTTTAGAACAAGCGTGTGTGTGTGTGTATAGATTATTAGCCTCAAGTATTTAAAGCTTGTTGTGTGTAGCGACCATCTTGCTCAGTAACCACTGAGTAAGTTTTAACAGTTAACTCATAAAAACAGCATAGGATAGTTGTGTGTGTGTGGTTCATGTACTTGGGAATATGCATTAGCACCATGCGCTAGCTTTACCTTACCCTCTAGAGGTAGAGCGTTATCCCTTCCTTTGGACATTGCCAATGACTGCATTCCCCCACAAGTTTTACACTTAAGCCCTTGGCTTGTTCTTGATTAGGTTTGGTTTGCTTTAGGCTTGGTTTGGTTCGGTTGGGTTTGATTCGACTTGGTTCAGTTTAGTTTAATGTAGTCACCATTTTTTTATTTTTAGCTACACTCTTTAACCAATTAATTAATGATAGTCTACTCTTAATTCTTGAATCGATAAATTGAATTTTGTGTGCACCGTTTGTCAATCCATGCCTACAACCTATACTCCCTATGTACTACAGTCAGATCTGAAAACAAGTTCCAATGGTCAAAGACGTGTCAGTCACCATACATATATCCTCCAATAATTCTTTCGTTACCTAGCTAGATTTCGTCACTCACAGTAAACATCTTACATTATGGGTTTGCAATATATTAAGAAAAGCAAAAGTCCATGATCTTGTTGTTTTGGGTCTTTTTTGGGGAAATTCATAAGCCATAAAAAGAATGACATCATGTCAAGTTCTGAGTGGATCTTGTATGTCAAAATCCCATTATCGGTTTATAAAATCTCAAGGCCATGCCCTAGCAGTTTTGGATTATTTCAATCAATGAGTCCACCATAGGAAACATCGAAAAAATAAATACCCTTAAAACAAGTCGTCCCATGACCCTCTCCGAACAATGCTTCGCAAAATATAAATTCATCCATTGAACATGATCGGCGACATCATCCTAGCTTCCCCCTCCCACCATGGTTGCCATATCGTTTGACCTTCAAGTGTCCTCAGCATCTCTGTGCTTTTTTCATTGCCCTGTTGTCAAGTCAATGCATTCCAATAAGATCAAATAACATTCACATCCTGTCAGTCTGCCCCAGCAAGCTTGTTTTCTATACTCACTTCAAGCAACATATAACCAAGTTCTATTTGTTCTATCTAAAGCCAACTTCATCGAATCAAGGAATTATCATTTGTCATGTCACTCATAATCGTTTACATGTTAAAGACCCCCTTCAGGGGGTTTAGGTATTAGGTATTCCATCATAGGAAAAATCGGAAAACGAACCCTCGACCCGCCGTCTCATCGAAATAGCGAATACTGTATTAGTATATCACCACCGTGGCCAGTAATAGCTTCGTTGAAACACGTGTCCAGTGGTATCGTCTCTATCTGCAACCACTCTTCATGAACATTTTAGACAAATTAAAAAAAAAGTTTTAAAAACTAAAATGTTTTCAACAAAAGTGTCGTTAGACCCTTTCGCATTTTTTTAAAATATAAATACTATATTTGAAAAAGGGGGGGGGAATGAGAGGGCCTCACCCCGAGTCCTACGACCCCTCGTATACGTCTCTGGCGTTATTGGTTTGTGAGATATATCAGAAAGACTAAAATCACGGTTTTACAACAAAAAATTCTGTTTCCCTCATTTTCAGAAACTTTAACCTATTACCAAAATAAAGAGGGTTTCGAGACAAGCCATTTGACACGTCATAGGACCAAATCCGACCATGCATTCGTGAGATATCGGAAAAGTCTAAAATCATGGTTTTACCCCAAAAAGCCTGTTTCCCTCATTCTCAAAACTCTAACCTATTAATAACATATATAGGGCTTCGAGACAAGCGATTTGACACGTCACACGTTCAAATCCGATCTTGCGTTCGAGAGATATCGGCAAACTTCGTAGGAAAGTAGGCGACTATCTGGCTCTCTCCTCACCACCAAAACCTCTTCTTATCAATCATTTTTTTTCAAAGAGCTCGCCCTCTTACAAAAATCCCCAGTGCGCATGCGTACAAAACAAAAACAAAAATGTTCATCCATAGCGGCAGCCAGAAAAACGCATGCGCGATATGAGCAACAACATTTAAGTTCATTTTAGCAGCGCACCTTATACGTGTCGTATTTGAAAAGAGACTTTCACTAAAAATTACAATTTCACCCCCTAATAGGGGTAGGTTTTATTTAGGGGTTGAAATGAGTGGTCCATAGCAAAGCCCCCGTCAGCCCGAGTCCAACGACACTTTATTCGTGAATCTCCGACCACGGGTTCGGGAATTATCGGCTCGCATTGGGAGTAGTGGTGGGGGGGGGCAGAACCCCTACTACTCCCCTACTACCCTCCATAGCTCTGAAGCTATTACAAAAAGTAGCAACCCGTCCCGGTTTCGCCCGGTATCTTTAACGGTTTACTCAGTGTAAGCTTAAGAGGTGAACGGACGGCAGGTTCCAGACGCAATTCAGAAAAGCCGAGGTGAACAGTGACTCGACAGTTTGATGCTGCCCGATGCTCGTAAACTTGCCCCGAAGCTGGTAATTAAAATTTCCACTGATCGGAGATTGTTCGAAGAAATAAAAACGTAAAAGCACTTATAGTGGGCAATGTATTAAAGATAGAGATATGCTGTCTGGGAATTTTTGTAGAACGTTTCATGCCGAACATTCATGCTTACATTCATAGTACAGTATATACCGTAGATATTTTGAACGGTTTACCCAGCTTAAGTTTAAAAGGCGGACGGACGTCAAGTTTTTCTTCGACTCGATTCACTGAAATCGTTACTACTCGGTTTTCTTTGATCATAAATGAATATATTTCTACAGAAACCTTCATCGAAAAATCCTTTGCAGAATGGTGGAACCCCCACCAAAATCCATCCTGTGGTTCTCGAGAATACACGATACATCCAATAATCGGATACTTTGTATTGAACTATGTATAGATATGTATGGAACCAGTTTTGTACACAATGTTACCCTCTTCAGTTCTTATAATATAGACTTTTTCGCTAAGCCACCAAGTTTATGTGATACATGCAAATAACTAAGATAAAATAGCGTTTTACCGCCTTCCAAACCCCCCTTCCATATCCCCCATATCCGACCGAATGACTCGAGAAATTCTCTAGGACGTGTTGTGTAGGATACACACTAACATTTGAACACATACGTACTTTGAATTCTTTGAATGATTGGATATGGCCCCTTTTTGACCTTTTGTCACTGTGCTAATACCTTAATCGTGTTCCAGGTATATGTTTTGAGCCATCAGTGGGTTCTTCATCAGCACAAATGATTCTAAAAATAAAATATTAAAAGTATTGCAATTAAATACAAAGATCCTAATTGTGAGTAATTCTCAATAAAAATTCGTCTTCTAGCCAACATATTACCTCAATCGAAACTAGATTTTCAGTATACAGTTTGTAGGTTAAATTATGATTTTATTATTTTATTTTTTTACGCGTGAATGGACCACTTAAGATCACGCTACAACTTCATTTCTTTTTCTTGGTGCGAAGTTTTCTCTGCACCCAACACTCCTTCATGCGTTCGCTGGTCTGTTTACGCTGTTCTTCCGGGCTTCTTAGGACTTCTTGCGGCTTGAATCCCTTCCAAATTAATCAGTATGTTCCTATATCTATTTCTGTCTAACAGTTGGTCTTCTGAGATGTTCAATCTTTCCATATTCGCCTTTGTTTCCTTAATCCATGCTGTTGTGTTCTTCTTTCTCCAGAAGTAATCAAATATCTGTTTGGTGAGTCTATTTTGGTCCATTCTGTATAGATGTGCGAGAAACTTCAAACTCCTCTTCTTCATAGTCTCAGAGATTCTTTCTACTTTCTGGTAAACCTTTTCGTTACTTCGAAGTGTCCATCCACTTTCGGTTTGAACAGCACCCATAATTTTTCTGAGGATTCTCCTTTCCAAGACCTCTAGTTTATCCAGCTTGTAGTTCATAGACAGACATTCACTGTCATAGAGACATTCTGTATTCACCACGGTGTTGTAGTGTTTTATTTTGGCATTCCAGGATAGGCACTTTTTATTGTACATGTTTTTGGTCAAGCAATATGCTCTCTCCATTTTTGAGATCCAATCTTCTATTGAATCTTTCTCTGGTCCTCAGCTTGTATGGTCTCACCAAGGTACTTGAACTTTTTGACCATTTTGAATCGCCCTATCTCTGTTGCCATAAATTGTGGTCCATTTTTGGAGTTCATCATGAATTTGGTCTTCTCTGATGAGATCTTCAGTCCTGTTTGGCTAGCAATTCTTTTCTGAAGGTTAATTTGGTTGAGACCTCTGGACTTTCAGACAGAACAGCAAAGTCATCAGCAAGATGAATGTATTATTAATAATTACTTACAATTAGGATCTTTGCATTAATTGTAATACTTTTAAGATTTTAATTTTGGAATACTGTGTGCCGATGAAGAACCCACTGATAGTTTGAAACATGTACACGGAACTATAATTACGTTATATGTAATCAATGTATTGATAGGCGATCATTGTCATATTTCAAGAATTATTGTAAGTCAATACAGATTATTATCATTATTATTATTATTCAATTTCGCTAATTGGCCAACTAGGGACCACGATAAGCCTCATTTTACATTCTGGCATTTGTTCATTTTTCGCTTGATCCACATTGTCTTCATGAGCTCACTGTGTTTAGACGTTCTTCTGTCCATTTCGCACCAGTTGTCCGTTTTTCGTCCCGGAAAGTCCCAAACGTTTTGATGGCTGCTCTATAAAGATTTCGGTCTTCTGCATCTTCAGCTCGTATCCCCATTTCTTTCAGATCTTTCTGGACGTTAACATACCACGGCATTGTAGTTTTTGGTTTTGAGTCGAATATACTGAAGATACGTTTCGTCCATCGGGAGTCGATCATCCGTCGTATATGACCGTAGAAGCAAATTCTGCGTTTTCGCATTGTGTCTGTGATCTTCTCTATCCTCGAGTATATTTCTTGCCTGGATTTTGTGATGTAGATGCCATTTTTGTAGTCTGGGACAAGTATGCTGTGTAGGATCTTTCTTTCTTTCTTTCTTTCTTTCTTTCTTTCTTTCTTTCTTTTCTCTCTAACTTCGCGAGCAAACATTTCTCGGATAGGATAAGGCATTCAGATGCATATAGCGGTACTGGTTTGATGACAGTGTTGTAGTGACGAATTTTTGTGTTCATAGAAAAGCACTTTTGGTTATATATGTTGCGGGTGGTTTGGAAAGCGACTTCCATTTTCTTGCTTCTTGCTTCTATGGCTTCCTGGTCAATGCCATTTTGCTGGATCCATTCCCCCAAGATATTTAAATTTATTAACACGGTTTATCGTTCCATATTTGGTGTTTAGTTGTGCTGTATCGTCCTTGATTTTCGACATTACTTTCTTTACTGTCTTTTGAAAGGAAATTTGTAATCCTGTTTGTTCTGCTACTTCCTTCAATATATTGACCTGTTCTGTTGCATTTTCGAAATCTTTTGTCATCAGGGCTATATCATCAGCAAATGCTAAGCAATCTATGTCCACTCCGTTTTTCTTTGTCCCGATTCTTAAAAGTTTGTAAAGGCCTCGTTCTTTTAACTTCTGTCGCCAATTCTGTATTGCCTTTTCAAGCACGCAGTTGAACAACAGAGGTGACAGGCTATCTCCCTGTCGAACGCCTGTCTTGATTACGAAGGGTTCAGAGAAACATCCTTGGAATTTGACTTTGGATGTGGTATTAATTAGGGTTGCTCTTATTATCGCCAGCAGTTTCTCATCGACTCCCATTTCTGCAAGTATGTTAATCTACATATCACGGTCGATGCAGGCGTACGCTTTCCTGAAGTCTACAAATGTCGATACATACGTTCGACCTTTTAACACATAGTACCTAATTATGGTTTTAAGGTTAATGATTTGTTCTGCAGTCGATCGGCCTTTCCTAAAAAAAACCTTGGTATTCCCCGAGTTTGTGTTTAACTTGCTGTTCCAGTCTTTCAAGGATGGAATGTGACAGGATCTTGTAAGCTACTGAGAGAAGAGAAATACCACGGTAGTTGTTCACATCTCTTATATTTCCTTTCTTGTGTAAAGGATGGATCAAAGCTAACTTCCAGTCCTCTGGGAGTTGTTCTGTCTCCCATATATCTACAATGGTTTGGTGTAGGATGTCAATTGCTTCTTCTGGGGCATGTTTCCACAGTTCTGCAATCATGGAGTCTTCACCAGGGTCCTTGTTATTTTTCAACCTCTTTATGTGGCGTTTGGTTTCATCGCGATTTGGTGGAGAAGATGGCAAATTGTGGTTCAATTGTTTGTTTGTTTTGATGGGGTTGGGTGGCTTTTCACAATTTAGGAGGTCGTTAAAATACCCGGCTAAAAGGTCGCAGTTTTCTTCGTTGGATGTTGCTGGAGTCAATCTTTTCTTAGAAAACAAAGGGAAGGTGCCTTGTATCCTTGTATCTTCTTTTCAAAATCCCTGTAGTACTCACGGGTCTCATTTCTGTGAAAATTTTGTTCAATTTTGCCCATTTGTTCTTTTTCATACTTGCGTTTCTCGCTGCGTATTATTTTTGCTGTTTGTGCTCGTTGGTCTTTATAGATGTTCAAATCTTCTTCTTCTTTGGAGGTGTAGTACTTTTTCCAAGCATTTAGACGATCCTCTAAGGTCTTCTCGCAGATATTGTTCCACCATGTGTGTTTCTTCCTCTTCTTGATGTCAGGCACTTCTTTTGCAGCGTGTATCATCTGCTTTCTCGTGCTGTTGAAGTCTTTTTCCACTGGTTGGGCAAGTTCTTTGAATTAATTCTCCCTATCTCTGAGCATGTTTGTGTCGAAGCGGATTATGGTAAGTTTGTTTTTTCTTTATGTTTAGTGGTATGGACCGGAACTTTATTACCAATACATAGTGATCTGAGACTGTGTTCATTCCCTTTTTTATGGTAACATTCATGATTTGCGGACTAGATCTTCGAGATAAGCAACATGGTCTATTTGGAAATCTCTTAATGTTTTGTTTGGGCATCTCCATGTAGTCTGTTTACTAGGTAGGTGACGAACGTGTGTTGACATCAGCTGGAGGTTATGGTTATTACATAGTTCAATGAGGCGTTCTCCATTTTTGTTAGTTCTATTGTGCGCTGGATAGAACCCAACGACATTTCTGTATTTCCGTTCACGTCCTACCTGTGCGTTGAAATCACCCATTTGGATCTTGACGTAGTGTTTCGGGATTTTTGCCAATCTAGCATCGAAGAGGTTTCAAAATCTATCAGTGTCTTCCAACTCTTTTTTGTTTTGTTCATTAGTTGGAGCATGTACATTGACAAGCGTGTATGTTTTGTTTGCACAGCGCAGAGATAGCAGGCATAACCTATCGTTAGCTTCAAAATTCAAGACTGACCTAAGGATTCTGGTGTTGACAGCAAAGGCTGTACCGAAGATAGGGGTGTTTTCATTACCCTCTTACGGGATTAGCTCTAGAAGAACCGATACCCATCAGACTCAAACGTATCTTCGTCAGTGAAGCGAGTTTCTTGCAAGGCCATTATATAATATTTTCGTGAAGGGCATTGGTCAGCTGTTTCATCTTTCCAGCTTCTATTAGAGAGTTTATGTTGAACGTCGCCAAAAAACACTTAGATTTGGGTATCAGCTTTCGTGAATGTTCAGGATTTCCAAGATGCACCGACTCGTCTTTAGCATGACGTTGCATCCCCCCCCCAGTCCGAATTGGATGCATGCGTCGCTCGTGGGCGACGGTGGATTTCTTCAAAAAGTTGCCACCTGGGGTATTAATCTGCTGTCTTTGTTTTACCATAATGCTTAAGAAGCTTTAGTTTAGCTTGGAGCAAATTGCTCACTATGAATGCAACCAAGGTTGTTAGCCTTGGAGGGCCTCAAGATGATTTCCGGCTGCGGGCAGGCATTTCCTCCTAACCCGAATAGTTATGGTTTTCCCGCCAATACTCGGGTGGCAAATTGCAGTGGTTTCCCACTGGGCGATGGGGTCGCCACATCCCTACGCCTTATTATTATTATTATTATTATTATTATTAATAATAATAATATTATTAGACCAATATGGTTAATACCTTAAACATATTTTTCTTCCTCTAGTCCCCATCCGTTCCCGATATCGGCAACCATCTGGCTGTGCGTTCTCTGTTCTGAGCCGTTTGGAATAACCGTACCGAGTATCACTGCATTCGGATGGTTAAATCGCGGGAAAAGTCCATTAAAATTATTACATTTCGTGTCGCCCCCATATTGGATTTGTGCTCATCAGGTTATTGAAAGTCCCACAGATAAACTAAGGACAACAGCCTTTATCAACACACAAAATTTCAGTTTGATAGCCGTCATAAATTAGTAGATATTGAGAACCGTCTAAATATTTTGGATAGCGCCATGTTGGATTTTTATGTATATAGTTATGTACTGTTAGATGACGATTACTGCGTAGGTTCGTTATTCAAACGTTGAGGTTGATCGCATGATTAGGACACAAGAAAAAAAACTTAATTTTAACATTTCGCACAGCCACCATCTAGAAGTTATGTAAACAATTGAACTATATTAGATTTCAGTGCATTACAATCTGTATACACATTTGCTGTACCTCGTTTCACTGCGCTCGGAGGGTTAAATCGCGAGAAAAGTCTATTTAAATGTTTCAACTTCGCAACGCCGCCATGTTCGTTTTGTATTTAACAGGTTTCTGAAAGTTACGTAGGTGAACTTCTAGTTGTGCCCTTTATCACCGTACACAATTTCAGGGTGATTTCAGTAGTAGTATCGGAGATTTGGAATACCGGTGAAATATTTCGCACAGCCGCCATGTTGGATTGGTAAGACTATTAAAATTGCAAGGACATTCTCAGGGTCGAACAAAACAGTACTTTGTCCTTACCGAGTTTCATTGAAGTCGCTCCAGCCGTTTAGATTTTATTAGGGACACACACACACACACACATACAGACACCCGGACAGAAGGTGATCTCATAAGCCTAATTTTTCATAAATGAAAATAGGCTAAAAAGGAGATTCTAGACTTTCACACAGTAGCCATCTTGAAGTTATGAAATCAATTGAAATATATTAGATGTCAGTGCAATACAATGCGTATAAACATTTGCTCTACAGAATGTCATTGCCCTTGGATGGTTAATTCGCGAGAAACGTCCATTTAGATGTTTCAACTTCGCTTGGCCGCCAAGTTCGTCTTGTAGTTCACAGGTTTTTCAAAGTCTCATAGCGGAATTCCTAGAAGCTCCCTTTATCGCCATACAAAATTTCAGGGTTATATCGGTAATATTTTCGGAGATGTAGAATGTCAGTGAAATATTTCACACAGCCGCCATGTTGGATTAGTGAGACGAATTGAAATTTGAAGGGCATGGTCGGGTACGACAAACTAGTACTATCTCCTTACCGAGTTTCATTGCATTCACTCCAGCTGTTTTGATTTTATTAGGAAGAGATACTCACACACACATACGCACACACACACGGACAAAAGGTGATCTCATGAGCCTTTTTTTTTTTCATAAATAAAAATAGGCTAAAATAGGGTAAGTCCCAAAAATGTAATAAAGATCTTACATCCCGGAGGACAAAATTAAGAACAGGAATGAATTTAAACATATTATCAAAATTTATCTGGGTTTTAAGAAAGGGACAGAACCCAAAAGACCTAGGGGACCTCTTTCAGAAGACCAGAAGAAGTGATGGGCTGGAGATATACTGGCAGGGCATCAAAGTAGCAGACGAACAAGAGCTAAACACTTAGAACGATGTAGATTGTTAACTCATAGTATTTAATGGCTCAATTCGAATGAATAATTATAATGATAATAATCGCCTTCAGAGAGTCCTGGTGTAGGTCCATCAAATTCAAGCCCACTGATACTTGTTTGTTTTGAAAAAGCGAGTAAGTCCTCAAGCCAGGAGAATTAATCATTCTCACACACCACTATAACAAAGGTTATCAGACAGATTCCATGGACACTCCATTGCACAAAGGTATGGTCGTGATGTATCATGTCGCGCGGCTTCGATCGCGTAGTTGGTAGCATGCTGAGCTTCTATGCCCATGATTGCGGATTCAAACCCGGCCAAGGTCTTCAGATTTTTAAGAGCGTTGAAAATTCCTCATTGTGCCTTCCTTCGGAGGGGAAGTAAAGCCGGCGGGTGTATGTCGTAGATTTATGGCGTGTCAAAAAACCTTCCACTAACTACAATTGTCTAAAGCTACAATTTTAAGTTAGATTTGATTAACGCTCTATTAGTTCCAACATTCGCCGCCAAGTGCTGGTGCTAGTGGCCAAGTTCAGAGCTAGGTGTCGTTGACGGTAACATTTGGTAGCAAACGTAGGAACTACTTGAAATAGATCGTCTGCATTCCTTACCTAAAATACAGATAACACACACTATTACAGCCATCACAATCACCGGTTATCAGACAAATTCTACACACACCTGAAGTACACGGGGATACATGACCGCGTTTTCGCAGCCCCTAAAGTCTGAGGAACAACCAACACTCATCAAGAATGTTAAACATACTGTATTTGGAGTTTACCTACGAATACCTAATATTGATAGGCCTATTGTTAATTCACTAAGTGGCTTTGCGTCTTCGTGGTCATTTAGCCCTGTATACTTGGGTGTGGGTGTGGAATTTATGTCTTATGACCTGTGTTATTTTGATGGCTTTATTATATGTGTGTATTTGTAATTCAGGTGAGAATTCGGGAGGAGGCAGCCGTGGCCTTAAGTTACTAACCATCCCGGGATTCGTCTGGAAGAGAAGGGGGAAATCACGGAATACCATTTCTAGGAAGGGTCGGATGATTTGGCTGTTCTGCCCCTTAAAACATCAATTATCGTCAACATTCACTTCTAAGATGGCTGAGATGGGAATCGAACCCATTTCTTCTGAGTTTTGTTGTTGTTATTGATTCCCTAACAGGGGATTCTCGTCATTGTGGTCATGGAGCCCCATATCTGTAGAATTTGTCTGATATATACCCTGTGTCACTGTGATGTCTGCACTAGTATGTGTATTTGTAATTGATGTTATTGTTGTTGCTTATTTCAGGGGCTTTGCGACATCATGGCAATGTAGCCCCGTGTATTTGGGTGTGTGTGGAATTTGTCTTATTTGTGTTATTGTGTTGACTGTATTAGTGTGTGAATTTGTAATTCTGGTGAGGATTGGGAAGGAGGTGGCCGTGGCCTTACGTTAGCAACCATCTCGACATTTGCCTAGAGTAGAAGTGGTAAATCAAGGAAGATCACTTCCAGGATGCCATCCCACAGACCAGACTTACATTTCTTGGCAGAGCCGGGAATCCAACCCGGGCCTCTGCGGTGTCAGCTAAGAACGCTAGCCACTATGCAACAAGGTGGACTTCATGCTTATAGGATGAATGAAAATGCATTATTAATTCATGACATTAAAAGGACCCTGTCTGCCCAAATCCTTATCGAAAATTTCACTGGCATTCTACTTATACATCTCAGAAACAATTACTGACATCACCCTGAAATTTTGAACGATGATAAAGGGCACTACTAGAAGTTCACCTTTGAGACTTCCAAAAACCTGTTAACTACAAAACGAAC
This sequence comes from Meconema thalassinum, assembly GCA_946902985.2. NCBI lineage: Eukaryota > Metazoa > Arthropoda > Insecta > Orthoptera > Tettigoniidae > Meconema > Meconema thalassinum. The sequence goes on along the minus strand of OX336388.2, from coordinate 1,451,436,282 downwards.
ATGGCGGCCAAGCGAATTGAAACATTTAAATAGACTTTTCTAGCGATTAAACATCTGAACGCAGAGAAACTTGGTACAACAAGTGTTAATACACATTGTAATGCACATGCATCTATTTTAGTTCAATTGATTGCATGAGCTCAAGATGGCGACTGTGCGAAATTTTAAAATTGAGTTTTCATTTCTTGTGCCTTAATCATGTGATCGAAGTGAACATTTGAATAAAGAACCTACCCAATAATCGTCGTTCAATAGTACATAACACTATAACCTACATATAAAATATCCAACATGGCAACCATCCCAAATATTTAGACGGTTCTCAATATCTATTAATCCATGACATCAATCAAACTGAAACTTTGTGTATTGATAAATGCTATAAACATAAGTTCACCAATGGGACGTTCAATAACCTGGTGAGTGCAAATCCAACACGGCGGCGACGCGAAATATAAATATTTAAATGGACGTTTCTCGCGATGTAACCATCCGAGCGCAGTAAAACTTGGTACGTTAAATGCTTATGCAAATTTTAATCCACTGGCATCTAATTTTGTTCATTTGTTTTCATAACCACAAAATGGCAGCTGTGCGAAATTTTAAAATTTCGTTTTTATTTCTTGTGCCTTATCATTCAATTTAAGTTTGAATGCTACACCTACACAATAATCTTCATGTAATTGTACAGAACTCTAAGATTTACATCTATAAAAATCCAACATGGTGACCATCCGAAATATTTAGACGGTTCTCAATATCTACGAATCTATTACAGCAATGAAATTTAAATATTGTACAATGGACATGAAAATGATCATGTGAGCCCTGTTCCTTATTGATGAAGTATAATAAGTTCTGAAGATTAAAAACCTTAAATCGATAATAATTTGTACTTTATATTATACCGGTTTCAGCTACATTGCGGCCTTCCTCAGCGCAAATAATAATATCAATAGAAATGCAAGACTTACAGTACTTTAAAAATTTTACCATATAAGAACGTTGTTCTCAAAGCTATTTCTAAAACATTAATCGTCTAAAAGCTAACGAACATATACATTAAAATAAAATAAAAAAGATCAGTTACAAAACAAGAAGTTCCGTGACGAACTAAAGAGCCTACTGTTCTTAAAATTTAAGATTCATGCCAATGATTAATCTATATGGATCTATCTAGAATAATGAAGAAATTAAGTTGGTAATATCGACATTTCTAATTAGTTCGAAATACTGTATACCTGGCATAATGTAGCCTAATAGAGAACTACAGTTGGCAGCCTTGGTGACTGAATATATTCTTAGTTCCATCTCTTAAGGTACAGAATACAAAATTTGGTTGAAGTCCAATGGATAGCATGGACGTTACATGCAGTTAAACATTGAATCTAACAGCGCGCGTAAAATCATGTTGGCATCAATGATATACATGTATTGGTCAGAAATAATCTGAAATAATATGATCTATTGTTGTGTCAATTTTGAATGAAATCCATTAGTTAATATAGAAGTTACATGCATTTTAAAATTGGACCTATCAGCAGGCTTAGAATCATGTTGGCAGCACTGGCGTAGGACTATATTAGTTACTCCAAATTAATCTAGAATGCCAGGTACTATACGTGCGCAAAGTTTAGAGCTATTGTCTTGCATACTTCCTGATATATTGATATTAGGGTAACAAAAATAGAGACAGTATTTATTAACAGTTGGCAGCCCTGGTTGCTCCTAAATATACGCATAGTCATATCTGTTATGGTACACAAAACACACACGAAATTTGGTTGAAATCCAAATGATAGTATAGAAGTTACGTGTATTTCAAGTTGGACCTCTCAGCAGGCTTAGAATCATGTTGGTAGCACTGACGTATATACGTTACTCCAAATTAATATAGAACGTCAGGTACCATGCGTGTGCATAGCTTAAAGCTGTCTGCTTGCATACTTTCTGATATATTGGTATTTGGATAAAAACAATAGGGAGTGCATTTATTAACAGTTGGCAGCCCTGGTGGCTCTTAAGAATATGCTCATTCATATCGGTGTATGTACACATAGTACATACGAAATTTGGTTGAATTCCAATTGATAGTGTAGAAGTTATATGTATTTAAAAATTGGACCTATCAGCAAGCGTATAATCATTTTGGCAACACTGCCATGTATGGCCTCCTGGAAATTAAACTGCAATATTATTATCTATACGTGTGCCAATTCTGAAATAGCTCCCATTCATACCTTCCAAGATATCCAACATGGAGCTCAAATTTCAATTGTGATTTTTCAGCGGTTGGTAGCACTGACATCATTTTCAAATATGGCCGTGAGATATTCAGGTATAGATATTTACTCCTACCAAATTTTGTTTCGATTGCTCCAGCCGTTTAGGAGTTGATAGGGGGACACACACACACACAGCCAGACAGACAGACAGACAGAAGGACACACAGACAGACAGACACACATTTGCCAGATCTCATAAGTTTACTTTTTCCTCATTTTTGCAAAATGTGAAAAGTAGGCTAAAAATGTTAAATGCGAATGAAATAAATCCTGATATAAAACCAGCTTGAAGTAGGAACAGTTATGTGGGTGTTATATGGATTTAAAAAAAAGGTTAAGATTGAAATTGGTAAAGAACAAGATGTTCAGTAAAGAATATATAGCCTACTTTCTCCTAAATGCATGGGTGTTGTTATAACTCTTTGTCCTTTTCAAGGAGTATAATTGAATGTTGGTTGTAGTAGCTTGTTGAAATACAACGAGCTATACGGATATTAAACATGAACTAGTTGAAACCCGTCAAAACATGACGGTCAATAGAAAAATATTTACTGAAGAATTTTCTTATATAGGCCTACTGTACATTCTTTGTACGATTATTTTTTGACTCTATTGAAACTATGAGGGCGTCAAAAGATTGCATTCTCAACATTGCAAACTACTGCTGGCCATGACTGAAAAATTGTTGGGGCAAATTGAGGCCTATACGTTCCAGAGTTTCCCCTTGAGCTTTATTGATTGTGATAACGTATGCCAAATGAATTGGAAAATATTGCCTCTTAAAAGAAAATGATGTGTTTTATCGGATGGTGTTAAATCAAGTCGAAGGATTAGACCTCTCTGCCTAATTTTAACTGCACCTATTATTTCCAAATCCAAGCAATATGGTTGCATTTAGGAGTCCTTGGGAAACGTTCAGATTTCTAAGCAGCATAACGGGCCAAGCGTTTGGAGTATGTGGCGGCCAGTCGTTTAGTTCCAAGGAATTCAAGAACTCTGATGAGTCTAATACAACTGGCCGCAAACCATCGCTTATATTTTAGGAATGTAACGAAGAAATGCGATGATGTGTAATTCCATACATTTTAAAACAATGTGGACCGTGTGCGTGTGGCACAGTAACATTGGCACCAAATGAAACGAAGGACATAGCATTGTACTGCCAATTAGTCTCTCTGAAATTCCTTGAGATATCATCTCCAGTGAAAAATAATTGTTAAAGCCTGTCAAATATTTTATATTTATTCAGATTAATTTTACCATTACAACAGCAAAGGTCAAAGTAACCAAGTGTAGATTTCTCGCAAGAGAAATACAGTGCAGAACAATGTTTACATTTGTTCGTCAAGGACCCTAAACTGTAACGGCATAGTATCTGGAATTGTTTCTGAAATGCCATATTTATATTGGATTTTAAAAGTGGCTTCGTATTTTTCTCCGATTTGCCACTTTTTTGCGGCTAATGTTCTATTTCGTCAAATGGGTTTATTTATAGCAGCATTTCTGCCCAAATTAACGTCATTTTAAATAACACTCTACTGGCCTGCATCAACGCAGCCGCCAAATATTAAATGGCAAATAATAACTTACTTCCATTGCCAAAATCAACTGCGTGGTTAGACCCATTGTTATGTACTCTAAACAAATAATCAATAAACAATAATATTCACATATACAATGAATACTTCCATTCTCAAGTTGGTTGCTGATGAGAATGCGATGAGACTGATCGCCAATAATAAAATCCTTGCAATTTTTGCAATTTGCTTGCAAACGCAACTCAGGATGACGATCTTCATTTTGAAATAAACAGAATGAAATTGCTGTAAATAATGAATTTCCATCACCTGTTGAAGGTACAATACTTTGCATTTCCATGACAGTAAATTATGCAAGGGAGCATAGAATCACTTCGCCACTACTGGAATGAGCATAGACTCACTTCGCCAGCCACACAGTAATGGAGGGAGTTTTAGAATTATATGTTCAGTGCTTGTCAAAGATCGTATTAACACAGGGAAGCCCACTCTTAAGGCTACATTCTGAGCTATTGCCCCGGATTCCAGGTTCGATCACCGCTCTGCCAAGAAATTTAATTCTGGTCAGAGGACTGGAACGGGGCGCACTCGTGAGGCAAAACTAAGAAGAGCAAAGTTTGATTTCCATCTCAACAATCTTGGATTTGGTTTTCCGTGGTTTCCCACTTCCACTCCAGGCAAATACCGGGATAGTTCCTAACTTAAAGCCTCGGTCGTTAACTCCCCATTCCCCACATTAATTACAAATGCACACATCAACACAGCCATCACATTAACACAGGTTATCAGAGAAAAGTTTCCACTCGCACACCAAAATAGACGGGGCTGAGTGACGACGATGTCTGAGTCCATCAAATGAATTATGTTCGCCAATATGTTAACGCTGATGTATGTGTTTGAACTACTGGATATAAGTTCAATGACTTTTAGTACGGTAGAAGGTTAGTATTTTTGTTAGTAGAATTGCTCTTTACTTATTCTGAAAGGGAGTAGCAGCCTTTCGGAATAAATCAATTCTTTACTAGTCTTATAGACGGTTAAGATATTGATAATATAAGCCAATAATGGCTACACTGCGTCCTGCTGCACGGCTGAAAGCAACGGGAAACTACAGCCGTATGCTATTCCCGAGGATATGCACCTCTCTATGCATAATTACATGTGATGATGGCCTCCTCCCTTGTAAAATTTCAATCCGGAGGTAAACTAGTCCCCCGTTCGGATCTCCGGGTGGGGACTACTCGAGAGGGGGTTAACATCACAGAAGTGACAAAGAGGAAATCTGACATTCTACGGATCGGAGCGTGGAATGTTAGAAGTCTGCTAGGAAGTGGAAGGTTAGAAAACTTAGAAAGGGAAATGGATAGGTTGAGGTTGGATTTGGTTGGGATTAGTGAAATGCGCTGGCAGGAAGAACAGGACTTTTGGTCAGGAGACTATAGGGTCATTAGCACTAAATCAAACAATGGCCAAGCAGGGGTTGGCCTCATATTGAGTAGGAAACTTGGACAGCGGGTGGAATATTATGAGCAATATAGTGAACGGATTATTGTAGCAAAAATCAATACAAAACCTACCTGCACTACAGTGGTACAAGTCTATATGCCTACCAGTCAAGCTGATGATGAGGATGTTGAAAAGGTCTACGAAGAAATAGACGAAATTCTGAGGTATATCAAGGGTGATGAAAATGTTATAGTAATGGGAGATTGGAATGCTGTGGTAGGAAAAGGGAGAGAAGGGAAGATAGTAGGAGATTTCGGATTAGGTGAAAGGAATGATCGAGGAAGCAGGCTGGTAGAATTCTGCACCGAGCATGAATTGGTCATAGCTAACACCTTATTCAATAACCACAATAGAAGAATATACACATGGATGAGACCAGGAGATACAGGGCGTTACCAAATCGACTTCATTATGGTCAAGCAGAGGTTTCGAAACCAGATTTTGGATTGTAAAACATATCCTGGTGCTGACATAAACTCTGATCACAATCTGGTTGTAATGAAATGCAGATTAAAGTTGAAGAAACTGAAGAAAAGTCAAAAGCCAAAAAGGTGGGCAATAGACAGACTGAAAGAGAAGGATGTAAACGAAAGATTCAAGAAGAGTATAAAGGAAGGACTAATGAAAAACCCTAAACAAACTTCAATTGCAGACGAATGGGCACTTTTGAAGAATGAAATAACAAAATCCGCAGAAGAAAACATTGGTAGGAAAGAAAGAATAGGTAGAAAACCGTGGATCACTCAGGATATACTAGAATTGATGGATGAAAGGCGGAAACACAAGAATCTAAGAGATGAAAAGGGGAAAGCAGAATACAGACGTCTGAGAAATGAGGTTAACAAGAAGTGCAAGGAAGCGAAAGAAGAATGGTTGAAAGAGAAATGTGCAGGTATAGAAAATTGTCTGAAATTAGGAAAAGTAGACACAGCTTATCGAAGGATTAAGAATACTTTTGGGGAAAAGAAGACTAAGTGCTGTAATATTAAGGACACAAATGGAAAGCCTCTAACAGATAGGGAAGAAAAGGTTGAGAGATGGAAAGCTTACATAGAGAGTTTGTATAAGGGAAAGGAGATTGAGAATCATGTAATGGAAAGGGAGGAGGAAATTGATGAGGATGCGAAAGGAGATTTAATATTGAGATCAGAATTTGATAGAGCTTTGGAAGACTTAAGCAGGAACAAAGCACCAGGCATGGATGATATACCGATTGAGTTGCTACGCTGCATAGGAGATGAAGGTCTGATCAGGTTATTTCACTTGGTGTGTAGGATTTATGAGACAGGTGAGGTACCCCCTGATTTCAAGAAGAATGTAATCATCCCTATACCAAAGAAAGTGGGAGCTGACAGATGTGAAGATTACCGTACAATCAGCTTGATTACTCATGCTTCAAAGATCCTGTCTAGAATAATTTACAAGAGGATTGAAAGCCAGATAGAAACGGAGTTGGGTGAAGACCAGTTTGGTTTCAGGAGAAATGTAGGAACAAGGGACGCTGTACTAAGTCTTAGGCTGATTTTAGAAGGTAGAATAAGGAAAGATAAGAGAACGTTCATGGCTTTTGTAGACTTAGAAAAGGCTTTTGATAACGTTGATTGGACTAAATTGTTTGACATTTTGAAATCAATTGGAATAAAGTACAGGGATAGGAGGGTCATACACAATCTGTACAGAAACCAGACAGCAGTCATTCGAGTTGAAGGACATGAGAGAGAAGCTGGTATTCAGAAAGGTGTAAGGCAAGGCTGCAACTTATCACCCATACTTTTCAATCTTTACATTGAACACGCAATGAAGGAAATTAGGGAAAAATTTAAAGTGGGGGTGAAGATTCAAGGAGAAATAATTTCAACTCTGAGATTTGCTGATGACATAGTCATCTTGGCCGACAAGCCTGAGGATTTGAATGAGTTTTTGAATGGTATGGACTCCGTCTTACAGAAAAAATTCATGATGAAAATTAATAAATGTAAAACAAAAATACTGGAATGCAGCCGAAATAAATCAGAAACCTCTATGGAGATCAAATTGGCTGGTGAAAAGCTGAAGGAAGTAGGAGACTTCTGTTACTTAGGAAGCAGAATAACCAGTGATGGACGAAGCAAAGAGGATATTAAAAGTAGGTTGGCTCAGGCAAAGAAAGCATTTCTACAAAAAAGGAATCTGCTGACATCGAATATAGATTTAGGTATTAGGAAGTCATTTTTGAAAGCCTTTGTCTGGAGCGTGGCGCTCTATGGAAGTGAAACTTGGACTATTGGTGCAGCAGAAAAGAGGAGAATTGAAGCATTTGAAAGGTGGTGTTACAGGAGAATGATGAAGATCAGATGGGTAGATAGGGTTACAAACAAAGAGGTATTAAGACGAGTGGGAGAGGAGAGATGTTTATGGCGACTGCTAATGAAGAGAAGAGATAGGTTGGTAGGACACATACTAAGACACCCAGGAATAGCAAGCTTAGTTATGGAAGGAAGGGTCGAGGACAAAAACTGTAGGGGTAGACCAAGGTTAGAATATGTTAAACAGATTGCCTCCGATGTAGGGTGTCGGAGCTATGTAGAGATGAAACGATTAGCTCAGGACAGGGAGGCATGGAGGGCTGCATCAAACCAGTCAAAAGACTGAAGACTCAAACAACAACAACGACTTTTAAATTAATATCATTGCATTGTTGCAGCTTGGCAAATATTTTATATTCCAGCAGATCAATTTTACCATCACAACAGTAAAGGCCAAAGTAACCGCGCGTAGATTTTACGCAAGAGAAATACAATGTTGAGCAATGTTTACATTTGATCGTCAAAGACCTTACACTGAACTGCATAACATCTGGAATTATTTCTGAAATGGCCTATTTTTATTGGATTTTAAATGTGGCTTCGTATTATTCGATAACACTATAGTGTCCTGCAATATCGGAGTCGCTAAATATTAAATGGCAAAAAATACTTCCATTGCCGAAATCAACTGCGTAGTTAGATTCAGTACTCTAAACAAATAATCATTAAACAACTGTCTTATACAATGAAGTTCAACATGACCGTCCAGAGACTCTCATACTCAAGTTGGTTGGTGAGGAGAATGCGATGAGACTGATCGCTTAAAATAAATTCCTTATAATTGTTCCTGCCAGCGAAATGTTTGGCAATAGCTTGAAAACGCAGCGCAGAATGACGTTCTTCATTTTGATATAAACAGTACAAAACTGCTCTAAATAAGCTATTTCCATTACCTGTTAAAGTTTATGGCAGTACACTTCGCCAACTACTGGAATGAGCATAGGCATATACTCAATACTCACTTCGGCAGTCACCCTAATGGAGGCTGTTTTAGAATTCTATGTCTATGCCCCGTGCATGTAAAAAATCGTATTAACACATGGAAGCCCACCCATTCTTTGCTATCGCCTCGGAGACCCGGGTTACATTTCCTGCTCTGCCAAGAAATTTAATTCTGGTCTGAGGGCAAAAACGGGGCTCATTCAGTCTCTAGAGGTATAACTAAGAAGAGGAAGGCTTGATTCCCACCTCGACAATCTTAGATGTGGTTTCCGTGGTTTCCCACTTCCACTCAAGGCAAATACCGGGATGGTTCCTAACTTAAGGCCTCGGCCGTCACCTTGCCATTTCCCACCTTAATTACAAATACACAAAGTAATGCAGCCATCACAATAATACGGGTTATCAGAGGAAATTTTACACTTACACACCAAAGTACATGGGGCTGAGTGACCACGATGTCGGAGCCCTTCAAACGAATTATGTTTGCCAAGTGTCTCTCATGGCGAAAGCAATTGTGGACACGCGCCAGGGCCTGGAAAACTACCTTTTCACTAATAATTTAAGAGTATATCGACGATGCATAATTATAACTTTTAGTCTAGGATGCTACCAACTTGACCACCGAAGCATTGGGAAGAAATTGCAATATTAAAGTACACAAAAAACATAGCCTACACACTCAACTGTCAGTTAATGTTCTTCAACGTTTCCCTTCTTAAAAATTCCCCTCTAGCCTATAACTCTCCATCACTTGAAAACGCGCCATGTTTTGTGTTTTAAATATATCGATGCAATGGTGCTGCCATCTGTTGTTAGTTACTGAAACTATATGGGCGAGGTACTGCCATCTGTTGTCAGTTACTGCAATTGATGGCAGATAGTAGCTCTTTTGACCACATGCTGTAATGCAATGGTAAAACGGAAATAAAACTTATTGAGAGGGAATGTAGGAATCTTTAACTGACATAAAACGTTACTAATAATCCTTGATAAAACAATATTTAACTATCACGCGAAAACTCGCCATCAAGGCCATGCCTTGTGTTTTAAATATATCGACGCAATCTGCTCTCAGTTACTGGAACTATATTGGCGAGGTACTGCCATCTGTTGTCAGTTACTGGAACTGATTGCAGATATTCAAACGACGTATTGAGGACATGCTGTAATGCAATGGTAAAACGGAAATAAAACGTGTTGAGAGAATGTGTAGAAATATGTATCTTTAACTGACATAAAACCTTACTAATACTCCTTGATAAAACAATATTTCAGTGGTAAAAAAAAAATACTGGCGAGAACGGGGATCGAACCTGTGATCCTTGGATCGACAGTCAATCGCCTTAACCAAATAGCCACTCGCGCACTCTCATGTTGATGCAGACGTAACCATTCACTATCTTCAAAAGCCGCAATCTGAAGAAAATAATCCAATTCATTATCAATAAAATCAATATTGCACATTCGTATATGTTCATACTGTTATTATATTGTATTGTCAGAACTTGGTTTATGTATGTTTTCAATTACATAAAAGCTTATTAAATAACTTACATTTTAATGGACTTCTCACCGCCATTTTGTCATGAGCCCAGGCGGATTGTGCGCATGCGTGAGGGGGAGGAATTCTGCTATTTTCTATATTTATTTAAAAATATACCGTAATATATTTGTTTATTTTAGAGACACTCTGCAAATCTACAGGCCAAGAGCTTTCGTTAGAGTGCTCTACGAAATAAATTGGTTCTGTCGTTCTCTCCATCTCGTGGTAACAAAAATCGCCTTAGTGTTTTAAATATATAGATATGACGTGCCCTTTGCTAGTGCTACCTCTGTACCAAATTTCATTTAATTCGGTTTCACCATGTTTGAATTGATATGGGGAATCGATTTGAACACATACATGGCCGCCATAAGCAAACTATTGGACTGATGACCTTGTAGCTTGGTCAAAGACCGCTTCTCACATAAAGGTATGTTGTTGCAAAATGTGGTAGAGATCAGATGATTAGGTTGGTCGTAATTTGATTTAAGCTTTGAACATTAATGGAGGCATTACGTTTCCGTCAAGATGGCGGCGATATAAAACATTACACTGAGGTGCCCTTTGCTACTGGTACCTCTGTACCAAATTTCGTTCAATTCGGTCTTACCGTGCTTGAATTGATAGGGGGAATCGATTTGCACACATACATGGCCGCCATATGCAAACTATTGGACTGATGACCTTGTAGCTCGGTCAAAGAACACTTCTCACATAAAGGTATGTTGTTGCAAAATGTGGTAGAGATCAGGTGATTAGGTTGGTCGTAATTTGATTTTAGCTTTTTATATTTGGGTGGCCACCATTACGTTTCCGTCAAGATGTCGGCGATATAAAACATGACACTGAGGTGCCCTTTACAAGTGCTACCTATGTACCAAATTTCCTCCAATTCGGTTTCACCTTGTTTGAAAAGATAGGAGGAATCGATTTGCACACATACATGGCCACCATCCGCGCATTATTGGGCTGATGACCTTGTAGTTTGCCCAAAAGATTTTTTTTTTATTCATTAAGTTACAATGTTGCAAAATTGGTAGAGATCAGAAGATTAGGTTAGTCGTAATTTGATTCAAGACTTTAACATTTGGGTGGCCGCCATTACGTTTTTGTCAAGATGGTGGCGATATAAAACATGACACTGAGGTGCCCTTTGCTTGTTCTACCTCTGTACCAAATTTCGTTCAACTCGGTTTCACCGTGTACGAATTGATAGGGGGGGGGGGGGACAGACATTCAGAGTACTCACACTTACACACACAGACAGACACACATTTTTTGGCCCTGTAGTGATCTCATAAGTCTACTTTCATTTTTTTTTTTTTTTTTTGCAAAAATCGAAAGTAGGCTAAAAATGTAAAGAAGCCGTGGAATGATAGCCTATCGGTGTAATAAATATTCCAAGCTGTAAACGGGACAACAGGGCAACAGGGGTAACCAAGATACAAAGAAATTAGTTTGTGAACAACCACCTATTATGGTAAAATTTTTAATGTACGGTACTGTAAGTTTTGCATTTCTATTCATATTATTATTTACGCTTAGAAAGGCCAAAATGTGGCTGAAACCGGTACAATAAGAAATACAAATTAATATTGACATAAGGTTTTAAATCTTCAGAACTTATTGAAATGTTGTATGTTGTTAGAAGCAATTAACATATGTAGCATAGCCTATATGAAAATGGGCCGTATAGTTCTTCACGGAACTACGTTTAGGATATTTTCATTTGTGAAAAAATAGGATTATTAATATTTCCGGGATGTCACGGGACGAACAAATATGGAGGGGTCCGGAAATCCTGACCCAGGGTCCGTGTTCGCTCTCCACGGCCATGTTAGGTACATATCGCTCCACCTCTAACACGGCATTATTAAAGATCTTATAAGTTTGGCCACTCGTAGTGCGGCGGTGCATTTGTCCCTTCTCCCTACCCCCTGTTGACACCAACCAGCCTTAATACTTTCAAGTTCAAGAACGGCCGAAGTCTGCTGAGTTCGGTATGATGTGCTAACGCACTGAGCTATCCCGGTAGTAATTAGTACTCGGTATCGTTGCGTTATTTCAGTTGTGTATAAAAGGAGGAAACCTAATAGAAATCTCCACTAAGCTTAGACTCTTCATGTAACCGTGACCCGGACTCTTGAGTCCACTTACGGGACGTGATTAAACAAGCATGGTTATAGCAGTTAGAGCACTTTCATGATCACATATTATGTAAACCGTTTTCAGTAGTAGCATCCGCCTTGAATATGCAATCTTCTTTTCGCTTCAGTCCAACCGGTTAAGTCATAGGACTTTAAAAACACAGTCACTAAATCACTTGGTCATGGAGCGATAGATCGCTAGATTCGCAACATTATCAAGAGCCTCATAGCTCAGTTGCTAGCGTGTTATCTACCACTGCAACCATGGCTCTAATCCACTTGTTCCCAACCAGAGATCCGCGAGACAAAACTGTTTAGTAACACATATAAAAATTTGTGAATACATGGGGATTTTGAAACTGATTAGCGTTGAACGAGAATGGTCCGAATTTATCCGTACCAATGATTATCAGCTGTTGAATTACAATATCTTTAAACTAATAATTATTAGAATACTAGCTGTACCCGGCATGCGTTGCAATGCCAATCAAAGAAAATGTTGGCATTGTGACTTTGTTAGTTGAAGTGCTTTTGGATTCCCAACATTTTCTTCTTTTTCCGTTAAACACCTCTAAACTATTGAAAAATTGATTTACTATCTCAGAAACATTCAAAGGAGCGTGCTCAACAACTCACCAAAGTTTCATCGCAATGAAATGAATGGTATACAGGGTGAACAAAAAATGCCGCATTTAAAGGTAGGCATGCGGCTCTTCGTCGAAATTCGCGACAAAAGTTTATGTTGCAAAACGTAGTCCCGCCAATAGGTTTAACAGAAATGCGTGTTTAGAAAAGATGCTCTGGCAACGCTGTAACTGCATGCAACGTGGCCAAAAGTAGGTCGCAGGAACTTGGCGCTCTGCCGGAGCTTTCTCTGTACATTCCGATGCACTGCAGGGTGTGTCAGTGTTGCCAGCTTTTCGTTTACATACTTGTGTTTTCAAACAGCACCCGATCCGATTTTGCTATTGAAACTTTTGTCTTGCAATTCGATGAGGAATCGCATGCCGACATCCAAGTGCGGCATTTTTTGCTCACGCTTATGAACGCATACGGCACTTTGTTGAAACGATTCGAGCGCCGTCACCCATTTGTTGAATATACTCGTACGCTACCTATTGTAAAATGGATTTACTAAGTCGAAAACCTTTCCTGGCGTGCACACAACAACTCATCAAAGTTTCATCGCAATCGGATGAATGGCATATGAACCCATACGGGATATTGTTTAAACGATTCGCACGCCATCACTCATTTGTTGAATCTTCTTGTGCGCTACCCATTGAAAAATGGATTAACTAATTCATAAACATTCGCAGGACTGTACTCAGTTCACCAAAGTTTTATCACAATCGGATGAATGGTATATGAACGCATACGGGACTTTGTTGAATCGATTCACGTGCTGTGGCTTATTAGTTAAATCTACTCGCGCGGTACCAATTGTAAAATGGATTTACTAAATCAGAAACCTTCGCGGGAGTGGAAACAATATTTCACCAAATGTCATTGCAATCGCATGAATGGTATTTGAACGCATACGGAATTTCTTTAAACTATACGCGCGCCGTTACCAATTTTTTGAATCTACTCGTGCGCTACTTATTGTAAAATGGATTTACTAAGACTGAAACCCTTCCTCGGGTGTTCACAACAATTCTATAAAGTTTCATCCCAATCGGATGAATGGTATATGAACGCATACGGAACTTTGATGAAACGTATCACGTGCCGTCGCTCATTTGTAGAATCTACTTGTGCGATACCTATTGTAAAGTGAATTTACTAAGTCAGAAACCTTCCCGGAAGTGTACACAACATTTCACCCAAGTTTCATCGCTAACGGACAAATGGTATATGAACGCATACGGGTCTTTGTTGAAACGCTTCGCGCGTTTTTGCTCATTTCTTGAATCTACTCGTGCGTGCCTATTGTAAAATTGATTTACTAAACCTGAAACCTTCCCTGGAGTTTACACAACAACTCACCCAAGTTTTAATCGCTATCGGACGATTGTATATGAACGCATACGGGCCTTTGTCGAAACACTTCGCGCGTCGTCTCTCATTTGTTTAAACTACTCGCGCGCTCTCTATTGTAAATTGGATTAACTATACCTTTAACCATCCCAGAAGTGTTCACAACAACTCATCGAAATTTGATCGCAATCGGATGAGTGGTTTATTAACGCATAAAAGACGAACAGACGAACATCGTTTTTTATATATCATACTAATATATAACAAGATGTTCAGTAAAGAACATATAGCCTACTTTCTCCTAAATGCATGGGTATTGTTATAACTCTTTGTCTTTTTCAAGGAGTATAATTGAATGTTGGTTGTAGTAGCTTGTTGAAATACAACGTGCTATAGGGATATTAAACATGAATATGAGGTGCCCTTTGCTAGTGCTACCCCTGTAAATAATTTCATTCAATTCGGTTTCACCGTGTTTGATTTGATATGGGGAATGGATATGCACACATACATGGCCGCTATTTGCAAACTATTGGGCTGATGACCTTGTAGTCAGTCATAAGATACTTTCCACAAAAAGGCATATTGTTGCAAAATTTGGTAGAGATCAAATTATTAAGATGGTCGTAATTTGATTTAAGCTTTTAACATTTTGGTGGCCGTCATTCCGTTTCCGTCAAGATGGCGGCGATATAAAACATGACACTGAGGTGCCCTTTGCTAACGCTACCTCTGTACCAAATTTTGTTCAATTCGTTTTCACCGTGTTTGAATTGATAGGGGGAATCGATTTGCACACATACTTGGCCACCATCTGCAAACTATTGGGCTGATGATCTTGCAGTTTGGTGACAATATGCTTCCCACATAAAGATATGTTGTTGCAAAATTTGGAAGAGACTAGATTATTAGGTTGGTCGTAGTTACATTTTAGCTTTTACATTAGGGTGGCCGCGATTACGTTTCCGTCAAGATGGCGGTGATATAAAACATGACACTGAGGTGCCCTTTGCTAGTGCTACCTCTGTACCAAATTTCGTACCATTCGGTTTCACCGTGTTCGAATTGATAGGGGGAATCGATTTTCACACAAAGATGGCCGCCATCCGCAAAATATTAGGCTAATGACCTATTAGATTGGTCAAAGGATACTCCCTCCATAAAGGTATTTTGTTGCAAAATTTGGTAGAGATCTGATGATTATGTTAGTCGTAATTTGATTTAAGCTTTGAACATTTGTGTGGCCGCCATTACGTTTCTGTCAATATGGCGGCGATATAAAACATAACACTTAGGTTCCCTTTGCTAGTGTTACCTCTGTACCAAATTTCGTTCCATTCGGTTTTACCGTGTTTGAATTAATAGGGGGAATCAAGTTTGACACAAAGATGTCCGCCATCCGCAAACTATTAGGCTAATGACCTATTAATTTGGTCAAAGGATGCTTCCTCCATAAAGGTATGTTGTTGCAAAATGTCGTAGAGATCAGATGATTAGGTTGGTCGTAATTTGATTTAAGCTTTGAACATTTGGGTGGCCTCCATTACGTTTCCGTTAAGATGGCGGCGATATAAAACATTACACTGAGGTGCCCTTTGCTACTGGTACCTCTGTACCAAATTTCGATCAATTCGGTTTTACCGTGTTTGAATTGATAGGGGGAATCGATTTTCACACAAAGATGGCCGCCATCCGCAAACTATTAGGCTGATGACCTATTAGTTTGGTCAAAGGATGCTCCCCCCATAAAGGTATGTTGTTGCAAAATTTGGTAGAGATCGGATTATCAGGTTAGTCGTAATTTGATTTACGCTTTGAACATTTGTTTGGCCGCCATTACATTCCGGCCAAGATGGCGGCGATATAGAACATGACACTGAGGTGTACTTTGCTAGTGCTACCTTTGTACCAAATTTCGTTCAATTCGCGTTCACCGTGTTCGAATTGATAGGGGGGACAGACATTCAGAGTACACACACTCACACACACACACGCACACACACACATACACACACACAGACACACTTTTTTTTTGCCCTGTGTTGATCTCATAAGTCTACTTTCATTTTTTGCAAAAATCGAAAGTAGGCTAAAAATGAGATGGTGTGTGTCTTTCTGTCTGTCTGTCTCTCTGTGTGTTACTCAATAACGCAAGAACCACTGGTCCGCTTTAAATGAAATTTTGCATGGATGTAGCTGATTTACCAGACTTACATACAGAATACTTTTGATTTCGATATTTTGCACTATTAAAAAAGGCGACAATTTAAGTGACGTCACTGCACGCTTTGGTTTCAAAATTTCATATTACCTTTTCAAATAAAATACATGTTGAAATAGGCGTAGAAGGACGAGACAAAGCTCATTTTCAGCCCGTCAATGTGAGAGACAAACCCACAATTTAAGGCCCTAAAACCAATCGTTTTTGAGATATTCCCAGAAAACTAATTTCA
This sequence comes from Meconema thalassinum, assembly GCA_946902985.2. Taxonomy (NCBI): domain Eukaryota; kingdom Metazoa; phylum Arthropoda; class Insecta; order Orthoptera; family Tettigoniidae; genus Meconema; species Meconema thalassinum. Next base: position 1,451,419,543 of record OX336388.2, on the reverse strand, counting down.
TTTAATAAACTAATGAACTAATGCATGCCGGTAACCATGGCAACAGATTCTCAGAAGTCCATCTATTGCTGTAAGACGCAATGCAATTCCATTAATTGCATTAGTGTGAAAGTTGGCTATAAGGTTATTACGGAACCAAATTAAAGTGTAAAATTCATCAATACGTATAATGCGCTTAAGGGGGTCAAGGGGTACTCTAGAATTTTTTCATGCGATTTACCCCTGCGAGTGTGGTACGGCAGGTGTATTTTATTCCTATCCCTATATTATATTATTATTAGTAGTAGTATTATATTATGGCGTACAACGACGAGACAAATCCCCTCGGTGCCAGAAACAAAACTCGGGGGCCCTAAAGGGTCCTCGAAAACTACATTATAAGGCTCTATAACCAAGTTTCTGAAATATTCCCAGAAAACTAATTTAATTTAATTTAACAAACTAATGAAGGAATGCAAATCGTTAACCATGACAACATTACCTCAAGGGGTGGCATCCAACTTTCCATCTATTTCTGTAAGAAGCAATGTCACACCATTTATTACATTTCTGTGAAAGTATGCAAATGGCTATTAGGTTATCACGGAACCAACTTAGACTGTATAATTCATCAATGCAATTAAGGGGGTCAAGGGATAACGTAGAATTTTTTCATGCAATTTTCACGTGCGACATATAGTACAGAAAGTCTATTATATCTCCAAACAGCAACATTATTTTCAAAACTTCATGAATTGAATCAGCATTTTTTGCGGCTTTTAGGAATTTGGGCCATTTGAGGCTAAAGAACCTGAATTTTCATGCACCACAAGCCTTTATAATTTTTGAAAGGTTCTTCCTGTGTATGGGGACCTAACACAAGGTAGAGGGTCAGCTTTTATGTGACGTGTATTGCGTTTCGTCTACAAGGCTTTCAATTCTATTTCATGTCAGGAAGTACACGTTAGGTGAAGTTAGTTTGAGTGAACATTTTAACTAATCTTTTTTTTTTTTTGTCGACATACGGGTTCATCGTAAGGATGATTTTATTTGATACTGTGTGGTAGATATACCCATATTTGGATATCTGGGTGATATGTTGTAGGCAATAGAATTGTCTGTCTGTCTTTCTGTGTATCTTTATGTACGCCTATAAATCGTCTTCGGATGCTTGGTGCATCGTAAAATTAGGTATGGTAAACATGAGTCATTACACCAATCATTTATAAAACTCCCCACCGTACTTGACATACAGTAGAAGGTTGGATATAGGGAAGAACTTCTCAAAATACATGCTAAAATAGGCGAAATATAAAAATTATCCTAGGAGGACGACCAAAGCATATGTTGCGCTTCTCAATGTGAGACACAACATTAGGGAGTCTGTAAAGGGTCTCCGAAAATCACATTTTAATGCCCTTAAATTAACAGTGTGTGTGATATTCCCAGAAAATTAACTTCGTTCTGATAAACTTATGAAGGAATGACAAACTGCTAACCATTGCAACAGTAGCTCAATTGATAATGTATGGTGTTAACACCGAACACTGTTCGAAGAACGGGTACTTCTGCTAGTACAGTATTAAATACTAATATTGGTACGTCTCTTTTAACTACTGCGGCTTTTAGAGACGCCGCGCCACTGCGCAGAAATTTTGCCAGTAAATCTACTGACACGGCTCCGTCACATTTAGGCACCCTCAAATGCTAACTCACAGCGCCAGGATTCGATCCTGTAAACTTGGGAACATTAGGCGAGAACGTTACCGCTGCGCCACACTGCGAGTCTCCTCACGAGTTTGAGACCATCACGTTCTAACCCTCTTATAGAGAAGAACATCCTCCACGGAAAAGCAGGGAATTGAACTCATCCCCCTATGCGAATACTTGCTGAAACTTCACACATTGCCGCTAACGTTCTTTTCGGCAGATTCCCACTGCGGGTGATGTTCTTCTCATGATGCTCGACGGTGGTCGTGTAAGTTACTTATGTCCAGCACTGATCTATGAATTCTCATTTTGAACGAGTAAAACCATCGCCTTATGGACGGTTGCTGGATATAAATTTTGTTACATGTGATTTTCTTTCATTGCTGGGAAGAGTAATCTTTCTTACAGGCACTGTAGGGAGATTAAGGCATTATTTTGTACCTTTTAGTGAAATAGAGATGAATGACTTTTGGTGTTGTCAAAGAATAAACATGGTTTAAAAGCAATTGTTACTGCGATATCTCAATGTCATATTTCTTTAAATTACCCTTCGTTCATGATGCACTACTTAGAAATGTATGCTGAATCACCGCCTTCCATTATTTAACAACATGACATTTCGTCATTTTTTAAATAAAATATTATGGTATTCTCTCGTCGTAAGGTAAATTGTAGGCTATGTGGTTTGTTAAGATTTCAATAATATCGGTTGTGTATACAAGGCAACTCAATTTAAAGACAGCAGAGAAACTGAACCTAATAGACACCCTAAATCTGTGTGGTTCAGATTTGTGTGAGGAGTATTTGGTCAGCTAAGCATGGAAAATACCTTGAAAGCTCTGCATTATATTTTATTGATCTTAAAGAGCTAGAAGTTATATCACCAACTCGTTACATATAGTATTACGCGTATGGGTTCGTACTTAGTTTCATGGCTGATGCACAGAAAGTCAAGCAGCATGAAGCTGTTCAACTTTGAGCTAACTCTCCTCTTCCTAGGAGCATGTTTTGTGATGCATTCTTGTGGTTTGCTAGGAAGGGCATTGGACCCTTTAATACAAGAAGAAAGTAACTCATTCTTTGTCTTCAAAATTCGAAATATGTTAAATGCAAGAATCGAGACACAAAGCATTATATTGGCATTTATGAACAAGCAAAGAACACAAACATACCAGATATTGCTTCAGGAACTTCATGCGAGCAGAAGTGTGCAAGTGCTATGGACAAGAGAAATTTGTAAAATCAATTGCATGACAATGCCTGTACAATACATTTTGGTCGGGGATACAGCAGCTGTAGAGGAATGGATAATCTACATTAAATGTAGTCGTTGCTGGACAGGGCAAAGCAAGGTTCTTCTTATAATCCCCAATAATGCAACAACCTCTCAAGTCAATGATGTATTCCAAATATTATGGAAGCATTATGTTTTAAATGTTGCAGTTGTATGTTGGGAAGAAGAGATGGCCACCATTACCTTGTACGACTCACATATAGAAGATAATCGTTTTGCGCCACGACTGGGTGACGAATCGAAACCATATCAAGAGTGGAAAAATCTTCATACATTGCCGCTAAGGTTCTTTACGGCAGATACCCCACTGCGGGTGATGTTCTCCGAGACAGATCATCCAGCTGGTTACGATCTACTCACCCTAAGTGCAGTTGTACATGCTCTGAATGCGACATTATTATTGCAACAAGCAAAAATGTATGGAATGGTGCTAGGGAACGGAACTTACGGACGTGCCATACAGGCTCTTGTATCTGGTAAGTCCGATGGCATTCTGTTAACAGGTTATATGGACATGAAGCGGGCTAATTTATTTGATTACGCCTACCCTCATTACCAAGATAATTACTGCTTGATGGTGCCAAAGGCTCAGCAGATTCCTCTTTATCGAAACATGGTATTACCCTTCTCGCCATTTTTATGGGTAATAGTAGTCTTGACCATCTTTATCATATTACCAATATCTTGGTACATCGCCAACACCACATGCAATGGAAAGACAGTGGAAATTCTTCAATCATTTTTTGACATGTTTGAAGTATCCATAACGGGTTCATTTGAAAGAAAATGTACGTTTCTTCAAGTAAGAGTAATTCTCTTTCTAGCGACACTCTTTAGTATGATTTTGACCAACTCATTCCAAGGCTGCCTCTCAAGTTTCTTCACGGTACCTCAGCATGAAACTGAGATTGATTCATTGCAAGAAATTTATGACGAAATGAAGCATGTGGTTGTCATGAGTGGATTTGAATCCATGTTTTCAGAATTGGAGTATCACGATATTGCCTATAAGATCGCCACAAAATTTCGACCAGTAACTGTATTACAAGATTGGAATCTGATGTTGGAAAGAATGATCACCACACGGGATGTTGCGGTATTGATACCTCAAAGAGGGATATATTATCCATACGAGCTTATGGATGAGGGACGGAAAGATGACGATACACATGGCAAATCAGTGTCTGCTGGCCCCAGCCTACCTTAGCTTCATTGTCCGCAGGGGATCTCCATGGTTACAGCAATTTGACATCCTTGTTCAGCGAGTTCTGCAGGCGGGATTGTTCAGTAAGTGGGAGAGAGACGCTCAGCTGTATTACATGATTAAAGGTGAACTTCTGGTGCACGAACTATATAAAGGAATACAACCACAGAAACTCAAACTCGAGTATTTTCTGGGAGCTTATTTTATTCTGGGTTTGGGTCTTACTGCTGGAACAATCGTCTGGTTGAACGATATCTTCAAGAGAAAGTAAAACCACCTCCTTGATTGAGGAGCCTTTTGAACTTCTGTTAGGTGTTGTATTTTGATGCGTGAAGTATAAAATCCGTGCAGACCAGTAATACATGGAGGTAAATAGTGAGGGTTGCCACATTTATGAACATTTAATGCTAGTCATCTAAAGGGTTTAATTAAGGCTGATATAAATTACTCCTGTCTTATAGCGACACATAAAATGGAAGATGGTGTAGTGGTATAGCTTCTTGCCTCTGACAAGGTCGACAGGCTTTGATTCTGAATTAGTGCATGTGAGATTTTTGAAGTGAGAAATTACTGTAGGCCTACGTCAAGTGTTTTAGATTATACCGAAAACGGTTTAGGTGGTTTATTATCGCAAGGTTAAGAACCACGTACGGTTAGGCTACATACTTGCTTGCTTTACAGGGTAGTTTGGGAACTGTACTGGTAGTTAACTATAGTTAATTTCTTTGAATTCCTCTCTTTTCAAGTTGAGCACGTAGAATACGTTATTATTCTTATAAAAGAGAGCAAACGAAACAATACATTTAATTCCAGACAGTTGTATAAGTTAATCGTGGTAAAAATATTATTTTAGATAGTTTCAGATATTTTGAAACATTTAAGCATTTCGCAATAAATACATTAGCTTCAATGTTAAGTGATTAGTTTAAAATACTGTATTTTAATTCTGCTTCGCACCTGATTGTAAATTTAACAATGCCAAGAAAATATTAAGATTTAGGATGATTTTTGAAAGTAGAATAAGGAAAGATAAGAGAACATTCACGGCGTTTGTAGACTTAGGAAAGGTTCTTGATAACGTTGACTGGATTAAGTTGTTTGACATTTTGAAAAGGATTGGAATAAACAGGGATATGAAGGTGATCCATAGTCGATACTGAAACTAGTTATTCGAGTCGAAGGACATGAGAGGGAAACTGGTATTAAGAAAGGTATAAGGCAAGATTTTTCATACATTGAATAAACAATGAAGGGCATATGAGGAAACAAGTAGTTCCGTGGAGAACTATACTGCCTATTTTCATATATCCTACTCATGTTAATTGCCTCTATCAATATACAAAATTTCAGTTTGAAGGTTGTGATAGACTCGTAGATATAGAGAACCGTCTAAATATTTCAGATGGTTCGCAGGTTGAATATTATATATGTACTATTACATGAAGATTATTGTGTATGTGTGATATTCAAACTTCAATTGCATGATTAGAACACAAGAAGTAAAAACGATATTTTAAAATTTCGCACAGCTGCCATCTTGTGGTTATGAAAACAATTGAAATAAATAAGATGCCAGTGGATTAATATTCGTATAAGCATCTAACGTGCAAAGTTTCGCCGCACTCGGATGGTTAAATCGCCAGAAACGTCCATTTAAATATGTATACTTTGCGTCCCCGCCATGTTGGATTTGCAATCACCAGGTTACTGAAAGTCCTATAGGTGGACTTATGTCCATAGCCTCTATGAACATTAAAAAATCAGTTTAATTGCTGTAAAAGATTCGTAGATATTGAGAACCATCTAAATATTTCGGATGCTCGCCATTTTGGATTGTTATATGTATAGCCCATAGAGTTATGTACCATTCAAGGAAAATTACTGTGTAGGTTCATTATTCAAACTTTCACTTCGATCGCATGATAACGACAACAGAAATAAAAACTTAATTTTAAAATTTTGCACAGCCACCATCTTGAGGTTGTGTAAACAATTGAATTAAATTAGATGCCAGTGCATTACAATATGAATCATTTACTGTACCACATTTCACTGCACTCAGAGAGTTAAATCACAGGAAAAGTCTATTAAAATGTTTCAACTTCGCTTTGCCGCCATGTTCGTTTAGTACTTTAGAGGTTTATGACAGTTACATAGATAAATTTCTACCAGTGCCCTTTATCACCGTACAACATTTCAGGGTGATATCTGTAATAGTTTCGGAAATATAGAATGCCGGTGAAATATTTCGCACAGCCGCCATTTTGAGGTTATGTAAACAATTGAACTACATTAGATGCCAGTGCATTACAATGTGTATCAACATGTGCTGTACCAATTTCCATTACGTTTGGATGGTTAAATCGCGAGAAAAGTCTATTTAAAAGTCTCAACTTCGCTTGGCCGCCATGTTGGTTTTGTAGTTACCAGGTTTTTGAAAGTTTCATAGGTGAACTTCTAGTAGTGCTCTTTATCACCGTACACAATTTCAGGGTGATATCGATAATAGTTTCGGTTATACTGAATTCTGGTGAAATGTTTCGCACAGCCGCCATGTTGGATTGGTGAGAGACAATAAAATTTGAAGTGCACGGTCGGGGTTGGTCAGAATAGTGCTATGATCTTACCGAGTTTCATTGAAATCGCTCCAGCCGTTTAGATGTTATTAGGGGACACACACACACACACACGCACGCACAGACACACGGACAAAAGGTGATCTCATAAGCCTATTTTTTTTTTCATAAAATGATAATAGGCTAAAAAGTAAAGTAAAGTAAAGTTTCAACGTGAAATAATTTCAACTCTGAGATTTGCTGATGACATTTTCTTCTCAGCCGATTCATCAGAGGATTTAAATGAGTTTTAAATGGTATGGAAGAATTCAGGATGAAAATCGATAAATACTAAACAGAAATAATGGAATGGAACCGAAGAAAATCAGAAACCTCTTGACATCAAATATAGATTTTGGTATCAGGAAGTAATTTAGAACACCTTTGTCTGGAGTGTTGTACGCTATGGACTTGACTGTTGGCGCAGCTGAAGAGAGAAGAATAAAAGCATTTGAAATGTGGTGTTACAGGGGAATGATGAATATTAGATGGGTAGATAGAGTAACAAATGAAGAGGTGTTAAGATGAGTAGGTGAGGAGAGATATTTCTGGTGACTGCTTATGAAGAGAAGAGATTGGTTGGTAGGTACCCAATAATAACAAACTAGTTATGGAAGAAATTGTCAAGGACAAGAACTGTAGGTGTAGACCAGGGGTGGTGCGTCATTAAGGGCCGAAAGGGCCCCAGCCACCCAGAGCCATTAGGTCATATTACACAATATTTGTATAATTATTGTCTATGAAAATTACTTTAAAATACAGGTATTCTACTTAAAATAAGTGTTTTGCCCTTCTAGAATCTCTAAAGAGAATTCAGTATAATAACGCTTCCCTAGCTTAAGTTCCTGACAGTCCCTTACGGTGTATTGTCATAGCGAGGGCCGCTCTACAGTACCTTCCTTTTAAAGTATATGGAGTGAAGGGCCGGTGCTACGAAAAGATTTCCTTTCCTCTTCAAGGGCCTGGAGTATTGGCCAATAACGTGCCGTTGGACTGAAATAGAAGATCGATTCAAATATCCCGCAAATCGCACTAGCGTGGCGCTAGTAGTGGCCCCATGACGTTGCACATCAGGTTTGCTTTAAATACAGGCTCTACTCTGAGAGCGTTAGTTACATGTGAGATTGGACGGAGTGACTGTGAGTGGGTCAAGAATGCCATTACGACGACGAAGAGGCTAGTATCAACAGCTCATTGCGTTTCAACGAGGCCGTGTGATAGGGCTACTTGAAGGTGGATTTTCCTTCCGCGCTATTCCAGAACGACTTGGCAGGAATTTGTACACTGTGCACGCTTGCTCGCAGCAGTGGTCACGAGAAGGTACGGTCGCAAGAAGACCGGTCTCTGGACTTACCCGTGGCACCACCTCCGAATTCAGCGTATGGCTTTGGCGCATCGGACGGCGTCTGCAGCAGCAATTCGAGTGACAGTTGGCACCACAGTGACCCAACAAACTGTTAGAAATCGGTTCGGTACTTGTAGGACAGCTCCGAACCTGACGCCCTACAGCGTGCATTCCACTTACCCCAAACCACCGTCGTCTGCGACTTAAGTGGTGTCGAGCGAGAGCTCACTGGAGGATGGAGTGGAGAACTGTTGTGTTTTCTGATGAAAACCGACTCTGCCTTGGTGCCAGTGATGGCCGTGTGTTGGTTAGAAGGAGGCCAGGTGAGCGCCTGCATTCCACCTGTTTGCAGCGTCGACACACTGGACCTACACAAGGCGTTCTAGTCTGGGGAGCAATTTCCTATGACAGCAGGAGCACTGGCATTGTTTTCCAACGCACCCTGACTGCAGATGTGTACGTCCGTCTGGTGATTCGACCTGTTGTGCTGCCATTCATGAACAGAATTCTCGAGGATGTTTTCCAACAGAATAACGCCCCCCCCCCCCCCCCTCTCTCTCTCTCCCTCTCTCTCCCCTTCCCCCATCATGCTGTTGTGAACGAATGTGCTCTACAAAGTGTCGACATGCTGCCTTGGCCTGCTGGAACCCCGATATGTCCCCAATCGAGCATGTATGGTACATTATTGGACGACAACTCCCGTGTGATCCACATCTGTATTGACCGTCCCCGTATTGACCGACCTAGTGAATTAGGCATGGAACTCCATCCCACAAGCTGACATCCAGCATCTGTCATTGCATTGACGTTTTCATGCCTGCATTCAACAGTCTAGTGATTATACCGGTTATAAATGGACCAGCATGGTGCATTTGCGATAGCCGTTCTCGTGCGGACATTACTCTATTGTCTTGTACCTTTAATCAAATAAATATGTTACCTTGCCAAATACAGTATATTGCCAAAATTTCTGTACTCTACATTCCTTGTTTCATGGTGTTGGGATTTTCCTTTAACGCCAGTGTATATTTCTACATTTTAGTTGTCTATTGTTCCAAGTACAGTACAAGTGTGTTACTGAGTTCTGTGGATGAAGTTAATTTCTATAAATTAATGCGTTTTTAACTTTTGTGGTACGGTTCGTAGTTATTTGATATGCTGATGTGTGTGCCATAGGAAAATGAATTGTGGATTATTCTTATTACAATTCCATTCTTTTCTATAGGCTACCTCTCAACACAAAGTTAGAAATTAAGAAGATGTTCAGTAAAGAACATGTACCGTAGCATACTTTCTCCTAAATGCATGGGTATAGTTATAACACTTTGCCATTTTCAAGGAGTATAATTGAATGTTGGTTGTAGTAGCTTCTTGAAATATAACGTGCTATATTAGCCTATATTTATTTATTTATTGGTGCCCTTATTGTGGCGAAGTTAGGGCTCTAGGCCCTCTCTTACACTTAATACACACAGTGCAACTTACATGAATACTCAAATATGATATACTTAACCTACCAAACTTAAATACTAGGTAACACTTAAATACTAGAATTAATTTAAATTAAATTAAATTGGCGACTGCGTGATATTAACTAAGCTATACAATTTAAATGACATAGTACATTTTTAACAAGATTATACTATGGTCATTCACTCACACATTCATACACAAATTGTTCTAGTTGGCCTACGAATTCAAGAGGAAATCTTTACATGCACGTTTGAAAGTTGTTAAGGATGTACAAGTTCTAACGTCACGAGGATGATTATTCCAAATTCTAGTTCCCGACACGAGGAAAGAGTTACTGAAGGCAGTTGAATGATGTAGAGGAATTGCAATTATAGATCCAGATCGCGTGTGACGATCATGAATGGAAGAAAGAAAACTAAAATTACAGGAGAGATAGTGAGGTGCACTTTCATTGAGAAGTCGATAGATGAGGGTACGTGCAGGTTTCTTTGTTGTTCTACTTTTAGCCAGGAAGGTAGATCATAAAAAAGAGACACGTGTGAGGAAAATTTCAAGGAGATAATAAACCTAATGCAGGAATTTAAAGCTCTCTGAAGTTTCTTGTTTTGTTCTCCGGTAGCATCTACTAATACAACATCGCAGTAGTTAAATATAGGGAATATCAAGGTTGGGACGAGTTTTATTTTTAAGTTACGGGGTAGAACGGACTGGTGAATCTTAAGTGGATGAAGTGACGAGTAAACTTTCCTGCATGTATTAGTAACGTGGCCATCCCAATTCAAAGTTTCATTTAGTGTGACGTTGATTGATTGAATCCTCACCTGAATTATAAATACAGACACTAATACAGCCATCACAATAACACAGGTTATCAGACAAAAATTCAACACTCACTCAAGTACACGGGGCTTAATGACCATTATGTCCAAGCCTCTCAAATGAAATAACAACAGCTTCCTACGCAAATCCTTTCTCGTATAAAAGTACACACACTAGTACAGACATCACAGTGACACAGTTTATCAGACAACTTCTACACACACCCAAGTACACGGGACTACATTACCATGATGCCGGAAATCCCCTAAAGTATCACCACTTCCACCACCATCAACAACAACAACAATCTATACCGCGGATCAAGGACAACAATATTAATCGCTGTAGTCGAGTTTTGAAATATGTGGTGTAATAAGTATATATAATATTTTCGATTGCAAATAAACACTATATATGCTTAACATTACAACGTGTGACTAAATCTATAAATAAAAAATAAAAAATAAAAAAGTGTACAAATTTTAACCAGTTTGGATTCGATCCACGAAACTCGAGGTTAAGAATTAAAGACGCTAGCCCATTGCTACACATGACCAATTCTAGCATTACGTTAACAACTGGCTTAGTATAACTGTATAGCATATTTTGTCTTGGAAAGAACGATGACATTAGCGTTATCTGCCAATTTTATAAACCATTTGATAAGTTGCTAAATGTGTATTATTTTGTTCAGTACATTCCTAAAAGGATATCAATCTACTGAAATATGGACTAGTGAGCAAGCAATGACCTCCATTTTGACCCAACGGGGTGGCACGGCCCAGCACGATACGGTACGGTCAGCCTGAACTATTAGTCACTACTTCGGAATAATATTCTAATATAAAATGTTAATATCATATAGGCCACCTCCTTGAGCACAGTTTAAACCACCCTCTGCTCAATAAGCGGATTTAGTGAGGCAGGGCCTTGTTGAATCATAAGTTACGTTTAGGCTAAAATAATTGCATGATTCACATGTCCGCCATCTTGAACCTATTTGACTGATGACTTTGTAGTTTGGGAAAAAGACGCTTCCCACATTAAGGTATATTGTTGCAAAATTTGATAGAGATCGGATGATTAGGATAGTCGTAATTTGATTTAAGCTTAGGATATTTGGGTGGGCGCCATTTCTTTTTCGTTGAGGTGGCGGAAATATACTAAATGACACCGAGTTATACTTTGCTAGTGCTACTTTTGTACTAAAGTTGGTTCGATTTGGTTTCGTCGTGTTTGAATTGATAGGGGGGATCCGTCTGCACACATATACGGCCGTCATCTGCAAACTATTTGGATAATAATCTTGTAGATTGGAAAAACGACACTTCCTACATGAATGCATTTTGTTGCAAACTTTGGTAGAGATTAGATGATTAGTGTATTCGTAAATTGATTTAAGCTTTGAACATTTGAGTGGCCGCCATTCCGTTTCCGTCAACATGGCGCCGATATAAAACAGCACACTGAGGTGTCCTTTGCTAGTGCTACCACTGTACCTAATTTGGTTCAATTCAGTTTCGTCATGTTTGAATTGATAGCGAGGAAGGGGGGGGGGTGATGTACAGAACACGAGGGGAATTAAGCTGACTGGTATCGAAAGTGGATCTCAGAGACTGTGATCTAAGAATGAAGGTTCCACCAGGGAACGAACCCGAGATCTGTTGAGGGAGTTTTAGTTGTAAAAACCCCTAGAGGGAAGTACATATTTAATCACTGGTGCTGACATTATTTATTAAAATAATGCAGGGAAATGAGCGGAATACAGCATTATTTGACTACATGGAGTAGGCTATGCTGGACTTGGAACACAGAAGTTGGGGAGTTGGACAGTTTACTAATGGCCCCAGAATTGTAGGAGGAGACTCATGGTGCCATGTCAATCTCGTTGACCTACTTAAGTCGTCTGCAAGGGGTCGGGGGGTTGAATAATGACCCTGTTCTTCCCCGTTTGAGAATGGAGTTGAGAATGGAATGGGAAGATCCCAGTGAAAATCATTGATTACTCGTGATTGGAGCAACGCAATGACATGGGAGTTGCACACATGTAAATCTTTAGCCAGGAGGCTAATTACCAAGCCTTTAATCTGTGAAATCGAGGCATATTTAATGGAGTGCGCAAGAACACAGGACTATGGGTGTTCGCGGCGTGACCTGACTATGTCACCGGGGATTTCCACTGGAAACCGCGTCCCCACGCTATGGCAAAAGCAATTAATATTAATTAATTGGCCGATCGATCCTTCAGCACGCAGATAGTTCTGGGACCAGTGAGGAAAAAGGAACCCTATGAGCATTGTTTCTAGACCAGAATCATCCTGGGAGAGGAGATGATATAGCGCGGGAATTCTAGGTCTACTTTTTCTTGTGAAACGGATATAAGGGTGTGGACCCAGTCAGAGAGGTCAGTTGGAACAGACTCGAGCGCGGAACGTATGTCGCTTTGGCTTAGGAAAGGACGCTCACACAAAGACTTGAACATTGTAGTGTTAATCATTATATTCGTCGTGCAGTGTAATGAACCAAGTGATAATATAATCATGCATAGTCATGAGGTAATAATAAGTACGGTAATCAACGAACTTTATTATGTGAAATGCGCGTTATCGAAGTCAAGGAAGGAGGCTCGGACTTCAGCTTGGGAAGCCGTGCAGTAAAACTTTTAGAAGGCTTTTATTAAGGACAGTCGTGCTGCATGTGTATAGGCGGCAGTACGAGCAATTGTCAATGTTCACATAGGAAGTACCGTGTGATATAACTTACAGAACTATTGAAGTAATAATTTGTGTAAATACTATGTACAATGTTGAGCGCAGTGTATAATATATTGATTGGTTATACATGTCTTATTACGCCGGACTGCGCTGGGAGAAACATTATGATGCATTGGGTGAAATGTCTTAAGAATACCAAATAGTAACGCTCAGGACGAAAAGTAAGCATCTATATGCACAGCAGGAAGTTTATCGTAGGATAATTGATCGACTGTTAGTAAATCCGTAGGTAGATGTTCGAGACTTTCAATCAGGAGTTGGTAGGAGCATGGAGGATGCCGTCAATACCTGCAATTCTGATATCTTGCCAGGAAATTTCAACCAATGAAGAATGTAAATAGTGACGTGTGTTATGTAGAAATCATATGTGAAATATCTTTTAAATTAATGGTACAACAAGTGTTATAAAGTGTCATGTGTTTTGGAAGCAATAGCTTCATCATAGAAATGGAAAGTGCCGTGTGCTTGGTGAAAGAAATGTATTATAAAATGTGTATATTCAGTATGCAAATGTCGCGCTAACTCTGCAAATGGCAGGCGACACTGGAAGATATGAGTGGTTGGAGCCACCAGGATAAGCCTATATGTGAGTACCCCACAAATTATGATTTTATAGAAGTATAGCCCACTGCATGTAATGTGATTTCAGAATTATAAAATATGCCAGTAAGAACAAGTATTAGGAGATAGACCCTCCAGGTTTAATTATTGTTGTGTTGATTTTAGTAGAGTTGAGATGTTGTTATACATCAGTGATTGGATTAATCGTTACCACTATTAATAAAATGGCAAATCAGGTATGTAAACTTAACGTAACGAACACGGATGTTCGATTATTAAAATGGTTATGTTGTGTCGGATTATGGTAATTTATGTCAGTTGGAATAATAATAATAATAATAAATAATAACAGGTATGAATGAATACATCAGGAAAAATGTTGTAAGCAAGAAATATTTACGCTAATTGGAAGATTTATCGATCTAAGCAGTAAGATTATACAGTAAGGGATGAGAAAAGAGTATGAATTTCAGAATATATTGTGTTAATGGGAATATAATTATGCAAGGAAGTGGAAGAGCTTAAGAGTGGATTGAATTTGCAGCTTGTGTAAAAGCTTATAGAGTAATTGATAGATTTCTCTTAATAATCGAAGGACGAGATCATAATGTCAGGTCATGGAGCCAGGTAATCTATTCGACGTATGAAATCTCGTATAGCCTTGGGCGTACAGAGACATTTAATTATGCCGGAGTGTATTTAGTGCGTACCCTAACTCCGATGATGGATATGGAATGTTCCGGGTTCGAATCCTGTGGTAGGTGAGGGGAGAACATTGGAAACCTCTGCACCATACCTGATCGACCGAGAACTAAGTTATTGAGTGATTCGGCTCTTGTGAAGCGAATCTTACTGACGGCAGTGTGACTGACCGCAGCATTTATTAAGATACCGGTTATCCAGATCGACCAATGCTTTTATGAATCTCGTGCCTTCATGTTGAAATGGACCTATTGAGGCCAGTTATTATCATATCCTCAGGTTAGGGATAAATGTTTAAGCTCGTCCAGAACTTATTTGCATAACATCCAGTTTAAATCCATTGGGATATGTGCGTCATTGTGACCACAGTACTGTCTTTAGAATCTTATTACTGCTTGGGAAGGTATAAGCTGAGAGGCAGGAGGCGAGGGACGGTTTACTGCTATGACCGCGCCACTCCACTCCATTGTATACAAGCCGTTCTGAAGGGGGCTGAGCTGTCAAACGAACCGTGAAGGGTAGCGTTTTGAAAGGACAGATTTGAGACTTTGCTTGTAATGAAAGGACACATGGTTATATTGTGTAATGAAGATATGTGGTTTAAGAACACATTGGTAATTATAGATCACCCTGATGGTTTATGATTTTAGCAATCTAACGAATGGTTGGAAGTTGCATTTTTACTGTCACTGACACGAATTTCAGAAGTTGGTTACTTGACGCCACAGGCTACGCTCGCAAGGGTAGCTTAATAATACCATCCGACAAAGCGATAACGAAAGTTTTGAAGATGAAATCACAACGGCATGCAGTGGAACTATAAATAGAGAGAAGTGTAGGGGTATATTTACATAATTATGGAGTTGCACGTAGATTTGTTGTGCAACACCTGAATAGGCTAATGCATGAAAAGCATTTGGTGGGAAGAGAGAGACCAAACACACACGGTACACATAATTGTCAAAGTAAGATGAGGTTTAATAAACAAGTAATTTTGTGAAATTAAGGAAGTCACACTAGATGACAGAAGAGTAAAAGTACAGTTTTGTTTATGAAAGTTGTATGTGCATCAGCGCACTAGAGTGAATTGTGAAGTCAATATAAGGGTAAAGGTTTGAGTAATGATATGAGTTTATTATGATAATATTGTGTGAATATTAGTGGATTGTGGAAGTAATTTTGTTTGATTTTGTTTTATGTTTGTTGGGATTGGTTTTTTATGTTTGAAGCCATGATTTTAGTACTGAATTAAAGTATTAGAATAGAGTTGTGCCTTATCATTGTAGAGTTGATACCTTTTAGTCTCAAATCCAAAATATGCAACTGCTCAATGGGGGAACGGTACACGCCTGAGACCTGACGCTAGCTGGAGGCGGAAGCATATTTTCCATGGAGATTACTCACATGGGTACATGGATATTGATGTCCTGTACAGTGATTTGAGCTATAGGTACAACTAAAGTCGGTCTAGATTTAGTGCACACAACTCTATTAAAGTAACAATTAACATGAATTAGGGGATGACCGCGCCTAACCTTTGCTAAGCTCCGATACAAACAATATAAATTTTGATAATCACCTTAATTACCATGATCCAGGTAACATGGGGCGGTATTATTCTATCGTGGAATCGCCTCATTAAAGCAATATGTGTATCTTGGCATTGCAAGACCTGACCTTCATTTTATATAGCACAAGCTCTTATTTAATTATCATGGCATTGTTAATTTCATTTATCATGGCGCTGGTATGTGTGCCAGTTTTAAATACAGGTCACCATAGGCGCAGAGGTGTATTAAATTATCATGGCGATACCCAAGTGGGGCATTCGACAGTACAACCGAGACCTTGGATGGTTGCTGCGATGTCTTTACGAGGACACTCTCCTATTAAATTATCATGTCGCCCGTGTGTGGGCTAAGCATGAGCATTATATAAATTATCATGGCGCCCAGGTTTGTGGAGCTTATGGGATTTAGGGAAACCCCATAGATTTTTATGGTATTTCATGGGGAAAACCATAGTAATTATTTTTTTTGCCTCAAACTGTGTTTGAGTGATTTTGAGTTCAGTAGGCTTTTGATGTAACGCAGAATCTCTCTATTGAGAAGAGAATTACCCAAGGGTACGAGCACTACACACCCAATCCACAATTTATATTAAATTCACAGGTTTAGTACAATCTTACAATATGTGTATAGTGTTTTGTGTCTCTCTTCAAAACGTATCCACACATGTTTCCAGGAAGCCTGCCTGCATCTCAAAGTGTATTATTGTGAGAATGTCTGGTACAGAGGAGATTTTGCAGGTGATTGCAGGGTTGAGACAGCATTTTGACGCTGTTAATGAACAGAATTAGCTGGAAGCCAAGGCTTTCCAGGATGGAATAAACACTCGTTTAGATGCCAATCAGGAGGCAATTAATGCAAATCAGGTTGAATTGAGTAACCGTTTAGATGCTAATCAGCTGGCAATTAATGCAAATCAGGTTGAATTGAGTAATCGGTTAGATGCCAATCAGCTGGCAATTAATGCAAATCAGGTTGCAATGAATGCCAATCAGGTTGAAATAAACAACCGATTGGATGCAAATAAGGTTGAATTGAATGATAAGCTAGGTCAAATGCAGGAAACGATTAAGACCGAAGTAACAGAAACTGTTGTAAGCATTATATCAGAAATGCAGGTTAAGACACATAAACGTTTCGAGGCTATAGAAGCCAAGCTTGAAAGTAATTTACAGGCGTGTAAGCATGCGCAGGATGAAACCAACACTAGGTTAGATGCGCTGTCTAATAACATTAAGGGTATTCAAATCCAAAATGAGGCGAATCTCGAACGCCAAGCGAAACAGTTTTCAGAATTTACTAGAACGGTAGATCAGAGGTTAGAAGAGAACGACAATAAATGGGACGAGAAATTGAAAAGCTATGCCAGAGCAATTAACGGTGATCTAAAGAAACAGGATCAGAACATATTAGATCAATGTCAGGAAATAGGCGAGATTAAGGCTATCGCTAATGAAAGTAAAGAGCTGGTAGGCAACGTGAAAGGTCAGATGAGCAAAGTTCATCAAGAATTGGACCAAATTCACAGTGACATTATTATCGTTAATAAAAGGCAAGAGGAGAACAGAGGAGAAATTATTAAGGTCCGGAATGAAATATCTAAGGTCAATGGACACATTCAAGAGGAAATTAAAGGCTTGAGAGAAGAACTCGAAGTAAGAGAAGGCCAGAAGACAGAGGCAAGCGACAAGACCCTTGCTCAAATTAAGGAAGATGTAGAGGATGAAATCTCCCATATCAAACAAAGCCTGAAAGAAGACAAGAAGAAAATATTTCAAGTGGCCGAGGAAAATAGAGATAGGCTTACCAGAATCGAGAAGGAGGTAATTACTCGACTGGAAAGAGCAGAGATGCGCCACAATCAAATGGAGACTAGGATAAACGCACAGGAGGAAACCCTTATGAAGATCCTAAGTCAAGTGAAGGCAGTGTGGAAGATATGAGGAAAACTAGGTTGGCAGACTTAGAAACCCAGCCTATAATAAGAAATGCTACAGGCCCAGGCGAAAGTACTTATATGACGCCAGGTGCACCAGTTGCAGCCTCTACGCCGCATGAAAATGCTATGCACACCCAGGTGATAAACGTAATCTGGGCAAGCGAAGAGAAACCAAGGAAATTCTCAGGTAGCCACTGTAATATGAAACCAAAATATTGGTTGAAGGAAGTGTCTGAATATTTGAATGATGCGCGGATACCACAAGAGCGCAGGCTACGAGCCATAGAGAAACTAACAGAGGGAGAATGTGCATTATGGTTTCGCAGTTTCCGCTACACTTTCGATTCTGTTGAGGAGTTTCGGGAGGCATTTTTGAAACGCTACTGGGATCCAGCAACCCAACAGAATTTACGATTGGATTTGTATTCAAAAAGATACAGCACCAACAATCCAACGAAGTACGCAGAATTCTTCATGTCACAAATGTGTCGGTTCAAAGAACTGGACCAGAAACCTAGCGAGCTGGAGCTATGTATTGCTATCGCCAAGCAGCTTCCATACGAGATCCAAAGGCTGCTAATCTCGGCATGTGCAAAAACCGCTATGGAAATGGAGGCAGTTCTTAGACAACTGGACCTCACAACAGCCAATACTATGCGTCAGAATCGAACCGTGGAACAGGTACACGTGACCAACACGCAGACTGACCAGCATCAAGCTCCGAAGAACAACAAAGCTACTAGCACTGAAACGTTAGATTCCAACGGACGTCAATGGGAACAGGAACCCAGAAGATGGCAGCCGAAGTACAAAGGGAATGCTGGTAGAGGAGGAAGAGGCCGAAATTCGTGTAATAAGCAGAATACCAGGGGTAGACCGTACCAAAACAATGGAGGTAACAATGGCCAAGAAGGCAACAATAGGAATTGGAGACCCCAGGAAAGAAGAAGTAACTTCGATGACGAGGTAGAGGAACGATATCACGCTTCATTGCGATACCTCGAGGAAAGGGGAGATGAGCCCCAGAAGCAACAAGTCCGCTGGCAAGAAGTTATGCAGAATAGGACGTCGCCAGACAGATATGGGGACGGAGCTAAGAGTTTGGAGTTACAGCGCAGCGAACAAGAGAGAAGAAATTCTAAGGGGACTGGCGCTATAGAAAAAAACTCCAAAGTTAGAAGAGTTCGAAAATGATGGATGGAAGTCGGTCAACATCATCAATTGGATAGCCAAACCAGAAGAGTTAATCGAGGATACAGGAGGATCACAGGTCATGGTCAAGAGAGAATTGCCCATTATAATAGTAAGAGTGGCAGGGTTAAAAATAAGAAGTCTGTTAGACACGGGGTCAACAGTGTGCCTTATGACACAAGCTTTATATAATGAAATAGCCCAGAGAGAGAATGTTTTGAAAATACCGATCTCTAGTGTCAAAATAAAAGGTGTAATTCCAGACAGAACGATGATATGCAAATATCAGGTATTCCTAGATTTACAGATAGGAGGCTCTATGTTCTCACAGAGTTTTCTACTAGTAAACAAACTGCCTTTTAACCTACTTATTGGGGCAGAATTTATAAGGGAATACAGAGTGATAATTGACCTATCACAGGACAGGGTTATGTTCCGTGTGAATGAGGAAGCCGAAGGCTTAGAGGTCTCACTCAATCAGAATGAACCAGGGACAGATGAACAAGTATGGCATACATACAGAGACATGGCTGAGGAAGAAGTGTCAGCTATTGAGCAGTTAGAAGATGAAATGAAAACACTAGCCACAGTCATGGAGAAAGATCTGGAACCCGAACTGGAAGAAGATATTTCGGAAAAATTAGAAGAAGCAAAAATTGGGCCAAAAGAGAAAGAAAATTTAAAGAAATTATTACTGGAACAGAAGGAAGTCTTTGACTCGAGACCTGGTCGTATAAAGAACTTCACTTATGCTTTCCAGGTCAGTGACTGGACACCATTTAGGCAGAAACCCTACCCTATAGCCGAGAAGCACTATGCTAAGGTGAAAGAGGCAATTCAGGAGACGTTGGAGGCCGGTGTTATTGAGAAAACACCTACGCCTTATGTAAGTCCATTGGTAATCGTACCTAAGACAGACAGGACTGCCAGAATATGCCTGGACCTGAGACATTTAAATTTGAAGGTAATTCCGGAGTTCGACCAAGTGCCACCTATTAAAGAAATCCTCAGGAAATTCAAAGGGAAGACCATATTCACAAATTTAGATATCACTTCCAGTTTCCACCATCTTGAATTAGAGAAGAAAACTAGTCTGTTGACAGGATTCATGTTTGATCAACATACATACACGTTTTTAATGCTACCTTTTGGTTTGAAAACAGCTGGTTCAGCCCTGATAAGAGCGTTAGATCGCAATCTATCAGATGATGTTAAAGAGAGTACCATCAGATACGTAGACGACATTCTACTCACATCAGAATCTCTGGAGGAGCACATGAGAGACCTGAAGAATTTGCTGGATGACCTTCGAGAAGCTAATTTTAAGGTTAATATCAAGAAATCGCACTTCTGTCAGGGGGAAGTTAAATTCTTAGGGCATGTTATTGATGAGAATGGAGTGAAGCCAAATCCAGAGAAATTAGAGGTAATTCGAAATTTCCCTCGACCCACGAAAGTTAAGCACGTCCGACAGTATTTGGGAGTAATTGGATTCTTTTCGAACCACTGCCCAAACTATACTACGACTGTAGCACCCCTGCAGGACCTATTGAAGAAAGGCGGCAGATGGAATTGGACGGAGCAATGTCAAGAAGCATTCGTGAGGTCAAAACAAATGCTTTTGGAATATGTGAAGCTGGGATACCCTGATTATACCCAGAAATCCATCATACAGACGGATGCATCACTTGTGGGGATAGGAGCGATGCTATTTCAAGAAAATGTTGACAAGCCCGAAAAGAAGGTCTTTATTGCCTTTATAAGTAGGAGGTTGAAAGCCCATGAGAAAAATTACACGATTACAGAGATAGAGTTACTTGCAATTTTGTACGCGTTGCAATACTGGCGTAAACTCGTGTACGGCTTTCAAATAGTCCTCAGAACAGACCATAAAGCTGTAACATTTTTGTTAAAGACGGACTTGTCTAGCCAGAGGTTAACAAGATGGTCCCTGTATATTCAACAGTTCAATGTGGAAATAGAATACTGTCCAGGGAAAGAAAATGTAATACCGGACATATTAAGCCTTTACCCAAGAGAAGAGGAAACGCTAGCTGTCCAGATTGAGAATCGAGATCAGAAGACCTTGGATGACTTGAGGAATCTTACCAACCTACAACGCGAAGACCCGTGGTTGAAGATGATGATCGATTACTTCGAGGGACGCTTAGCAAGGGGAACTGCAATATACAGAGAGGCAGAGGCATTGGCAACAGATTATGTATGGTACAATCAGATGCTACACAAGTGGGATGATGTAGATCATACACGTCAAAGGATTGTTATTCCTGCATCTTTACAGAGAAGATTGGTATGGCTAGCACACAGAGCGTTTGGACATCCCGGGATAGACAAAATTACTGCTCTATTGAAAGAAGCATTCACTTGGCCAATTTGAGAGAAACGGTGAGAAATGCTATTAGAACGTGCGATTTGTGCCAAAGGGTAAAGCCAAATCCCTTTTTAATGAGACAACGTCCTATTCCGTTGTTACCAGAGAAGCCAAGGCAGCTAATGAGCGTAGATAATTTTGGACCACTGCCTAAAGCACGTAGAGGCAATAGACATATTTTTGTAGCCATGGATGTATTCTCAAAGATGGTGGTATTATGCCCCATACAGAAAACCAGCTCAAAGCAGGTATTGAAACGCCTGAAAGAGAGAGTTATTCCGATTCTTGGGAAACCGGATAACCTACTCTCAGAACATGGAAGCTGCTTCACAAGCGCAGAATTTCGTCGGGAATTAGAAAATCTTGGAATTAGGCAGATTTTATCTACCATTCGCCATCCTGAGGCAAGTCCAGTTGAGAGAGTAATGAGAGAGATCCAGAAGTACATGAAGATCTCCTGCTCTGAAGAGAATTGGAGATGGATTGAGTTCCTGGAAGTAATAGAATACTGTATAAATAATACTGTGCATGAGGCGACAGGTCAGGTGCCCGTGACTCTACATTTGGATCAGAGACCGGAGAGACCGTGGACTGGTGTTATTCCATTACCAGTAGACGCACAGCCAGGACGAGAATTGAGGATCCAACGAACCTTCGAATATCTCCAAGCACAGGCAGAGAGACGCCAGAGAAGAAATCGTGCGAAGCGATATCACAGACCGCTTCTCATTGGAGAAAAAGTGTTAGTGCGGAAGCCCGCCAGTTCAGATCCAGAAGGACGGAAGTATAAAAAGTTCAATTTTGGTTATCACGGCCCGTTTGAGGTGATAAGAGACCTACAGAATAATGCATACAGAATAAGGCATTTAGAAACAGGAAACGAGGTTGTTATGAATGCAGCCAATTTAAAAATTTACTATTCGCCAGAAGAATTTGATGAACAAGAAGAAGTATTAGCAGCGCACACCCAACTAGACGTGGACGGCAAAGTCAGCCAGGCAGTCAGACCTGAAAATTCGCGTAGCGAGACGGAACGGGAAACAAGCAGTTTACCCAGTGAAAGGAACGGACGGACAGAATGTCGGTGCCTGCAAGAACTTTACAAAGAAATGGTCGAAGCCGCTAGGAAGGCCGAAGCAATAAATAAGACCCTACGTCAAGAGAATGCACTGCTTAGAGCTGAGCGCAGTGTGGAAGGGGGAAGGCAGACAAACCTACTCGCAGCCAGACGAGTTGAAGGATCCCTGATGTAAACACAGACAGTTGTAGACAGTCAGCTGGTTACTTACAGAAGGTCACTTGCAATTGACTTCTATAAGTTTTGCAAGGGGAATATGAACCCAAGGGGAATTAAGCTGACTGGTATCGAAAGTGGATCTCAGAGACTGTGATCTAAGAATGAAGGTTCCACCAGGGAACGAACCCGAGATCTGTTGAGGGAGTTTTAGTTGAAAAAACCCCTAGAGGGAAGTACATATTTAATAACTGGTGCTGACATTATTTATTAAAATAATGCAGGGAAATGAGCGGAATACAGCATTATTGGACTACATGGAGTAGGCTATGCTGGACTTGGAACACAGAAGTTGGGGAGTTGGACAGTTTACTAATGGCCCCAGAATTGTAGGAGGAGACTCATGGAGCCATGTCAATCTCGTTGACCTACTTAAGTCGTCTGCAAGGGGTCGGGGGGTTGAATAATGACCCTGTTCTTCCCCGTTTGAGAATGGAGTTGAGAATGGAATGGGAAGATCCCAGTGAAAATCATTGATTACTCGTGATTGGAGCAACGCAATGACATGGGAGTTGCACACATGTAAATCTTTAGCCAGGAGGCTAATTACCAAGCCTTTAATCTGTGAAATCGAGGCATATTTAATGGAGTGCGCAAGAACACAGAACTATGGGTGTTCGCGGCGTGACCTGACTATGTCACCGGGGATTTCCACTGGAAACCGCTTCCCCACGCTATGGCAAAAGCAATTAATATTAATTAATTGGCCGATCGATCCTTCAGCACGCAGATAGTTCTGGGACCAGTGAGGAAAAAGGAACCCTATGAGCATTGTTTCAAGACCAGAATCATCCTGGGAGAGGAGATGATATAGCGCGGGAATTCTAGGTCTACTTTTTCTTGTGAAACGGATATAAGGGTGTAGACCCAGTCAGAGAGGTCAGTTGGAACAGACTCGAGCGCGGAACGTATGTCGCTTTGGCTCTGGAAAGGACGCTCACACAAAGACTTGAACATTGTAGTGTTAATCATTATATTCGTCGTGCAGTGTAATGCACCAAGTGATAATGTAATCATGCATAGTCATGAAGTAATAATAAGTACGGTAATCAACGAACTTTATTATGTGAAATGCGCGTTATCGAAGTCAAGGAAGGAGGCTTGGACTTCAGCTTGGGAAGCCGTGCAGTAAAACTTTTAGAAGGCTTTTATTAAGGACAGTCGTGCTGCATGTGTATAGGCGGCAGTACGAGCAATTGTCAATGTTCACATAGGAAGTACCGTGTGATATAACTTACAGAACTATTGAAGTAATAATTTGTGTAAATACTATGTACAATGTTGAGCGCAGTGTATAATATAGAGATTGGTTATACATGTCTTATTACGCCGGACTGCGCTGGGAGAAACTTTATGATGCATTTGGTGAAAAGTCTTAAGAATACCAAAAAGTAACGCTCAGGACGAAAAGTAAGCATCTTTATGCACAGCAAGAAGTTTATCGTAGGATAATTGATCGACTGTTGGTAAATCCGTAGGCAGATGTTCGAGACTTTCAATCAGGAGTTGGTAGGAGCATGGAGGATGCCGTCAATACCTGCAATTCTGATATCTTGCCAGGAAATTTCAACCAATGAAGAATGTAAATAGTGACGTGTGTTATGTAGAAATCATATGTGAAATATCTTTTAAATTAATGGTACAACAAGTGTTATAAAGTGTCATGTGTTTTGGAAGCAATAGCTTCATCATAGAAATGGAAAGTGCCGTGTGCTTGGTGAAAGAAATGTATTATAAAATGTGTATATTCAGTATGCAAATGTCGCGCTAACTCTGCAAATGGCAGGCGACACTGGAAGATATGAGTGGTTGGAGCCACCAGGATAAGCCTATATGTGAGTACCCCACAAATTATGATTTTATAGAAGTATAGCCCACTGCATGTAATGTGATTTCAGAATTATAAAATATGCCAGTAAGAATCAGTATTAGGAGAAAGACCCTCCAGGTTTAATTATTGTTGTGTTGATTTTAGTAGAGTTAAGATGTTGTTATACATCAGTGATTGGATTAATCGTTACCACTATTAATAAAATGGCAAATCAGTTATGTAAACTTAACGTAACGAACACGGATATTCAATTATTAAAATGGTTATGTTGTGTCGGATTATGGCAATTTATGTCAGTAGGAATAATAATAATAATAATAAATAATAATAAAAGGTGGAACAAGAAGACAACAACGACATGGATTAAGGAAGTTCGAAAAGATCTCGAAAATTCCAACATCCAGGAAGTTCAGATGTCAAACAGGGAAACATTTCGGTACATAATTCAAAATTTGGAAGGGTTTCACGTCACAAGAACCACAAAGAAGGGAAGAGCCTGGACGGATGAGCAGAAGAAACAGCATAGCGCCCATATGAAGGAGTACTGGAGGAAGAGGAAACTTCAGGCAAAGAAAAAATGAAATTGTAGCGTGATCTGAAGTGGTCAATTCGCAAATTAAAAAAAAGGTATGAATGAATACATCAGGAAAAATGTTGTAAGCAAGAAATATTTACGCTAATTGGAAGATTTATCGATCTAAGCAGTAAGATTATACAGTAAGGGATGAGAAAAGAGTTTAATATCAGAATATATTGTGTTAATGGGAATATAATTATGCAAGGAAGTGGAAGAGCTTATGAGTGGATTGAATTTGCAGCTTGTGTAAAAGCTTATAGAGTAATTGATAGATTTCTCTTAATAATCGAAGGACGAGATCATAATGTCAGGTCATGGAGCCAGGTAATCTATTCGACGTATGAAATCTCGTATAGCCTTGGGTGTACAGATATATTTAATTATGCCGGAGTGTATTTAGTGCGTACCCTAACTCCGATGATGGATATGGAATGTTCCGGGTTCGAATCCTGTGGTAGGTGAGGGGAGAACATTGGAAACCTCTGCACCATACCTGATCGACCGAGAACTAAGTTATTGAGTGATTCTGCTCTTGTGAAGCGAATCTTATTGACGGCAGTGTGACTGACCGCAGCATTTATTAAGATACCGGTTATCCAGATCGACCAATGCTTTTATGAATCTCGTGCCTTCATGTTGAAATGGACCTATTGAGGCCAGTTATTATCATATCCTCAGGTTAGGGATAAATGTTTAAGCTCGTCCAGAACTTATTTGCATAACATCCAGTTTAAATCCATTGGGATATGTGCGTCATTGTGACCACAGTATTGTCTTTAGAAACTTATTACTGCTTGGGAAGATATAAGCTGAGAGGCAGGAGGCGAGGGACGGTTTACTGCTATGACCGCGCCACTCCACTCCATTGTATACATGCCGTTCTGAAGGGGGCTGAGCTGTCAAACGAACCGTGAAGGCTAGCGTTTTGAAAGGACAGATTTGAGACTTTGCTTGTAATGAAAGGACACATGGTTATATTGTGTAATGAAGATATGTGGTTTAAGAACACATTGGTAATTATAGATCACCCTGATGGTTTATGATTTTAGCAATCTAACGAATGGTTGGAAGTTGCATTTTTACTGTCACTGACACGAATTTCAGAAGTTGGTTACTTGACGCCACAGGCTACGCTCGCAAGGGTAGCTTAATAATACCATCCGACACAGCGATAACGGAAGTTTTGATGATGAAATCACAACGGCATGCAGTGGAACTATAAATAGAGAGAAGTGTAGGGGTATATTTACATAATTATGGAGTTGCACGTAGATTTGTTGTGCAACATCTGAATAGGCTAATGCATGAAAAGCATTTGGTGGGAAGAGAGAGACCAAACACACACGGTACACATAATTGTCAAAGTCAGATGAGGTTTAATAAACAAGTAATTTTGTGAAATTAAGGAAGTCACACTAGATGACAGAAGAGTAAAAGTACAGTTTTGTTTATGAAAGTTGTATGTGCATCAGCGCACTAGAGTGAATTGTGAAGTCAATATAAGGGTAAAGGTTTGAGTAATGATATGAGTTTATTATGATAATATTGTGTGAATATTAGTGGATTGTGGAAGTAATTTTGTTTGATTTTGTTTTATGTTTGTTGGGATTGGTTTTTTATGTTTGAAGCCATGATTTTAGTGCTGAATTAAAGTCTTAGAATAGAGTTGTGCCTTATCATTGTAGAGTTGATACCTTTTAGTCTCAAATCCAAAATATGCAGCTGCTCAATGGGAGAACGGTACACGCCTGAGACCTGACGCTAGCTGGAGGCGGAAGCATATTTTCCATGGAGATTACTCACATGGGTACAGTACACAGTACACACACACAGACTGACAACTTTTTGCCCGTGTATATCTCATAAGTCTACTTTTGTTTCTTGCAAAAAATGAAAGTAGTCTATTCAAGTAGTTCCGTGAAGAATTATATAGCATATTTACATATATCCTACTTAAGTTAATTGCCTCTATCAACATACAAAATTTCAGTTTGATTAATAGAATAGATTCGAAGATATTGAGAACCGTATAAATATTTCGTATGGTCGCCATGTTGGATTGTTAGATATTGTGCCCGTTTACACGGATGATGACCAATCAGAACTCGGCTTTTGCTCTTGCGGTATCGGGGTGTGTTACGTTCCCTCCACCGCTGATTAAACATCTGATATGGAATACTCAAGGTTCACAAGGATTTGAGGAAAAACACAAAATTATAATTTATTTTATTTCTTTTCTCTTCTTCTTCTTTTTTCTTCTTAGTCGTTTACCCTCCAGGTTGGTGGAACCCGCGGACTCAGCGAGGGAACTCACCACTACCGCCTCTACGGGCAGTGTCCTAGAGCTGGGAATATCTAATCGGAGGGGATACAACTGGTGAGGTGTGATTGGCACCTCGCCCAGGCGGCCTCACCTGCAAAGCGAACACCGGCCTCACGAGGGAAGGTCAGGATAGATAGGCAAGGAGAGGGAAGGAGGCGGCCGTGGCCTTGAAGAAGGTACTGCCCCCGTAATTGAATTATATAGAGACCACGGTGGCTATATTTGAAATTATAATGAAAGTTATGGTTGTCATAGTTATGACGTGGGTAGTCATGACGTAAGCACGGATGACGTAAATGTTATGCCAGCAGGCTACTTGAGCTGAGATTCTCAGTGACGTCAGCATTTAGTCGAGAATGTTCCAAGATGTACGACGCAGTCGCAGGAAACGAGGAATTCTGCTGAGGAAGAAACTATGCTATTGGAGGAGAGGCTTGAACCAATGAACGATAGTTTAAAGGAAGACGGAGATTGCTGAAACTATGGTATTTTTATTACTTTTGGAATGCAGAATTGTGGAAATCCATTTGCAGTAAAAGCATTGATTTGGAATTTTGGTGAAATTTATTTTCAGTTTTTGAATTTTGAAAATCCGTCATGTATTAACGAAGTTGGAAGTTTTAGCGATGACGCAGTATCTCGCTTTGGAAGGGATGGAAACGCCCCTCGAGAAGTTAATAAAAGGGCTTGCGCAGAAGAGAGGAGTCTCTTTCGTTCTCTGATCATTCTGAGATCTCATTCTCAGATCATCGAAGTATATTTGTGAAAGTTCTTTTCTTATACATTCATTATAGTGAGACGTCGAAGTGAACAGCAGTGAAAAGAATCGTCTTTATAACGCGTGGCGAGGCCACTATATTAACGAGATCCAAGTCAAACTAGGTGAAGTTGAAACGGACCTTAGAAAGCTTCTACAAGTTTAGCTTCGAACAGTTAGCGGTCTCTGATAAGCTAATTGTATTGTGCAGTGCTACATAAAGTAATAGAGAAAAGCTGAACAATTTCGACCGATTAATTTGAAGGATATTAGCACTTTTATACGACTGACAAAAGTGATTATCTCGCCACAAGAGAAGCACTTTTGTATAGCCAGAATCAACGCAACGGCTGACGCTGCGAGTGGAATAGAAAGACTTCAGATTGCTTGGTTACAGAACGATACAGTATAATGGAGCAATTGAATACGGCAGTTTGTTCTTCTAATACTACAACCGAAGAGCAGATGGAGGGCTAAAGGGCTTATTGCAATTGGGACATACTTCAACGGAGTAAGATAGCGACATGGAACTTCGCTAATTGCTATTCCACACAAGCGAACATGCGGTGAATACCATCTACACCCATGTTTCGTAATTAAAGGCTGAATACCATCGAACAGCCATAGAAACAATTTCATACTCTGAATATGAATAATTTCTTCGGAAATTTCTACAAAACTTCATGGCGATTGTCTACTGGAACTTCAGGGAATTTTTCAAGAGAGGTCAGGGGTGTCCCGACTCACAAAGAAGATTATTGCCGGAAGGATGTCTATTCGTCTTCGAGGAGCAGAGCGATTCACGGAGAAGGAAGCAGTTCGATTCTCCGAGGGTGCTATTTCCTATTTCGAGGATGGAGCTCAGCTTTAACGTGGTGAAATGGATCCATCAGCAGTCTTCTTTGGGGAATTTTCCTCTGGAACGTCAATCGGCAGATAAGGTAGTCGTGAACGTTTATTGTATTTGAGTTTATTAATGATGTTTGAGCAACCATTTTTCCCATATTTTTATCCTCATGTTTTTGCCCTATTTTCTTGTTGAGATTCTTATTCTCAGTACACCTTGATGAGTTTTGCATTTTTCGACGATTTATTAAGACATTGTTATGTCATGGGCATAGTTAATGATTTTGGATCAGTTGAGACTGATATTTAGATTTTTCAGTAATTAATATTTTTGTAGTCACGATTTGACTGTAAGTTAATGATTTTTATGGCAGATTTAAATTCAGACAGCGTGTCATTTTATTAAAGTAATTCTACCCCAGTTTAATTACTTTGACCAATTTTCTGTCATCATCAAGAAGGAAGAACATTTAAATGATTTTAGAGCGTTAAAATCCATTACGTTGTCGACGATCTTGGAAATACTAGTCGTTATTTGAATTGATTGCAACACAGACATTTATCGTCATTTATGAATGAACATTGCATCATAGACACTTTTGTGAAAGATTAACTTTAATAATGAATTATTGAATGCATTAAAGTCAAGAACTTTTGTTAGGAGTTTTTTTTTCTCAATTAGAGAATTATATAACGATGTTTGCATTCCCCAGTCTAATTGGATTCTATTCGACTACTTTGCATTTTGGTCGCACTTTATTTGAAGATAGTATTTTTATACTACACATTTCTTTTAAGATGTTAATCTTAAATTTTGATAGACCAGACAGGCGTATATAAGCGTATTCACTATTAAATCTGTTTGTGATTGGCAAGTTTTGACTTCATTTCGGTTCATGAATGAAATCCACGAAGGTTAAATAGAAAAACAGTTTTGAAACAATTAATGATTATAAAAAATTTTAAGTGGAACTATAAATGTATAATCGCTAGTGCAGCGCGTGTTGAAAGTCGCTGAGATATAATGCCCTTGAATATGAAGGAAGTTCCCACAGGAATTAATGTTAAAGAATTATTTGTGGAAGTTTTGTAAGTTATGTGGAAGTTTAATGCCATATAGATTAATATATGATGATTTTGGGCATATTTTTAATGCAGTTTATGCATAAACTTGTTAGCGAAGGATTTTCCGCTGGAGTAAGATTGTCATAGTTCGTTGAAAATTAATCAAATGAATTACTGTTATAATTAACACGAGTTTTGAAAGAATTTGAGATAAGATTTTGAATGAAGGTTGCCGTCACAAATCATTATTAAAACCTTTATTAAACCAGATTGTGACATTAACATGTATAACTAACCTTCATTGGTCGATTATATCAAACACGATTATGAAAATTACCAACCGAATGAACATGTGGTTAATGTATTTATTAAATTAATAATTTAAACAATTTAAATGTTAATATTGTAAATAATTGCTGTAAATATTTTTGAAAATAATATGGAACGAGAGTGATGTTAAAGGCGTGCTTATAATATTTTTATTGTCTTTGACAAATATTATAAACAATTTCTAATTGTTATAAATAATTTATGTGATTTTGTTATAAACATTTAAGAGCTAATTAAACATTTGGATTGAACTTAACAAGTTTAAGGAATTAACATAATGATCCAATAGGATGTGAGCAAAGTACTTGAAAGATTTGCGTAAATATAAATGTGAGTTGTCTTGTAGACATTTATAAGTTTGAGAGAGCAGGCTGTATTCTTACGTAACATAGCATGTGAGAAGGGAGTCCATTCGACCACTATGCAACAGGTTCGAGGGTAGCTCGCAGCTGGGCCAACATCTGGTTATCTGAGTGAGGTCGTACACACTCTGGCCTTGCGACTATAAATACCATTCTCATGTTTATTAAAAGGAAACCAAATGCTTTATATATGTCACACCCTGACGTCCTTCTCCAATCCAATTGTGTTAATAATATTACGTTATTTGGAGCTCATGGGAGCTAAAATGTTTTATATCATGTTGTATGATAATTTTTGCAAGTCCTACTGGAGGACGTAGTCAGATTGACTTGGGCTTCTGATAGCCACGTTGATTTTGTTGTGTTATCAAAATTATACCCTTTATTAGAAATAAAGCTTTTGTACAGTTCAAAGTTCTCGTCTTCGTTCTGGCTCATTTTTAAATGTCATGGTGGAGGTTATTGTGTGAACAGACTTTTAGTGATCCTGTTGTCAACTCAAACCCCGAGATAATTAAGAGGTAAGTAACGGTAAGTATGAACCCCCGTCTATTTTGGTGTGTTCCACAATGATTTCCTGTGAACTTCTGTGCTCTTATCTCGATAGTATCTGTCAGTGCCATTTTCATTGATGTAACTATGCCGGTGCGATTGATAATTGGCAATCCGATTGAGGGGGCGGATATCTGACAGCCTACTATCCAGGTAAACGGGGACAGAAAGATTGGCGACCCAAGAACGTGGGGCTGAGTCAACAGAAAGATTGGCGCACCTAAAACGTTGGGGCTCGATTCAACATAACTGGATTACCAGGTTGAACGCCAGTAAGAGTGGCAAACCTAAAACGTAGGGTTCGATTAGACTCAAATAAAGAGGTTGATTCTTTGTTAGATGTCTAGGCCAATTGTAGTATTTAAGAGTGTGATTATATAGGAATTAAATGTTGTATTGTGTTAGGAAAATTACACTCAGAAAAGATCAGATCTTATACAACTTGAGAAAGGTTAAATAGGCTGGAAACGTAGAAAAATCGCCTATAATCTGGAATCTTATTTTATTTGACCGGCTTATGACATTTCAGTCATATTAAAGATAAAATTAAATTATTTGGATTGTAAATGTAAATTATTTGTGTTAGGATATTTTAAAATGAGCCAGGGAAATTTGAACATGTGCTTGAGTTTGTTTCAACATGAAGTATCTTCGAAGGTTAATTATAAGGTAGTTATAAGTTAGATTTAAGACAGAAAATTGATCAAAATTATATATGGTGAAAAGTGTTGCTCAAATGTTGTTATTTTGCTCTATTGATGTATGTCCCTACAGCAGTCCATTTTTGAATAATATTGTAATGGCAGATGAAAGTATGAGGTTGATGTTAGAAGAATTGAAAGCTAGCATGAATGAAAGTGCGAGGGAGATGTCTGCTAATTTGAAAGCAAGCATGACTAGTAGTATGAAGCAGATGCTGAATGAAAGCATGAAGGAGAATGTTAGTAATTTGTCTGCTAATTTAAATGCAAGAATGGAGGAGAATGCTAGTAATATGTCTGCTAATTTGAATAGTAGTATGAAGGAGATGGAAGCTAGGAATACTAGTCGAATGGAGGAGAATGCTAGTAATTTGAAAGCTAGCATGGATGAAAGTTTGAAGGGTATCCAAACTAGTGCTGCTAATTTAGAGGATAATATGTCGCGTTTACAGATTAATACCCTAGGAATTGAAAATACTGTAACTGACATTCGCACAGATGTATCTAATGTGCATAAAAATGTTGATGATGTTAAATTTGATGTGTCTAAGGTACAGAAAGACCTTACAATGTTAAATCTAGATGTAGCTAATGTCCGAGGGGATATTTCTTGTGCTAGAGCCGAAGTTGTTGTTGTCAAAAACGATGTTGCGACTGTCCAAGACAAGGTCGAGGAAGTCCAAAAGGAAATTCAAAAAGCTAGAACTGATGTATCCAATGTTCAGGTAGACATTAATAACGTTCGTGCGGATATAACTGAGGTGCAAAGTGACATAACTAAGATTCAGGTAGAGGTCAACACAGTTTTCGTAGATATGACTAAAGTCCAAACTGATGTAAATAAAGTCAGGGAAGAAATCGAAAACTCAAAACTCTTTGTACGCGTAATATAACTGCATTAGCGACCAGACTAGTTGATGAATCAGTTAGAACAACAACGTCTTTAGCAGAGTTGAAGTATGATGTAGAGGTCATGAGAACACAGGTATTAGAACACAATAGAGTATTAAAAGAGGATATCGAAGTAGACATAGCCGAAATGTTAACAGCAAACGTAGCGGTATGGAAAGACGAGTGGAATAAGTCAAGTGGGGAACATGTAACCCAAATTCAGGAAAGGATTGAAAGAAAACTTGCCAGTACGCAGATAGAAATTAACAATGAAGTAGTACAGATTAGGAAAGATTTAAGCGTCAGGATAAATTCGCTATCCGAAAAACAAGTTGACGATAGAACACAACTAGATCAGGATATGCAAACTTTAAAATCTACATTAGAGGATCAAATTCATAAAGTTGTCTCTGACGTAAATGAAACGACGAGTAAACTGAAAAATTTGAAGTTAGGAGAGGCTAGTTTAATGGAGAACTACAAAGAAGAGATTATCAAGAAAGTCTTAACAGAAATCACTGACAAGGATACAGAAGGCTTAGCTTGCGAGTTGAATAGGAATTATGCTAGAAGACATAACCTAGAGCCAGAAGAAAGAGACGTGACTCCTGAAGAACGTGTATCCAGATTCAGAGAGGAGGATGACGAGAGGAATATGGAACCTGAGTGGAATTATCGAGATAGTGGGAAAAACTATCCGGATTCATATCCGAGGAACGTGACGGTCATTAGGAATTTCGAAGACAAACCACAAAAATTCAGTAACACTGATAGTTTGACACCTATAGAGTATGTAAGGAATCTCAAAGATTATTTCATCGAAGCTCACATTCCCAGAGAGAGAGAGATGAAGATAGTAGAGAGATATCTGATTGGAGGACCCCTTGAATGGTTTCGCGCATTTAGATACACATTCAGTAACTTTGACGAGTTTGCAGAGGCATTAATCAAGCGATTTTGGTCCATAGAAGCGCAGAATTCGTTAAGAGCGGAGGTGTATTCAAGAAAATACTCAGGTACTCTTCCAACGAGGTACGCTGATTTCTTTACGAGTCAGTTGTCCCGCTTAAGATTTTTGCAACCCCCATTGTCCACGGAGCAACTAATAGATGCGATTTCTCGTATGCTGCCAGTTGAGGTGAGAAGACTTATAATTTCGTCCAACATCAGGGATTTATCCAGCATGGATGAATTACTAAGAAGGTTAGACTACACAAGCCCAATGCCTAACGTAGTCCAGAAAGGTCAAAGGCAGGAGTTTAAGGAAATCAATACGGTATACATGGACCAAGTCCATCAAACTGACAAGCCAGAGGAGGAGAAAAATGACAATGTAGGTCCTCACAGGAATAATCAGTTTAGAAATTACAGATCACAAGGTTACCGACCGTATCAACAGAGAAGAGGTTGGAACTACAACCGAGGAAACTACAATGGAAGAGGCAGATATTACAACAATAATGGGTATAACCGTAACTATAATAGGAATAACCAAAACCAAAATAGAAACCAGAATACTCAAAGTCAGGTTATGACACCCGATCAGTATCAGCAAAGAGAGAAGGAAAGCCAGCAATACTTAAAAGAATTAAGGGATAAAGAAGCTGACAATCAAAAGAAAAGGCAGGATGTTGTAATCGATCCTGGTCCTTCTACGAGCCAGCAGAACTTAGAAAATAGAAATACTGGTCAGAAGAGAAAGTAGAGAGGAAAGAATACATTAACCACATACAACCCAGAGTAGAAGAAAAATATATGATTAAGGAACATAGAGGAAATATCATACTAGAGTAAGCCAGTAATAATTCAATTTCGTGTTCAAGAGAGTTGAGATACTTGTAACACTGAGTTTAAAAACAATTTGCAACTGTTTTTAAAACGTGGTGAGAGGAGAATGCCCCCGTAATTGAATTATATAGAGACCACGGTGGCTATATTTGAAATTATAATGAAAGTTATGGTTGTCATAGTTATGACGTGGGTAGTCATGACGTAAGCACGGATGACGTAAATGTTATGCCAGCAGGCTACTTGAGCTGAGATTCTCAGTGACGTCAGCATTTAGTCGAGAATGTTCCAAGATGTACGACGCAGTCGCAGGAAACGAGGAATTCTGCTGAGGAAGAAACTATGCTATTGGAGGAGAGGCTTGAACCAATGAACGATAGTTTAAAGGAAGACGGAGATTGCTGAAACTATGGTATTTTTATTACTTTTGGAATGCAGAATTGTGGAAATCCATTTGCAGTAAAAGCATTGATTTGGAATTTTGGTGAAATTTATTTTCAGTTTTTGAATTTTGAAAATCCGTCATGTATTAACGAAGTTGGAAGTTTTAGCGATGACGCAGTATCTCGCTTTGGAAGGGATGGAAACGCCCCTCGAGAAGTTAATAAAAGGGCTTGCGCAGAAGAGAGGAGTCTCTTTCGTTCTCTGATCATTCTGAGATCTCATTCTCAGATCATCGAAGTATATTTGTGAAAGTTCTTTTCTTATACATTCATTATAGTGAGACGTCGAAGTGAACAGCAGTGAAAAGAATCGTCTTTATAACGCGTGGCGAGGCCACTATATTAACGAGATCCAAGTCAAACTAGGTGAAGTTGAAACGGACCTTAGAAAGCTTCTACAAGTTTAGCTTCGAACAGTTAGCGGTCTCTGATAAGCTAATTGTATTGTGCAGTGCTACATAAAGTAATAGAGAAAAGCTGAACAATTTCGACCGATTAATTTGAAGGATATTAGCACTTTTATACGACTGACAAAAGTGATTATCTCGCCACAAGAGAAGCACTTTTGTATAGCCAGAATCAACGCAACGGCTGACGCTGCGAGTGGAATAGAAAGACTTCAGATTGCTTGGTTACAGAACGATACAGTATAATGGAGCAATTGAATACGGCAGTTTGTTCTTCTAATACTACAACCGAAGAGCAGATGGAGGGCTAAAGGGCTTATTGCAATTGGGACATACTTCAACGGAGTAAGATAGCGACATGGAACTTCGCTAATTGCTATTCCACACAAGCGAACATGCGGTGAATACCATCTACACCCATGTTTCGTAATTAAAGGCTGAATACCATCGAACAGCCATAGAAACAATTTCATACTCTGAATATGAATAATTTCTTCGGAAATTTCTACAAAACTTCATGGCGATTGTCTACTGGAACTTCAGGGAATTTTTCAAGAGAGGTCAGGGGTGTCCCGACTCACAAAGAAGATTATTGCCGGAAGGATGTCTATTCGTCTTCGAGGAGCAGAGCGATTCACGGAGAAGGAAGCAGTTCGATTCTCCGAGGGTGCTATTTCCTATTTCGAGGATGGAGCTCAGCTTTAACGTGGTGAAATGGATCCATCAGCAGTCTTCTTTGGGGAATTTTCCTCTGGAACGTCAATCGGCAGATAAGGTAGTCGTGAACGTTTATTGTATTTGAGTTTATTAATGATGTTTGAGCAACCATTTTTCCCATATTTTTATCCTCATGTTTTTGCCCTATTTTCTTGTTGAGATTCTTATTCTCAGTACACCTTGATGAGTTTTGCATTTTTCGACGATTTATTAAGACATTGTTATGTCATGGGCATAGTTAATGATTTTGGATCAGTTGAGACTGATATTTAGATTTTTCAGTAATTAATATTTTTGTAGTCACGATTTGACTGTAAGTTAATGATTTTTATGGCAGATTTAAATTCAGACAGCGTGTCATTTTATTAAAGTAATTCTACCCCAGTTTAATTACTTTGACCAATTTTCTGTCATCATCAAGAAGGAAGAACATTTAAATGATTTTAGAGCGTTAAAATCCATTACGTTGTCGACGATCTTGGAAATACTAGTCGTTATTTGAATTGATTGCAACACAGACATTTATCGTCATTTATGAATGAACATTGCATCATAGACACTTTTGTGAAAGATTAACTTTAATAATGAATTATTGAATGCATTAAAGTCAAGAACTTTTGTTAGGAGTTTTTTTTTCTCAATTAGAGAATTATATAACGATGTTTGCATTCCCCAGTCTAATTGGATTCTATTCGACTACTTTGCATTTTGGTCGCACTTTATTTGAAGATAGTATTTTTATACTACACATTTCTTTTAAGATGTTAATCTTAAATTTTGATAGACCAGACAGGCGTATATAAGCGTATTCACTATTAAATTTGTTTGTGATTGGCAAGTTTTGACTTCATTTCGGTTCATGAATGAAATCCACGAAGGTTAAATAGAAAAACAGTTTTGAAACAATTAATGATTATAAAAATTTTTAAGTGGAACTATAAATGTATAATCGCTAGTGCAGCGCGTGTTGAAAGTCGCTGAGATATAATGCCCTTGAATATGAAGGAAGTTCCCACAGGAATTAATGTTAAAGAATTATTTGTGGAAGTTTTGTAAGTTATGTGGAAGTTTAATGCCATATAGATTAATATATGATGATTTTGGGCATATTTTTAATGCAGTTTATGCATAAACTTGTTAGCGAAGGATTTTCCGCTGGAGTAAGATTGTCATAGTTCGTTGAAAATTAATCAAATGAATTACTGTTATAATTAACACGAGTTTTGAAAGAATTTGAGATAAGATTTTGAATGAAGGTTGCCGTCACAAATCATTATTAAAACCTTTATTAAACCAGATTGTGACATTAACATGTATAACTAACCTTCATTGGTCGATTATATTAAACACGATTATGAAAATTACCAACCGAATGAACATGTGGTTAATGTATTTATTAAATTAATAATTTAAACAATTTAAATGTTAATATTGTAAATAATTGCTGTAAATATTTTTGAAAATAATATGGAACGAGAGTGATGTTAAAGGCGTGCTTATAATATTTTTATTGTCTTTGACAAATATTATAAACAATTTCTAATTGTTATAAATAATTTATGTGATTTTGTTATAAACATTTAAGAGCTAATTAAACATTTGGATTGAACTTAACAAGTTTAAGGAATTAACATAATGATCCAATAGGATGTGAGCAAAGTACTTGAAAGATTTGCGTAAATATAAATGTGAGTTGTCTTGTAGACATTTATAAGTTTGAGAGAGCAGGCTGTATTCTTACGTAACATAGCATGTGAGAAGGGAGTCCATTCGACCACTATGCAACAGGTTCGAGGGTAGCTCGCAGCTGGGCCAACATCTGGTTATCAGAGTGAGGTCGTACACACTCTGGCCTTGCGACTATAAATACCATTCTCATGTTTATTAAAAGGAAACCAAATGCTTTATATATGTCACACCCTGACGTCCTTCTCCAATCCAATTGTGTTAATAATATTACGTTATTTGGAGCTCATGGGAGCTAAAATGTTTTATATCATGTTGTATGATAATTTTTGCAAGTCCTACTGGAGGACGTAGTCAGATTGACTTGGGCTTCTGATAGCCACGTTGATTTTGTTGTGTTATCAAAATTATACCCTTTATTAGAAATAAAGCTTTTGTACAGTTCAAAGTTCTCGTCTTCGTTCTGGCTCATTTTTAAATGTCATGGTGGAGGTTATTGTGTGAACAGACTTTTAGTGATCCTGTTGTCAACTCAAACCCCGAGATAATTAAGAGGTAAGTAACGGTAAGTATGAACCCCCGTCTATTTTGGTGTGTTCCACAATGATTTCCTGTGAACTTCTGTGCTCTTATCTCGATAGTATCTGTCAGTGCCATTTTCATTGATGTAGCTATGCCGGTGCGATTGATAATTGGCAATCCGATTGAGGGGGCGGATATCTGACAGCCTACTATCCAGGTAAACGGGGACAGTACCATCCCGGCATTTGCCAGAAGACGAAGTGGGAAACCACGGAAAACCACTTCGAGGATGGCTGAGGTGGGAATCGAACGCCCTCTACTCATTTGGAGCACCCGAGGCTGAGTAGACCCCGTTCCAGTCCTCAGACCTCTTTTCAAATTTCGTGGTAGAGCCGGGAATCGAACCCAAGACCTTCGGGGCGGCAGCTAACACGTTATAATTTTACAGAATTAAATTCATAAAAGAAAAATATATTCACTCAAAAACATGTAAGAAAAATCAATCACTTGGCATAGTCCCTTCAAGTGTTACTCAAAATATGTTTAAAAAATCAATCACATGGCATAGTCCCTTCAAGTGTCATTCTAAACTAAAAATCAATCACTTGGCATAGTCTCTTCAAGTGTCATTCAAAAACGAAACAAATCACTTTGTAAAAATTTATCAAGATCACTATAATGTCATTGCATTATTCTATGAACTTTGTAACCACTTTGTCTTGCTTAAATTTATTTATAATTATTTGTAGTCTATTTTACTAAGGCGTCGAGCGCGCCTATCATTTAAGTCATATATTTTCTCCAAGGCTTTGGACAATTTTATTCATTTCAATCTTTATCCTTCAGGGTTTCTTTAATGTTTACATAATTGTCATTTATCTATCACTTATTTAGTCCTTTGGACCTTACTAATAATTCTTCACAAAGCCTTAGATTTTACACATTTAAAATACTGTACAAGAACATGCTATGTCTGTGGATCGAACCCTTACTCCACCAGTTCCTTTCCCATGCATCAGGTGATCTTTCTCTGCAGCGTACCATGCACCGTGTTATTTATTATTGTGGGACCTTTATTCATCTTTAAACCACATTGTTTCATAACCCGTTCTTTCATTCTTTTTGAGGAAGGAATCCTTTTATCATACTAATATATACAAATGAGATGGTGTGTGTCTGTCTTTCTGTCTCTCTGTCTGTCTGTGTGTTACTCAATAACTCAAGAACCACTGGTCCGATTTAAATGAAATTTTGCATGGATGTAGCTGATTTACCAGGTTTACATATAGGATAGTTTTGATTGCGAAATGTTGCACTATTAAAAAATGGCGACCATTCTAGTGACGTCATCAGACCCTTTGGTTTCAAAATTTCATATTTCCAGATCAAATAGAAAGAGAACGGTAGGAAATAGCAAACTTTTGATGGCAAATTCGACCTTTAAAATTTAATTTCCTATCCGAAAGGTCCTTATCACTTTTCGTGTATCTCCAACAGTTAGCGAGTAAATCCGACATTTGTGACGTCACTACACCCTTTGGTTTCAAAATTTCATATATCCTTTTCAAATAAAAAGAGAACGCTAAGAAATAGCAAACTTTTGATGGTATATATGAGCTTTAACATTTAATTTTCTATCCGAAAGGTCCTTATCACTTTTCGTATATCTCCAACGGTTGGCGAGTAAAACCAAAATCTGAGCAATAAAACACGGTCAACACCGAGCGGTGCATTATATCTCTCTATATATAAAAAAACAAAATGTGTGTGTTTTTCTCTGAATTTCTACGGAAATTTGAGTTGTTTACACGTTTCAGACTGTTTTATGATGGATGCGCGCGAAAATAATTTATTTGTCTGTCTGTCTGTTTGTTTGTCTGTGGACAAATTTGTTCCCTTATAACTCGAGAACGGCTGGCTGTATCTACGTAAAATTTGGTACAGATATCCATCAGAGGCACGACACTAATCATTGATGTAACTCTTCTCCGTACCTCTCATAAAAGGGGCCTACCCCCTTAAAATACATGCTGAAATAGGCGTAGAAGGACGAGACAAAACTCATTTTCAGCCCCTCAATGTGAGAGACAAAATTCGGGTCCCCGAAAACCACATTTTAAGGACCGAAGACCAACCGTTTTTTGAGATATTCCCAGAAAACTAATTTAATTTAATAAACTAATGAACGAATGCAAGCCAGTAACCATGCCAACGGATACTCAGAGGTCCATCTATTGCTGTAAGACGCAATGCAATTCCATTAATTACATTAGTTTGAAAGTTTGCAAACGGCTAGAAGGTTATCACGGAACAAAATTAAGCCGTGAAAGTCATCAATACGTATAATGCGCTTAAGGGGATCAAGGGGTACTCTAGATTTTTTTCACGCGATTTACACCTGCGGGTGTGGTACGGCAGGTCTATTATATTCCTATCCCCATATTATTCATTCATTCATTCATACATTTCATATAGGCCATCTATGAACCGCGTCCTTCCAACCGTCTCCTACTGGCTTTGATGTTTGCCCTGTTCGCCCGCATTCGTTCTCGGTGGACTTCCTTCCGTTCCTGGGTCCAAATCTGTCCCGTTTTCAGCTTCGTTTTTTCTTGGAAACCTTTACAAGCTTGAAGTTTCCCTTTGAGTGGGGCGCGCTCCTGAATGTCTGTTGGTGTAATCCCCACTTCTTTCAGATCTTTATCCAGTTCAATGAACCAGGCCCATTTTGTTTTCCTCTCCTGAAAGTGTTATGTTGCGGTTGGTCAGTCTCGCTGGGCTCATTCGTTTCACATGCCCAAAAAATGGTAACCTTCTCTTCCGGATGACGTTGCTTATCTTCTCCACATGAGTATATAGGTCATGGTTATGTCGTCTTCTGTATTCACCATTGTCTTTGATGGAACCCAATATCTTTCTCAAAATTTTCCTTTCTTTGGCCTCCAGTTTCTCGACCAAGCCTTTTTTGTTCATCGTGAGGCATTCAGAAGCATGCAAGACCTCCGGACGGATGACACTGCAGTAATGTTTTAGTTTTGCGTTGAAGGATATTGACCTTTTCTTATAGATGTCCTTAGTTAAATGGTAGGCCATTTCCATTTTGCTCATGCGTGATGTGAATGCTTATTTCTCTGATAATATCCCTTCCCTGACCCGTCCTGAAAAGAAAAGTACATGGCCATTGGCTGAATTAAAAAAAAAAGGTGTTATAATTTCTCCCTATATTATATTATTATTAGTATTATATTATGACGTACAACGACGAGACAAATCCCCTCGGTGCCAGAAACAAAACTCGGGGGCCCTAAAGGGTCCTCGAAAACTACATTATAAGGCTCTAAATCCAACAGTTTCTGAAATATTCCCAAAAAACTAATTTAATTTAATTTAACAAACTAGTGAAGGAATGCAAATCGGTAACCATGAGAACATTATCTCAAGGGGTGGCTTACAACATTCCATCTATTTCTGTAAGAAGCAATGTCACTCCATTTATTACATTTCTGTGAAAGTTTGCAAATGGCTATAAGGTTATCACGGAACTAACGTAGACCGTATAATTCATCAATGCAATTTAGGGGGTGAAGGGGTAACCTAGAATTTTTTTCATGCAATTTTCACGATCGACATATAGTACAGAAGGTCTATTATATCTCCAAACAGCAACATTATTTTCAAAAATTCCTGAAATGAACCAGCATTTTTTGCGGCTTTTAGGAATTTGGGCAATTTGAGGCTAAAGAACCTGAATTTTCATGCGCCACAAGCCTTTACAATTTATGTAAGGGGTCTTCCTGTGTATGGGCACCTAGCACAACGTAGAGGGTCAGTTTTTATGTGACGTGTATTGCGTTTCGTCTACAAGGCTTTCAATTGTATTTCACGTCAGTAAGTACACGTTAGGTGAATTTAGTCTGAGAGCACATTTTAACTTCTTTTCTTTTGTCGACATACGGGTTCATCTTAAGGATGATTTTATTTGATACTGTGTGGTAGATATACCCATATTTGGATATCTGGGTGATATGTTGTAGACAATAGAATTGTCTGTCTGTCTGTCTTTCTTTGTATCTTTATGTAGCCTACGCCTATAACTCGTGTTCGGATGCTTGGAGCATCGTAAAATTAGGTATGGTAACCATGAGAGTCAATACACCAATCATTTATAAAACTCTTCACCGCACTTTTCATACAGTAGAAGGGTGGATATAGAGAAAAACTTCTCAATATATGCTAAAATAGGCGAAATATAAAAATTATCCTAGAAGGACGACCAAAGCATATGTTGCGCTTCTCAATGTGAGACACAAAATTCGGGAATCTATAAAGGGTCTCCGAAAACTACATTTTAAGGGCCTTAAATTAACAGAGTGTGTGATATTCCCAGTAAACTAACTTCGTTCTGATAAACATGACGGAATGACAAATCGCTAACCATTGCAACAGTAGCTCAATTGATAATGTCTGGTGTTAACAACGAACAACGTTCGAAGAACGGGTACTTCTGCTAGTTTACAATAAAAGTATTTGACAAAATCCGTCAAAATACATAAAATGCTTAAAACTTATATTCTGGAGAATGGTCTCCATCCCAGCATTATGATTTTATAGGTTAATTTGAACTTGCATCTTTTAATAAAAACTTTCACATAATGGCCTTTTTATTACTAGTCTTTGACAGACCCTTGCTTGACCGCGGAACTTATTAACTTTTCTGTCTCACTCACTCATTACGGTAGGTCGGGCTCTAACAGCTGCCCCGTCCTTCCTGTGATACTTCGCTTGATTTATGGCGTCTCGCCGGCCGCCACGCTTACAACGTTGTTTAATATTTAACCATATGATTCCCAAGACTTACGTTTCACTTCTAAAAGCGGCTATTTGTTCCTGCTTTTGATATTATTATTATTATTATTATTATTAATAATAATATTATTATTATTTATATTTCGTTTTACAGGATATTCATAACTTATTCCGGAGAGGATGCCTAATAGTTGACTACACCAACCTTAATAACAATTTGTATGACGCCTTATAACAATATTATTTATAACAATGCCTTTATCGGTCTCACTTGCACAGTTCATTCGACGATTATTGCCTGTAATATTTATTTATAACAATGCCTTCATGGTATTACATGTATATTCGCTTACAACGCGTTATTTCGACGATTATGGCCTACAATATTTATTTTATAACAATGCCTTCATGGTCTCACATGTATATTTCATTCGACGATTTTGGCCTACAATATTTATTTTAACACAGCCTGATCGGACTTACAATGTAACTATTTTTTTCGACGCTTCAATAAGGCAATACTATTTATGGGAATTTCACCTACCCAATACAACACGACGTTTTCATACAACAACAATACAGTAAGGGGAATCTTTCATCCACAATATTTCGATGAGACTCTCCATCTCCCGATTAATTATATCCTGATTAACGCACATTTTATTCGCTTTAAGCTACATTTATTTATTATTCGGCCTTTTCGGCAACACGATTTCTTGCTTGGTTATTCGCGGTTTATTTAATATTTCATATAATATTTCATTTATAGCGGTAAGACCTCGGCCTTCCTATCTTTTTATTTTCATAATTCTGGCTTGATAGCCTGTGATAATACATTTTCTTTGGGTGTCTTTATTCACCAATTACTTTTAGATATTTACAAATTGATCATTTGACAACAATACGTCAAGATATTATATAGTTCGTTCCGTTTTATTACTTGAGTTCCTTATTACGATTTTTATTATCACTTTATTTTTAGAGTATAACAACACGATAATATTTATTTTTATTATTTTCATTTCG
Source organism: Meconema thalassinum (assembly GCA_946902985.2). Taxonomy (NCBI): domain Eukaryota; kingdom Metazoa; phylum Arthropoda; class Insecta; order Orthoptera; family Tettigoniidae; genus Meconema; species Meconema thalassinum. The sequence continues at coordinate 1,451,375,056 of OX336388.2, read as the reverse complement.
AACTTTCAATTATTTTTCATTACAACTTTTTGTTATTTGCCATTTAATTATAAAATCAAAGTATTTTATATTTTTCCTTTTCATTATTTACCTTAACAACTTCATTACGATGCATATTTATTTCATTACCTGCTTTTACTATGGCGAAATTCTAATCCATTTAAGTTATTATTTCCGATTCCTTCCTCCAAATCATTTTATTATTTATTATTTCATTTCTTGGGTTTTTATTACTTTACATTACTGATCCCATTCACATCATTATTTTGCGAGGTCATTCTCGCAATTATTTATTATTATTATCCCAACATTTCAGTTATATAAGTGCATTCAACTACCCGATGAGTTCGATCGTTAAACTTCCTAGTTATGACCGATCCCATCGGGTCAGTACATCGTACATCTGCAATTTTTAACGACTCACCAGTGTGCTTCTTCTGCTTCATCCTTAGGAAGGATTCACCCACCTAACGGCATAATTAACACTTTTCCATGGCACTTTCTTTTGTGAGCGGCACCTCACTTAGGTCCAATCGACCTTCACTTAAATTTAAACACATCATTATTTTGTAAAACACTGTATTAACACTAAAACACATATATCTTGTAACTTATTTACACTGCACTATTTTCACCACATCTCAGTGACTCTTGGCACGTTCTATCGGTGATCGACGCCCTGATGAGATCCCCGGACCCTGCATTGGACGTGATGCTAGCTCGAACGGCTCCTAATTCTTCACTGGATCTAGTCTCTGCCCTGTCCTTTTGATAGTCTATTTTGACTTCCTTTATCGTCCTTTCATAAGCGATTTGCAATTTTCACTTGGCCTACGTTTACGTAGCGGTCTATCGAACCTATGGCCCGCTTACTTCTTGACCGTACTTTGTCCTTATCTGCGACAAGTTTTCCTTATTTCTCCTACGAGAATGTCTTTGTTGTTCCGTTGCTATTCGACACACTGTAGCCTCGCTAAAGTTCACTATATTTGTTCTTGGGTCTCGAACCCGTGTCCATTTACTAGAATTATTTGATTTCGTTCCAATATCGGTCCCTTACTACTGTAGCCTTTCACTTGACTCTCAAGGAGACCTGTCTGTATTATCGAAACGATGACCTCCAGCGTAGTGTCTCTAATTGTCTGGACTGCTGTATTCTAGCTAATTACTGTTCTAGAATTTGTCGCGGCGCAATTTACTTCGTCACGGTTTTCGAGTATCGTACAATTTATTTGATCTAGCACAAGTGCTTTAGTGATCACTTACAAACAACCGTACTTTTGACGTAGCGGATTTAAATTACCACGCACATACAAAATTTTGTTGAAACCGCGGATACTGATGATTGTTACTTTGTCTTAACACGATCCACTTTAGCGGTTGGTAACGAACTGCGTTACTCGCTGTGACATCTCCATACAGGAGTGCGATGAGTCTTTACTAATGTGAGGACGAACTTCCGTCCTAGCAGCTTGATAATACTGCGTATTGTATACTTATGTACAGTGCGGAATTGTTCTGAGCCATCCCGGGCTTAACTGAACTGCGACTAGTATACTGCAGCGTTTCTGCATTTTATGAGTCAGCGTGTAGCGTCTCCCCACTTACTGATGGTGAACTGCTTCTGATACAGCCTAAAGCCTCACTTGGCTGACGGATACTGCATGCTCTCTGGTTGAAACCTGGGCTATTTATTTGGAACTTGCAAAAATAAACTAGTTTTGTCTTCTTCTTAGAGCTAACTTCTGAAATAGACGTCGCACGTTTTTGAAAAATATATCATTATGTTCCCTATAATCCAAACGTCTCATTATCATTTCGTTTCCTGAAAATCGATCATCTATTTAATTTAAATAAAACTTACAAAGCTCCTCAGCTGTGTGGGCGAATGAGTTCTTTTTTCTTCTTCCCACGACCTCCTCTTAGCTCCGCCTAATGACGTAATTGCTGACTAAGTGCTTTTTCCCTGGGCCTAAATTATTCACTTTTAACCTTGCTTAATTCCTAATTTCCCGGATTATTCTGATCCATGGAAACATATTGTTGTAATTTTGCATTGTTTCCGCGAAAACAGCTTATTTCACAATTTTGCGGTGTTGATTTGCAATCCAATGTTGCCAGAAAAATGCTGATGTTGGCACTCTGCGGTGACTCCCCTGCCAATCTGCTCTGGTTGATTCATCACGGCGTGACTGCCCTCCTGATTCTCATATCTCTTGCACCACGTATCTCTAGATAAAGCTGTCAATGTTCTGCGTCATGGCCTGAATCACTTCCTATTTCCTCATGGCTAGCTTATAACTGGACCTCTTTTCATCTTAAAGATCCGAAGTTCATACCCTGTACCAACCCCAGTTGGGTACAATATGTAGGCCTTAGAGCAGCAGCGTCCAAAGTACTTCATACTATGCAAAGTCACACAGCTGCCACACCTGTGAATGTACACTGCAGAGTCGTGGTGGGCGTGACGCCTGGTCGGTAGACAACGGTGCGCGCACATTATGCGAGGGACGTATCCTGCAAAGCTACTAGTTGTGTAAGCGCTAAGTTTGAAAATTACAGCATGTATGTGTTCTCGAAGACGCGAAAGAGCTAATTATAAACAGATTTCAAGAACTTTCAGCTTTGTTTCTTGTCTTTGATATTTTTTGCACGGCCATTTCCTATCTCAGTGAATAGCGCACCTACTAACTTACAAAATTGGAATTAATTGATTTACAGTGCAATACGCGGTTGAGGGACAAGTTCTTTGCTGCAATAAACTTGACCGAATTCTAAGAAAATTTCCCCCATAATGAATTTCCTCGCCTGCCTCACGAGATCGCCACACTTTTGAGTAGCCTATATTCGGTTCTACCTATGTATGTGAAATATTTTTTCCCATAATAAAACACAACAAACCGAGGTTCCGAGCGGGCATTCCAGATGGGAATTTGAGAAGTTGTTTACGCTTGTCTGTAACACGTTCAATTGCGCCTAATTGTAACAAGATTGTTAACGCACACAATCAAGGCCTACTGTAAATGAGAACAGCAATAAACATTATGTGAATCAGCCAACATGATGTACGGTACTAGTTTGTAATTGCTGTGTGAATTTAGTTGTACGTTTGCCATTTTAGAAACATTAGGTATTTTGTCTTTCAGTAAATCTGTTATTGTGTGATATTTGGCACAGCGGAAATACGTTGTCTTTTTCCCTTTTGCATAGGAAGGGAGACATGTACATGAATGACTATACATTTTGTGCGTGAAACAGTCCAGAGTTAACGTGAACATAATTTTGAAAGGAAACGTTTTGCCACTCTTTCCTATCCCTTCATATGACAAGCAATTTGATTAATGCAAAATAATATTTCATGTTCAATATGTTCGGTGTTCTTGCTACGTTGCCTGCAAAATTCATTCGTCGCATGTTAATTGACCTCTACGCGTTTCTTGAACGATGGCACTCCTCCACCGCGCGGAGTGGAGAGGAATTAAGGACGTACGTTAAGGGATGGGATGCACACCTCCTATTCTGAAACACACACGGTCTGCACCATGCGGGTCGACCTTGGACGGTGCTGCCTTGGAGTTATGTATTATTAAAAGAAGATTATGGTGTAGGTGTACTATTCAAACTTCAAACGTATGATTAGGACATGATTGGAAATAAAAACGAGATGTTCAAATTACGCACAGCCACCATCTTGTTGTTATGAAAACAATTGAAATAAATTAGATATCAGTGGATTCAAATTTGTATGAACATATACAGCACCAAGTTTCACTGCGCTCAGATGGTTAAATCGCGAGAAACGACAATTTAAATATGTACATTTTGCGTCGCCACCATGTTGGATTTGTGCTCACCAGGTTACTGAAAGTCCCATAGGAGAATTTATGTTTATAGTCTCTATCAACGTACAGAATTTCAGTTCAATTACTGTCATAGATTCTTTTTTAATCGTATAGCTTTTAGGGCCGGGAGTGTCCGAGGACATGGTCGGCTCGCCAGAGTTTGTAGCTGCTTCTATGCGGACACCCATGGGGAGAGCTACAAGTACCGTCGCGTGTGGAGTGTTGTCTGGGGAGGAATGTGTGAATGTGAGGACGAGGAATTGAAAGGTAGCGGCTGTGGCCTATAGTTTGGGTCCAACGTCGGCATTTGCCTGGAAGGAAGATGGGAAACCACAGAAGACCATCTTCAAGGTTGCCGGCGGGGGATTCGAAACTCCTCGCCTCTTGGTTGTGAGTGACTTCCTGCAGCCACGCCGTAACTACTACGCTAACTCACCCGGTTGTCATAGATTAATAGATACTAGTTGAAACCCGTCAAAACATGACGGTCAATAGAAAAATATTTACTGAAGAATTTTCTTATATAGGCCTACTGTACATTTTTTGTACGATTATTTTTTGACTCTATTGAAACTATAAGGGCGTCAAATGATTGCACTCTCAACACTGCAAAATACTGCTGGCCATGACTGAAAAATTGTTGGGGCAAATTGAGGCCAATGCGTTCCAGAGTTTCCCCTTGAGCTTTATTGATAGTGATAAAGTATGCCAAATGAATTGGAAAATATTGCCTCTTAAAAGAAAATGATAGTGTTTTATCGGACGGTGTTAAATCAAGTCGAAGGATTAGACCTCTCTGCCTAAGTTTAACTGCACCTATTATTTCCATATCCAAGCAATATGGTTGCATTTATGAGTCCTTGGGAAACGTTCAGATTTCTAAGCAGAATAACGGGTCAAGCGTTTGGAGTATGTGGCGGCCAGTCATTTAGTTCCAAGAAATTCAAGAACTCTGAGGAGTCTAATACAACTGGCCGCAAACCGTCGCTTATAATTTTGGAATAAAACGAAGAAATGCGATGATGTGCAATTCCATACATTTTAAAACAATGTGGACCGTGTGCGTGTGGCACAGTAACATTGGCACCAAATGAAACGAAGGACATAGCATTGTACTGCCGATTAGTCTCTCTGAAATTCCTTGAGATATCATCTCCAGTGAAAAATAATTGTTGCAGCCTGTCAAATATTTTATATTTATTCAGATTAATTTTACCATTACAGCAGCAAAGGTCAAAGTAACCAAGTGTAGATTTCTCGCAAGAGATATACAGTGCAGAACAATGTTTACATTTGTTCGTCAAGGACCCTAAACTGTAACGGCATAGTATCTGGAATTGTTTCTGAAATGCCATATTTATGTTAGATTTTAAAAGTGGCTTCGTATTTTTCTCCGATTTCCCACTTTTTTTTGCGGCTAGTGTTCCATTTCGTCAAATGGGTTTATTTATAGCAGCATTTCTCCCCAAATTAACGTCATTTTAAATAACACTATAGTGGCCTGCATCAACGCAGCCGCCAAATATTAAATGGCAAATAATAACTTACTTCCATTACCAAAATCAACTGCGTGGTTAGACCCATTGTTATGTAATCTAAACAAATAATCAATAAACAATAATATTCACATATACAATGAAGTTCAGAGACTTCCATTCTCAAGTTGGTTGCTGATGAGAATGCGATGAGACTGATCGCCAATAATACAATCCTTGCAATTTTTGCAATTTGCTTGCAAACGCCACTCAGGATGACGATCTTCATTTTGAAATAAACAGAATGAAATTGCTGTAAATAATCAATTTCCATCACCTGTTGAAAGTACAATACTTTGCATTCCCATGACAGTAAATTATGCAAGGGAGCATAGAATCACTTCGCTACTACTGGAATGAGCATAGACTCACTTCGCCAGCCACCGTAATGGAGGGAGTTTTAGAATTATATGTTCAGTGCTTGTCAAAGATCGTATTAACACAGGGAAGCCCACTCTTAAGACTACATTCTGAGCTATTGCCCCGGATTCCAGGTTCGATCCCCGCTCTGCACGAAATTTTATTCTGGTCTGAGGACTGGAACGGGGCGCACTCGTGAGGCAAAACTAAGAAGAGCAAAGTTTGATTCCCATCTCAACAATCTTGGATTTGGTTTCCGTGGTTTCCCACTTCCACTCCAGGCAAATACCTAACTTAAAGCCTCGGTCGTTAACTCCCCATTCCCCACATTAATTACAAATGCACACATCAACACAGCCATCACATTAACACAGGTTATCAGAGAAAAGTTTACACTCGCACACCAAAATAGACGGGGCTGAGTGACCACGATGTCTGAGTCCATCAAATGAATTATGTTCGCCAATTTGTTAACGCTGATGTATGTTTTTGAACTACTGGATATAAGTTCAATGACTTTTAAATTAATATCATTACATTGTTGCAGCTTGGCAAATATTTTATATTCCAGTAGATCAATTTTACAATCACAACAGTAAAGGCCGAAGTAACCGCGCGTAGATTTTACGCAAGAGAAATACAATGTAGAACGACGTTTACATTTGATCGTCAAAGACCTTACACTGTACTGCATAACATCTGGAATTGTTTCTGAAATGGCCTAATTATATTGGATTTTAAATGTGGCTTCGTATTATTCGATAACACTATAGTGTCTTGCAATATCGGAGGCGCTAAATATCAAATGGCAAAAAATACTTCCATTGCCGAAATCAACTGCGTAGTTAGATTCAGTACTCTAAACAAATAATCATTAAACAATTGCCTTATACAATGAAGTTCAACATGACCGTCCAGAGACTTTCATACTCAAGTTGGTCGGTGAGGAGAATGCGATGAGACTGAACGCTTAAAATAAATTCCTTATAATTGTTCCTGCCAGCGAAATTTTTTGCAATAGCTTGAAAACGCAGCTCAGAATCACGTTCTTCATTTTGATATAAACAGTACAAAGCTATTTCCATCACCTGTTATAGTTTATGGCAGTACCGGTACATTTTGCAGGGGAACATAGAATCACTTCGCCAACTACTGGAATGAGCATAGGTCTAAACTCAATACTCACTTCGGCAGTCACCCTAATGGAGGCAGTTTTAGAAGTCTATGTCCTGTGCATGTCAAAAATCGTATTAACACATGGAAGCCCACCCATTCTTGGCTATCGCCTCGGAGACCCGTGTTACATTTCCTGCTCTGCCAAGAAATTTAATTCTGGTCTGAGGGCAAAAACGGGGTACATTCAGTCTCTTGAGGTTTAACTAAGAAGAGGAAGGTTTGATTCCCACCTCGACAATCTTGGATGTGGTTTTCTGTGGTTTCCCACTTCCACTCAAGACAAATACCGGGATGGTTCCAAACTTAAGGCCTCGGCCGTCACCTTGCCATTTCCCACCTTAATTACAAATACACACAGTAATGCAGCCATCACAATAACACGGGTTATCAGAGGAAATTTTACACGTACACACCAAAGTACACGGGGCTAAGTGACCACGATGTCGGAGCCCTTCAAACGAATTATGTTTGCCAAGTGTCTCTCGTGGCGAAAGCAATTGTGGACACGCGCCAGGGCCTGGAAAACTACCTTTTCTCTAATAATTTAAGAGTATATCGACGATGCATAATTATAACTTTTAGTCTAGGATGCTACCAACTTGACCGCCGAAGCATTGGGAAGAAATTGCAATATTAAGGTACATAAACAACATAGCCTACACACTCAACTGTCAGTAAATGTTCTTCAACGTGTCCCTTCTTAAAAATTCCCCTCCTTTATAATTCTCCCTCACGTGAAAACGCGCGATGTCTTGTGTTTTAAATATATCGATGCAATGGTGCTGCCATCTGTTAGTTACTGGAACTATATGGGCGAGGTACTGCCATCTGTTGTCAGTTACTGGAACTGATGGCAGATATTAGCTCTTTTGACCACATGCTGTAATGCAAAGGCAAAACGGAAATAAAACGTATTGAGAGGGAATGTAGAAATATGTATCTTTAACTGACATAAAACCTTACTAATACTCCTTGATAAAACAATATTTCAGTAGTAAAAAAATAAAAATACTGGCGGGAGCTGGGATCGAACCAGTGATTCTTGGATCCACAGTCAATCGCCTTAACCAAATAGCTATTCACGCACTTTCGTCCAGTTGCAGACGCAACCATTTAGTATCTTCAAAAGCCGGTATCTGAAGAAAATAATCCAATTCATTATCAATAAAATCAATATTGCAAATTCGTATATGTTCATACTGTTATTATATTTTATTGTCAGAACTTGGTTAATGTATGTTTTTAATTACATGGAAGCTTATTAAATAACTTACATTTAAATGGACTTCTCACCGCCATTTTGTCATGAGCCCAGGCAGATTGTGCGCATGCGTGAGGGGAAAGAATTCTGCTATTTTCTATATTTATTTAAAAATATACCGTAATATATTAGTTTATTTTATAGACACTCTGCAAATCTACAGGCCAAGAGCTTACGTTAGAGTGCTCTACGAAGTAAATCGGTTCTGTCGTTCTCTCAATCTCGTGGTAACAAAAATCGCCTTAGTGTTTTAAATATATAGATTAAGAACCGTCTAAATATTTCGAATGGTCGCCATGTTGGATTCTAATAGCCTATATGTAGGCCATAGAGTTATGTACTATTAGATGAAGATTATTGCGTTAAGTTCATTATTCAAACGTTGACTTCGATCGCATGGTTAGGACTCAAGAAATAAAAACTTAATTTCAAAATTGCGTACTGCCGCCATCTTGAGGATATTGAACTAAATTAGATGCCAGAGCATTGCAATGTGTATAAACATCTGCTATACCAAGTTTCACTGGGTTCGGATGGTTAAATCGCGAGAAAAGGCTATTTAAATGTTCCAATTACGCTTGGCCGCCATGTCACTTTGTAGTTAACAGGTTTTTGAAAATCACATACAGTACGTGAACTTTTAGTTGGCCTAGTACTTTTTTTTATCACCGTACAAACTTTCAGGATGATATGAGTAATAATTTCGCATATATAGAATGGCGGTGAAATATTCTGCACAGCCACCATGTTGGATCGGTGAGACATAATAAAGTTCGAAGGGCACGGTCGGGGTGTGCCAAAATAGTACTATGGCCTTACCGAGTTTTATTGAAATCGCTCCAGCAGTTTAGATTTTATTTTCATAAATGAAAATAGGTTTAGGATCTCTTCAACCAAGCTGAAAGATGAATTTGCTTCATCCGAGCACAGGAGAGGAGAATTGATTTACAAATAAAAAGCCATGTGAGTACCGTTTTTATTGCTTGAAATATTTATTAAAATTTGTTTCAAATGTGTGGAGTTATGATAATATTGGCAAAAATAAAGGCCAAATATATAGCAACGTTTAATATAAGACAACAATGACACCATCTGGCCCACCCTAAAATTTAAGTCAGGGTCTGCTCCTGGTGTAGGCTTTCGGTAAGGTTAGAATTGTGAAACAGATGCCTCAGATGAAGGATGTGGTAGCTATGTAGAGATGAAACTATTGGCTCAGGCTAGGGAGGCACGGAGAGTTGAATCAAACCAGTCAAAAGGCTGAAGCTTCAAACTGGCATTATTAGTTCATCGTCTTTTGTCTGTTATGACAGGATCCTTGAACGCAACTCTTAACCTTGTAAGCCAAATAATAACACAATATTTTCACTTCATGTGGACTGCATATTTTACCTACTACGTATGATTGTATTTTATTGCTTCAAGATTACGACATTTACAGACGTGAGCAAATTATTAAAATTAAAATAGAATTTCCTAAATTCATTAAATATGTATAACCCTAATTAAGAATGAGAGTGGGCCCATGTTAAAGATGTATGGCATGTTAAAGAACCTACCACTACTTGGTAGTGTGTAGCTAAATGTGTAGGCTATTTGGTTAGCAACGCTCTATTACGTTCCAACGTTTGCCGCTAGGTGTCAGTGACAGTGGCATCTTAAGTAGCCAAAGTCGGAACTACTTGAAATTGAACTTTATGGGACACCTACGTTGGTTCAATTAATATACCGCGCTATGGCCATTGGCTGCAATTCAAATATAATAATAGAATGTAAGCTTTGTTTCCATAAATTTAATTTTAGTCACTATGGGGGTGAAATATCTAAAATTTGAGCTATTTAATATTTTATGGAATTATTTTTGGCCGAATGCACTCTTTCCACGCCATTGTTTAGTGAAAAATGATTACATTTCTTCCTTCATAATCTAGAAATATTTAAATTCTGAAAACACTCAAACTTGTCCCAGTCCAAAAAGAAGCGACTGTAGAAGGTATTTCAATACCTAAGCTATTTTATGCAACACTGCAACATCACTTATAATCCAATAAGATCAATCATTGAGAGCGATTATGTGGCAGGACCATCACACTTCCTAATTTAATTGTTTTACTTTATTTCCAACGTTTGTGGTTTAAACGCACCTCAAATATTCAAATATAAGATCTAAGAATGTGTGTATTTTAAAATACTCAATACCGGTATCAAAATTAATAGTTACCAGTCTGCTACATTCAGTCGACTCAGGATAATTTGAAACTCAAGGGACCAGAGAAGAAGTTCAATTTACCGCGAGTTCAAAATAATAGGAGTTGAAATAACCAAGAGGGAGGGAGGGAAAACTTCAAATAAACAAGAGTTTGATTTTTGTGATTTTATTACTGTACTTCCTTACTGTTTTTATTTCACAACATTTGTACAGTTATAAACAAATGTTCATTTTGAAAAAAGTTCGTAATTTCCTTTTGAGTGAGCGACTTCCATCTATCATCGTGCGATGAACACTTGTTCTTTCTTGAGCTCATTTTGATACTTAAACAAGTAGTTCTGTGAAGAACTATACAGCCTATTTTCGTATATCCTAAGTAGAGAGGCTATAGGAGTTCTACCCACCCGGTGCCTGGCGTCGCAGAGCGTCCAAGTTAAATTAGTGGATATCTCGCGAACTCATTATCAGAGAAAGTTGTGTGAGGTGTCAAATTACTAGGGATAAACCCCCTCTTCTATGGACCATTTATTTTTTAGATAAAAAAGTATAATTTGGAAAGTAGGCTACATTTTTAGAACTATTAATGAGACAAAGTTGTATGCTAGCTTAAACCAAAGGACTCCATAGCCTTTATCGTTAGAAAAAAACATTGTATTTATAAAAAAACATAAACATTTTAATTTGTAAAGTAGGCTATAGTTTTAAAACTATTAATCACAAAACGGTGTACGTTGGCTTAAGCCAAAGGTCTAAAAGCCAGAGAATTTAAAAGGGACGTAAAACCAATAACATTAATATCACTTTATACCCCTTATCTACCAGAGCAAGTTCTATATCCCTAAAACGAAAAAATAAGTAGAGAGATGAGGGGGGTTTAAACGAGTGACACTAGGCGCTCGACTACGCTGCGCGATGCTAGTCCTGACCTGACCCATGCATTCGAAGCCGGCGGAGCTGGCTTCGATGCAGACTATTCTAGCCTATCAGCCCGAGGGCCTTGAGTGCTATATCCAATGATTTCGTACCAACTGCAAATGTGTTAGGGTGATAGGGTGATTACAATGTTATCGTGGTTGGCCTGATTCAGGAAATACAGAAGATAGAAAAGGAGTAAAGATATATTGTTCTGAGAGAGTCAGAAGTTAAATGTGAAATTGAAGGTAGATAGTTCTTAAGAGAAGAAAAGGAGTGCTATAGTAGCAGATTAGCCAGCATAATATCTTGCGAACCAATACTGGTAGTGCCTTGTATGACGTCACGTTTTAATGGGCTTTTTGCTCATCGTTACCGTGTACCACTTATTTTTCCAGATTTTTACAAAAAACGTAACTTTTAGGTAATTGACGTTTTCTCTGATATTTCACGAACCCATTATCGGAGGAAGTTGTGACGGCTCATTTTACTTGGGGTGAAGTCCCGTTTACTCTAAACCATGAATTTATCCAAATAACCCAAGGCTACTAGGTGATTGACTTATTTCCCCACCGATATTGCCCGAACCCGTAATTTTCGAAAGGCGTGTGTTAGCTTTTTTTAAACGGAATGAATCCCTTTTCAACGTGGATTATTTATTTTTATAAATTTGTAAAAAAAAGACAGAAAACTACCGGATTATTATTATTATTATTATTTTTAAGTGGAATTATCTTCTTGGCATACGTTGCGAATAGCCAAGTTGACATATATTTTTTTAGTATTTACCAGTAACTTTGATTTGTAGAGGTTAGTGTTTTATTGAATTGAGCAATTACATTGTCTGGCCTGCAAGCTGTAACGAGCCCCAGAGACGGGATGTTGGAGAGCCGGTCTCCCAGCACAATGTGATAAGGCTTATCTAAGGAATGCGCCGAGTGGGTGCTTGTTAGCGTGAGAACATACTTGACGTGACTGCTCGGCTCTCTGCTGTGACGCAACATAATGCAAGCTAGCAAGATTAATCTTGTAATGTTTGTACGTGAGAAAATGCAAGTTTAAGTGAAATACGAAACCATGCGGGTGTTCCCATTAGATTTTAGACTTCCTCGTGCATGATAACTGAATTTTGAAGCGTGGGGAACTGCTGATAACGCATGTAGACGTTGGTGAAATAAGAATTTAGCAAGCAGAGCAAGAGGTGCTAGGTTACAGACGGGCCAAGTCTTGTTTACTGCGAGTGACGTTACGGAGAGAGAAATAATTAATACAGACCACAATTATAGTGACTGGAAAGTTCTTGACCATTTTAACTCGGTTTTGGACCTGAGTGCAGTATAGAGAGGCCACGGGTGAGACCTTTTCTAATTCTGGGATTATGGGTTGTAGGCATTGGTTAATAAAAGACAAATGGTTTACACTAAATCAGATTGACCCATGAATTGAAGGCCGAGCTAAACCCCAACCATTTGACATACAATTTGTTTTTAGAAGATTTTACCACTTTTTCGACAAGGAAATGTTTTGGAGTTCTTGGAGATAAAACCGTCTTTTTATAGGCTGACTGCTGAGGTCTTGCAATAAGCAAGTCGAGGTTGACTTGTCGAATGCTAAAAATTTCCGTACTCTAATTCGGCGTGAATGCTTTGTCGAAAACAGATTTGAATTTGCTGCTACGGACGTGGTCGCTGATTTTAAGGCAGTGGCGTTTAGGACCGACAGTTTTGATGGGATTAACGAGTTTATCCAGCCGTGGAATATTTTTGTCCCAATAGTTCTGTGTTTGGTATCATTGTAACGTGACACTAGCCTAGGTATTAAGTCTATCCAGCGATAGGATATCCGATCCGTGAACTCTTTCCACATATTTGTTTTTAGCGTGCGATTAAAACGCAAACAACACTACTGTCGGGGAAATAAGTATAGATACTCGAGTTTAGAGGTCAATAAAACCTTTACCCTTAGTCTTACATAAGAACAACCTACACCAAAATTTTCCTTGTTTTATTTGTCGTTTAACGATATAGAGTAGATATTTGCATTGTATCTCGTTAAAATTTTATAGCAGATTGAACAAAAAAAGTACCGGTTTTTCTTACCAAGTTCACGGAGCGCTCACTTAGAAGGATCATTACGTTAAAAGAATTGATCGGATCGTAACGATACTCTAATACGTCTTAAAGGAACTTATTGTTAACGCGTATATGAAGTTTTAATCTGATCTGACGTTTCTTTAAATAGTTGTTGTGAATTTTGTAAAACAACATTTTCTCGGGCCTGGGTGGTCATAGCAGTATGAAATATGGCTTGCTATGAGACTCATAGCAATGCAAGCCTAAACGTAAAACTACATTTTATCTACTTTTGATAATTGCTTTTATATCGATTGATATTTCATCAGGTGGTTATGTGAGAAGAATGTATCGTAGCAAGCGACGGGAAACTTGTGCGACGTTGCCCTGTGAAACATAATACGCGCGCGTTCCAAGCCGTAAGGTCTGTGAATTTCTTTTGTTGTTTTGTAATTTGTGTTAGGCCGGTATTAAACTACCAAAGAAATTTGTCAAATAAATGTTATCAAATATTTTATAAAACTGAACTTGTATCACAGTTATACAAAGCAATCATCACACCATTACCCTACATCAAATATGTTATCATAGTTCAGCAAAATGGATGAAGGACAGTTCCATGTTCACTTAACTATATTATGGTAGTTGAAATTCTGTGGTGGCAATACCGGTATTTAAAAGAAACGGAAAGATAAAGTGAATGCCTATGGGTTAAACCATGGGTCGCTCACGTGACAAGGAAGATATTATTTTATACGAGTAAAATCTTGGTGAAGGAGCTGCAGTACGAGGACTTGAAAATTAACGATAATTAAAATAAATTAAAAACCCTAAGTGAAATTGACGAATTATAATACAAATATTATAACATATATTCGCCTCCGTGGTGTAGTGGTCAGCGTGCTTAGCTGTCACCCCTGAGGTCCGTGGTTCGATTCCCGGCTCTGCCACGAAATTCGAAAAGTGTTATGAGGATTGGAATGGGGTCTACTCAGCCTCGAGTGGTCCAAATGAGTAGAGGGGGGTTCGATTCCCACCTCAGCCATCCTCGAAGTGGTTTTCGTGGTTTCCCACTTCGTCTCCAGGCAAATGCCGGGATGACACCTAACGTAAGGCCGCCTCATTCCCTCTTCCTTGCCTATCCCTCCCAATCTTTCCATCCCTCATAAGGTCCCTGTTCGCTTTGCAGGTGAGGCCGCCTGGGCGTGGTGCTGGTCACACACCCCAGTTGTGTCCCCGGCCCGAAGTTTCAAAATAGAGGCGGTAAATATGGGATCCATCGCTGAATCCGAGGGTAGCCAACCCTGGAGGGTAATACGACTAAGAAAAAAATAAATAAAAAATAAAATACACTATCATTCACGTCTATTTAACTTAACTATTTAATTCTTATTTACATCCTGAAATATTCGTCCCTTATGTACAGCGCTAATATTCTCTGCTAATTTTACCTACAAGTTAGAGAAACGTGTCTTATTTCATATCCGCAAGAAGTGAAACATTTCCCAACACCTTTTTTAATGAGGTCTTTGGACCCCCATTGGCAGGTTTAAAAATGGTGTGTCAGCTGAAAAGCTATTATTATAAGATTAATTGTTTGAAGTAATTTACACTTTGAGATTATAAGATTATAAAACTGCTCCGTTATTAACCCTCTGAAAAATCACTGCCCGATGAATCAGATGAACTGTCATTGAAGTTTATAACAAGTGGCTCAACAACGGGGACGTCTTCAGTTAGCCCATCCTTTTCCCAGTAATGTTTCTGTATTTTTTTTTGGTGTGTTCGATGCATTTTTTCCATAGCTCCGGTGTTACGGACCTCAAGGCTTCTTTACAGAGATCTCGCATCACCTCCATTGATCTTCCTCTCTCCACCTGGTTACTCATATTTAGCTATTTTATTTTTCACGTAGGATCAAACCAGCTCTATGGGGTTGAGCTTACAATAAGCAACTGACAGCTAGACGAGTTCGACGTCAGGACGAACATTCTTGATTATCTGTTCCAGCTTCTTTTTAGGTGACCTGAAGTGAGGTTTGGCGTGAACAATTAGCTCTGCTCTCGTCATACTTTTGGATTCTGGGAGGAAGAGGAATATCTTTCATTGCAGTGGCACATCTCTTCACCGTGGCTATCGACCTTCCAATACACTTGGATACTTTTTGCAAAACCCTCTTATCATTATTACTTTCTCTCTCGCTTCTAAAAAACATATTGCACTTAAAATCATGGCAAATTCTCCCTCCGTTTTTAACTGCGGTTTAGCTGGCATCTTGATCGATGTAGGTAATACATACAGTGATAGTTGCTGCTTGTTGCTAATGACTCAACGAAGAACAAAGGTCAGAGTTTGGCGTGCGTATGAACGAGCGCGCAGCGAGTTCGAAATACGGTAGTCAACTGGCAACATTGTCAGGCTGCTACGGTACTATCGCCGCCCACAATGGTCCGATTAAATATCAATCCATATAAAATCGATAATCAAAAGTAGATAAAATGTAGTTTTACGTTAAGCCTTGCATTGCTATGAGCCTCATAACAAGCCATATTTCATACTGCTACGACCACCCAGGCCCGATAAAAAGTTGTTTTACAAAATTCACAACAACTATTTTAAGAAAAATGTCAGATCAGATTAAAACTTCGTATACGCGTTAACAATAAGTTTCTTTAAGATGTATTAGAGTTTCGTTACGATCCGATCAATGCTTTTAACGTAATGATCCTTCTAAGTGAGCATTCCGTAAACTTGGTAAGAAAAACCGGTACTTTTTTTGTTCAATCTGCTATAAAATTTTAACGACATACAATGCAAATATTTACTCTATATCGTTAAACGACAAATAAAACAAGGAAAATTTTGGTGTAGGTTATTCTTATGAAAGGCTAAGGGTAAAGGTTTAATTGACCTCTAAACTCGAGTATCTATACTTATTTCCCCGACAGTAGCCTTTAAATTACTATGCGTGGTGTAATAGTGAATATCCAAAGATAGGAGAAATCTTGAGAAATCCTTGTGGAAACATTCTTTTCTTTGGTCTGTTTGTTGAAGCATGGGTTGACGTTTGGATGCTTGAATGCTCTGGTAACCAGAGGACCTGACTTGCAACTCACCGGTTTAAAAAGGCCATTTTGAAATAAGCATCGATGACGGTGAGCATTTCTGTTCACCATCGTTAACGCTAGCATAGGGAATCATTTCTACCGAATCTGCTTGCCAAAGCTCAACCACACCACGTGAAATAACTTCGAGTCACTTTTAGTTACGCCTAGCAGCGCTGTGCAACTCATGAGCTATGCTTATTTTAATTGGTGAGGGTTTAGAGAATAATTATGGCATTCCGAAACTCTTGTTAAATATCCTGGATTTCCCAATCGTGACCGATATGTCCAGCCTCTCGTGAAGCATGTAAGGGCTGAAGCCGCTGGACTAGTTTTCCGGGATTATGCCAGTATGACATCAACGAGGGGTTTTAATGGTTTAAATGTAACTCCCGAAGCCTAGGGTCCACGACAAATACTGTCTGTTGGATACATTTTTGAAATAACGGTTCTGTACTTGGTACTTTTATTGGCATTGACTGGTTCAGATCATTTGTACCCCCTTTGTGGGCACTCGTTTCCATTAAGTTGGCTTCATATGTCACGATATCATTATGGATATAGTCTTCTGAAAGCGGAGCACGTGAAAATAAAATCTCTAAAAGACCAGATGTTAATTTATAGTTAACATTTTTAATGATAACCACATGCTGACCGAACTTGATATCAGAATTACCAATCCGGAAACAATCATTTTTATAGTAAACGCCATAGGTAGTATCTGTTGGTTTCTTTTTTGTAAATACATTTTTGATATAGAGTGACACTAAAGCACCTCAATTCTTTACCAGAATGCTTCTAGAAGTTCAAGGTGTTTCAGCAATCACTGATGTTTTCAGAAACTGAAGGAGTGGTGATGGTTTTGCTGGTGTAAAAACTTCATCCTCTGGTTTACCTGGTGTTAAAACCTCTTCCTCAACATCACTAGAAATATCCAGTTCCTTTTGTTCCTTTTCTACAGTGATCTCTTGCATAGTCTGCGCTACTTTTGAAACTGTTGGCGGCATTTGAGATGTGGAAGATTTTTTAAACATAGCTTTTAGAGGAGGAGTTGAATGTTGCTGAATAAACAAAGCAGTATCTGCCCGTGGGCGTTTCAAATCACGAAACTTTCGGCAAATATTATTTTTTGCAATAATAATATGCTTTTTCAATTCACTCCCTGCTGTTGTCATGGTGTCTGGAGAAATGACATAGAATTTAGGTAGCCCCTTAAATATGAATAATGACCAAACTCTAAGCGATAGTGCCCTAGGTTAATATCACTCGGATTATCAATGATAAGACAGGCATGCCGTTGAGTGTTCTAACACTTGGCACACAATTGAGTAAAGGTTTGAAAGGTCATACCGGGATTGATATGTTCATTATAAAAGTGACGCATATTCCGTTCATCTTGGCGAAATAAGACAATCACGTTGGCATTATCACGAATGAGTTGTTTTGACATTTTGGAATAAGTTTGTGCAAGTTAAAGCAGTCGATATGTTTGTGACGACCCATGCTGAAATAGGCTTGAATAATAGCTTGTCGTTCTGTCGAGACATCATCGAAAATCATAAGCGAATCAGGCCTTACTGCATCTGGTGGAATAATATTTTCTTGCATTGAAAACGTGAAATAACCCATATTTTCAGTCCGTAATTCAGACATGACCTCTTCCAGGAACACATAGAGTGGTTGATAGAGGGATTTTGCGAAAATATAGATATTTTGAAAACGCAGACCATTTGGAGCCGTGACGAGTGTGAGTAAAATATTTGTCGTTCCTCAGCCCGAAGGTCCCACAATGAGGCAGTGAATTGAAGACGGAAACAGTGAACCCTGTCGTTGCTCACATGATGTAGGAAAGAGATGTGAAACCATGTCCCCCGCGGGGAGTGACTATTGCTGCTTAATATTCTGCATATCAACTAATTGTAAAAGACGCTAGTTGGCTGTCTATATATAGGTACATGGAGCCAAGCCCTGTGATAGGAACAGTATTACTATGGATGTCTGTGGACGTGCATTAATGGCCAAGTCCAAGGCCGCCTCATTAAATGATCCCAAACAAGAGACGGGCCCTGCCGATAAACACTATGTTGATATATCGTTAGTGCCACGCACTAAAGAGGGAGATTATGACTTTAATGGAGAGCGCTTAGCCCATGTAAGACACCCCCAAGTCTCTACCGATGCCTCTACAAAAATGTATGTGTATAAAAAGGTAAAAGGGTTATATAGCATGGTGCCAAGCTTAACTGTAAATGGCTATACCGCTAATAATAACCGCATTATCCACGTGGCTGACCCTATGGACCCACGTGATGTCTGTACTAAACAAATTTTAACCTCGGAAATGGACAACGTGTGTGAGAGAATAGATTACACATGAAGCGAAGACGACTAGCCGACGTTATAGACCCCATAGACCCTCATGAGGTAACAACTAAACAATTTGTGGAAGATTATGTATCCTGGATGATTAAACCGCAAGCCCACGTATTCCTAGTTTACATTACAGACCGATGGCCTGTGAATGGCAGTCAAGACCTCACCTATGTCTTACCTTCAGGATGTACCACTTACAGCTTACGGTATAGTGGAGGTAAACGGATTATGGAATATACACAAGAATTACGACATTTATCGATACGATTAAGTAATAAAGCCATGTCACTACTTATTGATCATTCAGTGATAAATTATGTTTGCATTTGGTTTTTCATTTCATTTCATATTTATTCATCAGTGCCTTACACTATATTTACAGTACACTGAAGGGAGTCTCTGAAAAGAGCAAAGCCCCACTTCGCATTCGGGATGAGGAGAAAAAACAAGCAGGAAAAACTATAAACGTTTCCCAGCTTTATGTAAAACTCTATTATATAATCACTGGAAATTAAATATCAATAGGTCTATTCCCTAGAAAAGTGTTAGTTGTGACTCAAACATTCTTTAAATTGAAAATGTGTCCTTAAAAAGTCAATGTTATTAGTTTTTTCAGAAACTCTTCAAACAGAATGTCAGACAGTAGTCTGGGGGAAACGAGGTGGGGCGATGTGGGACGATGCGTGGAGGGGAAGTTGTTACGTAATCGGAACTTGACCATACCGGTTGAGGGGTGGTATCAGCTGTTATGAGGATAGCAAGCGATACCCGTCTCGTAAGAAAATGTGTATTGCTGATGTTGTTGTTATTGTTGAAATTGCACGCAATGGCTTGGGACGTTAGAACCGGTAGTATTGTGTAGCCTACTTTGTAAGTGTAAGTATAAAATAATTTTGATAATCATCCCTGGTGTGTCATTGGCGTCCGGCACGTTGATGAAATACAGTGTGACACAATTCCGACCTCCCGTAATCTGTTCAGAACTAGCATTTAAGACGTAAGGAAAATAATTGATATATTTTTTGAGAGGCTTGGCGATTTTGGTCATTTAGCCCCATGTGATTGGGTGTGGGTAGAATTTGTCTGATAACCTGTGTTTTTGTGGTTGCTTTAGTAATGTGGGTATTTGTAATTCAGGTGAGGATTGGGAAGAAGAAGGCCGTGTGGTACCACATGTACATGATAATAATAATAATAATAATAATAATAATAATAATAATAATAATAATAATAACAATAAAGCAAATATAGCGAGTTGGTTGACCCTATCAAAAGGCAATGGCATGTAGAACGGGTAAAGACCATACCTATCATTGTCTCAAATACGGGCGTGATCCCAATTACCTTGCCCCAAGACCTTAAAGAACTGGTTCTGGATACTCAAATGTACAAACCAATGCAGAAGGTTCTCTCAACACCCCAAATCGTCTGGAAGTTGATGGGTAGCGATTTCGACTTTCCAGCTTAGAAGTGGCTGGCTGTTTCAGTATCAATACTTTGGTTCCCTGAAGCCCGTTATGTTGTGATGTACCAGCAATGTGTTATATGTACTGTATAAAGCAATAATAATAATTAAAAATTCCTCTCGGCACGCCGGAAGGCGGAGGTAGATTTCACCGGGCAAACTAGGGGATAGGCTATACAAGGCAAAATATGCAGGTTTTCGTAGGAGGATCAGACCTCATTTATTGCGAGAAAGTATTTTACAATTGGAGGTTAGTTAACATTTTTTCGTCTTTCTATGCATACTTTTAACATTTTACTGTCATATGGGGATGGTAACCTTCTTGTCAATTGGGGTTAATTTTTAGCCTACTTTCGATTTTTTCAAAAAATGAAAGTAGACTTATGAGATCACTACAGGGCGAAAAAAAAGTGTGTCTGTCTGTGTGTGTGTATGTGTGTGAGTCTGTGTGTGTGTGTGTGTGTGTGAGTGAGTGTGTGTACTCTGAATGTCTGTCCCCCACTATCAATTCGAACACGGTGAGCGCAAATTGAACGAAATTTGGTACGAAGGTAGCACTAGCAAAGGACACCTCAGTGTCATGTTTTATATCGCCGCCATCTTGACGGAAACGTAATGGCGGCCACACAAATGTTCAAAGCTTAAATCAAATTACGACTAACCTAATCATCCGATCTCTACCAAATTTTGCAACAACATACCTTTATGGGGGCAGCATCCTTTGACCAAACTAACAGGTCATCAGCCTAATAGTTTGCGGATGGCGGCCATCATTGTGTGAAAATCGATTGCCCCTATTAATTCGAACACGGTGAAACCGAATGGAACGAAATTTGGTACAGAGGTAGTACTAGCAAAGGGCACCCCAGTGTCATGTTTTATATCGCCGCCGTCTTGACGGAAACGTAATGGTGGCCACACAAATGTTCAAAGCTTAAATCAAATTACGACTAACCTAATCATCCGATCTCTACCAAATTTTGCAACAACATACCTTTATGGAGGAAGCATCCTTTGACAAATCTAATAGGTCATTAGCCTAAAATTTTGCGGATGGCGGCCATCTTTGTGTCAAAATCGATTACCCCTATTAATTCGAACACGGTGAAACCGAATGGAATGAAATTTGGTACAGAGATAGCACTAGCAAAGGGCACCCCAGTGTCATGTTTTATATCGCCGCCATCTTGACGGAAACGTAATGGCGGCCACCCAAATGTTCAAAGCTTAAATCAAATTACGACTAACCTAATCATCCGATCTCTACCAAATTTTGCATCAACATACCATAATGGAGGGAGCATCCTTTGACCAAACTAATAGGTCTTTAGCCTAATATTTTGCGGATGGCGGCAATCTTTGTGTGAAAAGCGATTCCCCCTATTAATTCGAACACGGTGAAACCGAATGGAACGAAATTTGGTACAGAGGTAGCACTAGAAAAGGCCACCTCAGTGTCATGTTTTATATCACCGCCATCTTGACGGAAACGTATTCGCGGCCACCCAAATGTTAAAGGCTAAAATGTAATTACGACCAACCTAATAATCTAGTCTCTACCAAATTTTGCAACAACAAATCTTTATGTGGGAAGCATATTCTGACCAAACTGCTAGATCATCATCCCAATAGTTTGCAGATGGTGGCCAAGTATGTGTGCAAATCGATTCCCCCTATCAATTCAAACACGGTGAAACCGAATTGAACGAAATTTGGTACAGAGGTAGCACTAGCAAAGGGCACCTCATGTTCATGTTTAATATCCCTATAGCACGTTGTATTTCAACAAGCTACTACAACCAACATTCAATTATACTCCTTGAAAAGGACAAAGAGTTATAACAATACCCATGCATTTAGGAGAAAGTAGGCTATATGTTCTTTACTGAACATCTTGTTATACTTGTGATCACACTGTCCTTATGCAAGGTTTGGAACTAATGTGTAACTATCTAACAGTCTGTTACTTCTTCACGCAAAATTTTATCTCCAGCAGAGATGTTGGTTGGTTCCTCAGTTTAGGGGCTGCGACAAGGTGGTCATGTAACCCCGTGGTTGCGTGTGTGTAGAATCTGTCTGATAAATGGTGTTATTTGTGATGACTGTATTAGTCTGTAATTCAGGTAAGGTCTGCAGACGGTCAATTTTAAGTAGTAGTACCTAATTTTGTACCAAATACTAACGTCAACGACACCTAGCTGTGAACTTGGCTGCTAGATGCCACCGCACCCAGCAACTTGCAACGAACGTTGTAACTTCCCCTCCGAAGGAAAGCATGCTGACGGATTTTTAGCGCTCTTAGAAAATCCGGCGACTTTGTCCGGCTTTGAACCAGCACCTTGGGCATAGAAGTTCAGCATGCTACCAGTTAGCCGCTTCCCTCATAGTCAGATGGAACAAGAAGTTCCGTGACGAACTAAAGAGCCTACTTTTCTTAAAATTAAGATTCATGCCATAGATTAATCTACAGTATATGAACCCGTCTAGAATAATGACGAAATTAAGTGGGTAATATCGAAATGTCTTAATTAGTTCGAAATAAGGTATACTAGGCATAATGTAGCCTAATAGAGCAATACAGTTGGCAGCTCTGGTGACTGAATATATTCTTACTTCCATCTCCTAAGGTACAGAATACAAAATGTGGTTGAAGTCCAAAGGACGTTACATGGATTTAGACATTGGATCTATTAGTACACGTAAAAGCATGTTGGCAACAATGTCATGCGAGTGCTGGTCAGAAATAATCTGAAATATTATATATTTTTGTGCCAATTTTGGATGAAATCCATTTGTTGGTATAGAAGTTACATGTATTTAAAAATTGGTCCTATCAGCAGGCTTAGAACCATGTTGGTAGAACTGACGTATATAAGTTACTCCAAATTAATGTAAAATGTCGGGTAATTTACGTGTGCATAGTTTAAAGCTGTCGGCTTGCATACTTTCTGATATATTTGGATACAAAATAGAGAGCAATTATTAACAGTTGGCAGCCCTGGTGGCTCTTAAGAATACACTCAGTCATATATGTTTATGTACACATATTACATACAAAATTTGGTTGAAATCCAATTGATAGTATAGAAGTTATATGCATTAAAAATTGGACTTATCAGAAGGCTTAAAATTATATTGGCAACGCTGTCATGTATGGCCACCTGGAAATTAAACTGAAATAGTATTATCTACATGTGTGCCAATTTTAGAATAGCTCCCATGTATACCTTCCAAGATATCCAACATGGAGCTCAAATTTCTAGTGCGTTTTTTTAGCAGTTGGTAGCACTGGCATCTTTTTCAAATATGGGCCTGAGATATTCCGGTATACATCTTTACTCATACTAAATTTGGTTTCGATTGCTGCAGCCGTTTAGGAGTTGATAGGGACACACACACACACACACACACACAGCCAGACAGACAGAAGGACAGACAGACAGACAGAAGGACAGACACATTTTTCCGGATATATCTTATAAGTCTACTTTTCCCTCATTTTTGAAAAGTGTGAAAAGTAGGCTAAAAATGAATGTGAACTCGTCAATGGCGTTGTCTTGGCAACCTCTGATAGATCATCCCTTATCAATTTAAAAGCGTTGTTATGGTAACCTCTGATGGCACTTGGCATTTTTTAACATTCCGAAATCATTTTTCTCATCCCTTGGCGTAATGGTGGGTCATATCAAAAATTCTTTCAGACAAAAGTTTTAGGTAATTATTAGGGGAATATTTTCCATTTCGTACGGTTTTGATATTGTGCCTATTAAGAGAGATATGATTAATGTTTCCCGAAAAAAACACTTTTTTCCACCCCTTTGGTCAATGGTTGGTGCTATCAATAAACTTATTTGACATAAATATTTGGCACTTATCCGACACATATTATGAACTTTGAATGGATTCGATATTTCACGTATTAAGAGAGTTATAGCGAAATTTCACTTTTTCGAAAAAAAGCCCCCCATTTTCACCCCCATCGACCGATTTTTTCCATTAACGAACTCAACCGAGATTTTATAGGGATACATATTATGTAAAAAATTCAAAGTGATTGGTGCAACATTACGGCAGTTATTGTGTCCACAAGAAACTGATATATATATAGATAGATAGATACATATATACATAAATTATTTATAAACTTTTGAACTGACGGTAGTTTTGGGGTCTGGGGGATGTGAAACGCGAAGATATGTCGAAATTTTCCGGAAGTCGAAACATGGTACCCATTGCAATAGTTAGCTTTCTAATGAAATCTACCTAATGATAGCGAGGCTGTGTAGCTCAGGTAAGAGTGCTATCCTTCTTGAGGGTTGGATCTAGGCTCAGTCATGTAATACATCAAGGTGAACAGATACGACAGCCTTGTGCCGATGGATGTAATGGCGCGTGCATGAAATTCTGTGAACACAACATTCCTGAATCTCGACATCCCCGCAAAGAATTAAAATAATGTGTCTAACAACATACGATCGTATTATTATTAATATTATTACGTTTGTCTCTGCAGATCTTGCTGCTTATATTGCAGATTGACATGTAATGCTAGATTATAACAAAAGTGATCACAGATACATCCTTTTTAATACTAGGCCTCGAGGAGGGCTAGTCCATCAAATTCTGATACCGCCTAGATGGAGCGTTGATCACATGGATAGTAAAATTCTTCTTGCAGTAATAGCTCAAGGGAAACAAGTTCTGGAGGATTTGTTTCAACATAGCCCCGCGGGTTCTGCAGAGACCCTGGTTAGGTCGACCATTAATCTCATTCTTAAGGCTTGCGGAGCATCCATGCCCAAAAAGAAGAGTTTTCCGGACAAACGGCCAGCCTATTGGTGGAATGTTGAAATAGCAGAGTCTCGACGATTGTGTTTTCGATTAAGGAAAAGGGCACAAAGGCTCTTCAGAGATTCTCCAGAGTTTGTAAATGCGATAGAAGAATGTAGAGTGGTGAGGAGTGCTCTCAAACGGTTCATTGCTCAAAGTAAGGCACATAAATGGAATGAGCTCATTAACGATCTGGATCAGGACCCATGGGGTCTGGGCTACAAAGTTGTCAATAAGAAGCTCGGCGGCATTATGGTGTCTACTGCTGCTATGACGGCATCCCAGAAGGAAGCTATCATAGATGAGTTATTTCCTAACCATCCAGAGAGATTTCCTGATAACATTCCGGTAATGTATGATGATATTCCGCTATTCAATAGAGAGGAATAATACAAACTACAGCATGATCTTTTCAGAATAAGAAGGCACCAGGGCCGGATGGAATTACTGTTGAAGTGTTAAAGGTGATATCCCAAGAGGAACCAGATGTTTTGCTGAACATGTATAATTGTTGTTTACTACAGGGAGTCTTTGCGACCCCGTGGAAAGTGGCCAGACTTGTGCTCATGCCTAAAGGCAAAGGATATCCCACTACTGCTTCAGGTCAGAGACTTCTATGCATGTTGGATATGCCTGGCAAACTGTTTGAGAAAATGATCAAAGGAAGGCTTCAGGCATGATTGTTGCTGCGGGAGGTCTGTCCCCTAAACAATACGGTTTTGTGAAGGGTAGGTCCACCATCAGCGCCATTGAAGAAGTGATGATGGCTGTCAAATCCACTGAGCATGTAAACCACTTCTCTAGGAAAATGTGCTTACTGGTTACTCTGGATGTGAAAAATGCCTTCAATTCTGTCCGATGGATTGACATAATAGCTGCACTTGAAACAACATTTAACATTCCTCGCTACCTGGCGTCTGTACTGAGGAAGTATCTTTGTGATCGTTGGATACCTTATGACACAGATGAAGGAGTCAAGTGTCGCAAGGTAACAGCAGGGGCGGCTCAAGGCTCGGTGTTAGGTCCTGATTTATGGAACGTAAATTATGACAGCATTTTACGGATGGAGATGCCAGAGGACACTTCTTTTGCGGGATATGCTGATGATCTTGTTGCGCTCATTATGGAGGGCTCCATGGAGGGTCTGCAACTTAAACTTAATCAGGTAATGCGGAGAGTTTCCACCTGGATGAATGAACATGGTCTCCAACTAGCAGTTCATAAAACTGAACTAGTCCTTGCTACTAAGAAGAGAGTTCCACGAGTTGTACCAATGCTAGTAGATAATCAAGTGATAGAAACTACTCCAGCTGTTCGTTACTTGGGCGTTATGATTGACAGCAAGTTAACATTCTGGAATCATATCAGCAAGATTGCTGGTAAGGCTGCAAGGATTGTTAACAACTTGTCGCGGCTCATGGCTAATATTGGTGGCCCTTCACCCTTGAAGAGGAAATTGCTGATGAGAGTGGCGGAATCAGTTTTTCTTTATGGTGCAGAGATTTGGTCTGTAGCTCTTGGCTCTGAGATGTATAGGAAGCGGATAACCTCTGTTCACAGAAGAGCTGCCCTCAAAATAACTTCTGCCTATCGTACAGTGTCTGGACCGGCAGTGCTAGTAATAGGTGGGGTGATACCCATTTACATCTTGGCCAAGCAAAGGCGCCGTATATACTTGCGCAAAGAAAAGCATTCTAAGATACGCGTGAAGAGAGAGGAAAGAGACTGATCTCTTCTGGAATGGCAGGAAGAATGGGAACGTGAACATCGTGGCAGGTGGACCGCTAGGCTCACAAGCAACTGAAGCCGTGGTTGTCGAGGGAACATGGTGAGGTTAATTATTACATTACCATGTTTCTCTTTGGCCATGGTTATTATGAAGCATACCTCCATTGAATGGGAATATCACCGAGTTAACGGTGTCGTTATTGTGATGATCAATTGGATGACGCTCAGCACACGTTCTTTGCATGCTTGGGGTGGAGATATCTTCGAAGGCTTTTGGAGACAAAAGTTGGAGTCATTACACCAGACAATGAGGTGGATAAAATGCTCAGCAACAGAGAAAGTTGGGCACAGATTGCTGTCTACATCTCTGAGCTGCTAAAAACAAAAAAAGAAGAGGAACCGAGAAGATTGGTTGCTGAAGACAGTGTAGATGATGATGAGTAATTTCATTATCATGTTAAATGAAATTGACTGAGACCTCTGGTCGTAACAGTGGCTCCACCCTGAAGTAAGGCTGAACAGGCAGTTCCGGGGTGGCCTTAAGCCAAGTAGGGTATGTGGGGTTTTAGTAGGTAAAAATCCTGCACAGTTGTAAGTCCGGAAGCTTGCAATCTGTCTTTTGAAGATTTCCCCACGGTTTCCCTCGAAAACCTTAAATATATATGATGAACCCGCTGAGCTATGGTTCATGTGATATTTTTTTTATGACAGAGCATTTATGAGGGGATGTTGTACTTTTGAACACACCCAGGAAGCCACGTGAAGCTGAGAGATCACGCGATACTTTGAAGTAGCGGTGAATCGCACTTTTGACTTTGGCGTAAACTGCTAATTATTATCTGAGGTCTTATTAATTATTTTTATCTTTCCTACGAGACTCAGAATATTCCATTTCGTCATGCTGCATTATTAAAACATTTTGGAGAATGTTTATTTTTACTTTAGGTAAGGTAATACCCTTGCAGATACGCAAAAAGGAACGTAAGTAGTCGCTCAACGTTTTCGTTTTGACGACCTACTTTCTAGAGACACCCAGTACCGGAGCAGTGCGTCTTGAGAATCCGCCTTGTGTAGGCGTGGAATTACATTTGTCCTACGAGACGTAGAAGAATATCCGCTGTTTAGCGTTAAAAGTGATTATAAGGTGCCATCGAGCAAGCAAATACTAATATTCACTGTCGATGAAGTCCAGTGAATTAAATAAGAAGCTTGGGAAATAATTATTGGCAAGTATAGTGTATTGCACAACATTGCTGTGACATCACATATTACCCACGCGTATGTGGAGGGCAGATGCCTAGTGGAAATATACAGGTAATAGTGTTACAATTATCCTGAATAAGTGTGATTATAATTGTATGAGATATTTAAATTGCCAAAGTGGAAATTTCATCTTTGAAACGTCGTATAATTCACGGATGCTGCGTGATACTAAAGTAGCGTCACTAGCACGTGCAGCGTTATAAAATAGTGTTAGCTCACATGCTAATCCACATCTGCAAGATTAAGGCTGTGTCGTATTTTATAATTGAAGCCTATAATAGTCACGACGGACATTATAATTTTGGAAGTGAGAGGATGAATAATCACGCAACTTATTTCGCTACCCACGTGATTGGACTTTTATTCACCATGGTTGAAGCAGTCACCATGGGCTAATACCATCCCAGTATGGGGGGGGTGACGTTTCTACAGGAACCAGCACGATGGTGGAACTTCCAGAACGATGAACGAGAGGGAAGGAGCCAAAAATGCCATTTCCAGGCATATCCACGAAGATGTCGACAGGGACAAATCGAACCCTGGTCTTTGGGGGAGTCCAGATGGGAATCCTGATGAGGAGGATACCGATCCAGAGAGCCAGAGAGGTTTTTGTACAACCCTTGTTGTGGAATAGAGAGCTGAGTGAGAGCTCCTCCATTTCGTGAGTTTTTGTCACACCCCTTCTTTGTTCTAGTTTCTGGTGGTATAGTAGTTTTAATGTAGTTTGTGAATCAACCACACTCAGTGTCAGCCATTTTTCTAGGTAGGGATGTAACTAGATTAGTTAGATGTCATTTATTTCAGTTTAGAGTGAGACACCCTTGGGGTCAGACATTTTGGTCAGCCCTGGTGCAGCTTGGTGAACGTCGTGGAACGTCAATGCCTATCTTTTTGCTGAACCTGATCGTAGTCATTTTGAGGCTATTTTGTTCAACCCTACTTGGGGTAATTTTCAAGTCTTTGCTGACTGTAGTTATGGCAATCAGATGCCTTGGTTATTAATTGACTGCATTCTTCGCAGCCACCCTTTGTTACACCCCTGACTGTCGTTAGAACGGTCGTATCATTTAGGTAGTCGACAGTAACTACCAGTTTGTAATTGCATTATATTTCATTTTGAATAAGCTCAGAAGCTATTCTTGGTCATGTTTGAACCTAACAACTAGAAGGAATGTTTCGTTGCCTAGCATCGAACGCGGTTCCCAACGTATCATTAAGCAGATCTAGTGTGTGAATCTGTGCCACATTTATCATATTTTTCTTGTGTCGTGTGAGACACGTTTTTATTTGATGTTCTAGCAACTACTGAGTTGCATTTTTAAAGCAAAGAGCTTCAGTTATTGTAAGTTTACTTTCATTTAGACGTCTTTGGTAGAAAGACGGAAGTGTATTACTATACTCAGATTTATAGCGTGCGTTTGATACACGGACTCTGTAGAGATCCGTAACATATGGTAAAGTTTTTTATGAACCGGCCAAGTGCAGGTTTTGTATTGATTAAATCGCCGGCCTTGAATAAACTGGTTATGTAACCCAGTGACCTAGAGCACGCCTGCTTCATTGTGAGACAAAACTACTATAGACGAGGACAGAGTACAATTTGTATTCGCTTTTCCTTTCATTGCTAATTTGCTTATGGAAATCAGTTTCCACTCTTGTATTTGATCACTTGTTTTATGGATCGGTTTTTGTTAGTTTAACGCTCTGTTGCGTGTATTGTCGTATGACAGGTACAGTTATGTAAGGTTTTCTATAGGATAGTGAAGTCTACCCTGTTATAGCAGGATGTTATTGTATACTTTGTCCGGGGATGATCCCGTTGACCAGATGTTACTGGAAGGTAACTGTTGTACAGGCCTATCCCAGAGTTATTGAACGCGAGCTTAGCGCCGCTGGTAACCCGTGTTATTGTGTGTCCGAGTTGTTATACTCGTTGATTATATTCCGACTGTTGAGTCGAGGCTTTTTTTGGTGGAGAATGATCTCAGTTGGAGACACTCCGTGCCCAGGCTATTGTCAATGTTATTCGCCATAAACCTACGATAAACCTATAAACCGACATTCTAATAATAAAATGCATAATTGTTGTAAAACAAGCCTAACTAACGATTCTTTCTATCTAACTTTGTTCTTTGCATTCTGGAACTGTTGACATAGCCGTGCAGTTGAAGATAATTTCCTTGTGAGGAAATGACTAGGACAGTTGACATTTTTGTAGCGACCTGAAGCATGTGCGAACCTAGAGTTCGTAGCTTGTGGAGCTCAGGCCATGCGATGTCAGACGTGGTCTCAACTGCGCATTCGTCACCGTAACTATACACATTAGATGACTATGGTTTACAAAGAGTAAACCAAGGTGTAGGCAGGAATTTTTAATAAAACTACTGTGTCTATTTCGTTATTAATTTATGATGTCAAGTGTATTAAACCCTACATGTTACTTTATTGTGTGCTGTTAGCACATAGTTATTAAGCATAATTAAATTGTTTGTTTTTCATGGCTGTACACTTAGCTTTTGGATGTAATTGTTTTCTTTTACGGACGTCATCGCCGTAAATTTTGTTAATTGATAGGACTTTGCTAGTTGAATTAATGTTAAATTTAAATGTCGAAATGGTACCATCCTAACCTAGATTTGTTTTGCTACCCTGTTAAATGTAAATTCAGATATTAGCTTGATCTTGTAACTTGAACTAGGGACTTGCGTCGTGCCATATTCCTAGCGTTGCTGTTGTTGCTTTATCATTGTGAGTTAGATCTTTCGCGAGGGTTTTCAGTAACTTCTCAGGTAGGGGACCTGTTCTTTATCTTAGTTTATTTATTAACTTGTGGACTAGCCGATTATAACCCTCCGAACTAGGCTAGGGGCTTGTGAATTTTAATAAATTTTCACGGTGTTTTACATGAGTCTGGATGTTTATTTTCTCAGTCTAGTTTTAAGGTGAACCTTTCCTTAGGCGGTCTATGACCATCGTCACCATGTACCACGATCCCTGTGGACTACGGACTCTCGTGCCGCTTTAGCCTTCTTGGAAGGTCACCTGATCCTCACGGTACTTTTTATTCGATTTATGTGTCGTTAGTTGAGTCATCGTGGTTGTTGACATCAACTAAACGGTCTCAATATATATATACAGTATCATATATATTATTTCAGTAGTATGCATCCCTCCTGCGGCGCTCACAAGCGACCGATCGTGACAAATGAGCATTCAAATGAAAGAAAATATACATTACCAGTGATTCATTGCACTCTAATTTCATAAATATCTATAATTTCTTTAAAAAATGATTTTTAAAGACTGTACGAAGTGCGCGATTTGCAATTACTCTTGCTGCAGGAAGATACGCTCCATAATTAGTGTCAACTTCAAATTTTGGCCGCTGTGTCACCTTTTTATGTCATTTTAACATTCTGAGATCTTTCCTTTATCATTTTGCATCGATTTCAGAAACAGTAAATGAAAGGAATGTGTTCGTTTTCAGAATCAGTAGGCTAAATCATTGGATTGGGTACTCAAATCGTATAACCGGCGAATGTTACTGCTAAACTTACAATCAATGGACTCAGCACAAACATGATTTAAGCTCATCCGTCTAAAGAATGGATTTATTATATTCCAGGTTTGTTAAAATATGCCGCGATACAGGATTTTCTTCTGCATTCTAATTCCTTAAATATCGATTTTTGTAAAAATTGAGCTTTTTGCAAATACTGTTGCTCTAACATGCTGCAATTCTGAGTTGTCGTCTAAAACCTTAAAACATTGAACGTTAATTCTCTAATAGTTTTTCTTCTATCTGATTTTCAGAATCAGCGAATCAATGGATTGGGTACAGGTTTTTCTTCTGCATTCTAATTCTATAAATATCGATTTTTGTAAGAAGTGTGCTTTTTGCAAATACTGTTGCTGTATCATGCTAGAGTTGTCGTCTACAGCCATGAAACTATCATCATCATCATCATCATCATCATCATCATCATCATCATCATATAGGCCTCATAAATTAGCAGTGAAGAATTGCATTCTATTTTCATAAATATCGATCATTTCGCATGGTTTTCTGAAACAGTAAATCAATGGATTGAGTACTCTAAATCGTATAACCGGTTTGTGTTACGGCGTCTAAAACTTTAGAACTATTAAGGTGAGAACCACCTCGCTATGGGTGAAAAAAAATCCGAAATTTACTTTTTATTGGTTTTTAATAATTAGGCTACTATGTGAAGATCTCAAATACGTTGAGAAAATGATAAAAATGATGTGCATGTTATGTCACTTTTTGTAATCATATTACTCTTTGAAAGGGCACGCTCACTTTTTCCTCGGCTCATACTTTTGCGGATAATTTCTGAACTATTGGAGGTAAATTTCAGAATGCACCACAATTCCGCTTGGTAAAGATCAATCTTCAAATTGGTAGCCCTATCAACCCCCGCCTTAGTTTGTTTGTGTTTACATTCCTGAGTTGAAAGTCGTGAAGTGGTTGTGAGTTTGGTGTATTTTGTATTTTTTAGCGCAATGGGTCGTTTGAAATCTTTTGGTAAGAGAAAGTCTTCGGGAAACCGTTATACAATGAAACTACAATGTGAAAATATCGTTGATGTAGGTGGTATTTCGTCCGAGGAAGAGGTTAGTGTTGTAGGTAACATTGCCATGTGCTCCCCTAGTGACAAGCAATAAGCTGTAAACAATACTAATTCTTCACGTTCATCGAAGAAACTGTTGCCTTCTCAGAATTAGTGGTTGAAGACATGACTAAAAGGGCAAGGAGAATAAAGAGGAAACTTAAAAGATCTAAGGAAGATGCAGATAATCCAGAGTATGGGGTTGGAAAGTTCTGAGACCCTTCACAGGTAGAAATTGCACTGAAAAACTGAAGCATCAATTTTCTCAGTTGTATATTTTTTTGTACGTTGGTACCATTTTTGAGAAAAGTTATTATGCTAGGCCAATGAAATTTTGTCTGTGGTTTAATAAGGCCTCTGTAAATGGTAATAGGAAGGGAATTTTCAGTATGTTACCTAAGAAGAAAGTTATGAATTTTTTTAAAGAAATATTTTGGAAAAAATTTAATGTATTTTTTAAAACTGCATTCTGAAAAATCTATTCAGTTTCCATAAATAATCCTTCCTATTATTACAGAGAAAGGTGTATACAACAATCTCTGAAAATTTCATTGTAATAACCTAAATACGTTTTGAGTAATCAGTACCAAAAAATTGAACATTTAACATGGGCAAGATAGGGAGGTGGTTTTCACCTTAAGCATTCATTCTTTTACAGGTTTTTCTTCTCTCATTTCCCATGGTTTTCAGAATTACTAAATCAATGGATTGGGTACACAAATCGTATAATTTCATAAATATCGAATAACCGATGAGTGTTATGATGATCCAATTTTCAGTGATTGCCTTCTTAAGTTACGGAACGTACAACTTGCAATTCTGACTGAAATGTATCTAATAACCGGTGAGTGTTACGGCTAAGCTCTCAATCAATGGACTCAGCACAGAAATGGAATCAACAGTGACTAATTGCATTCTAATTTCATAAATATCAAAGAAAGGAACCAGCCACAGCACGCTCTCATGCTGACGCTCCACTCGGGAAAGCGAAAGCACCCCTGTAGGTAACGTGCAAAGGAGTTTAGCGTTGAGCGCTAAGCACAGAACAAGGAAAGCACCCCTGTAGGTAACGTGCAAAGGAGTTAAACGATGAGCGCCTCACACAGGAACGGGAAAGCTGCCCTGCAGGCAGTGTGTGAAGGTGTTTAACGCTGATCGTTGCACTTAGGAACAAGAAAGCCTCACTGTAAGCGGGGCGTGAAGAAGTTTTCCAACGAGGGCTGTCCTGATAAGGGAAAAGGACGCTCCTCAGCCAAGAAGTTAAAGCAGGAAATCTTGACCAAGATGCTTTCATAAATATCGAATAACTGGTATGTGTTATGATGATCCAATTTTCAGTGAAGCCTTTAAGTTAGTGAACGTAGAACTTGCAATTCTAACTGAAATGTAAACAGTGTTCTATAATCATTTGGATGAAATGAAAACATAACAACCTTTCTCCTTAAGTCTCTCATTATAAACATATTGGTTTGGTGTGGTTAATGAACAAGCGAGATTTTCTAATTTCATAAATGTCTATAATTTATACGATATATGCGATTTTCAGATACTGTTGCTGTAGGAAAATACGCTCCAAAATTGCTGTCTACTTCACATCTTAGCCGATGTGACGCCTGTTTAGTGTCATTTTAATATTCTGAGATCTTTCCTTTATCATTCTGCAAGGATTTCAGAAACAGTAAATCAAAGGAATGTGTACTCAAATCGTATAATTTCATAAATTAGCGGTGACGAATTGCATTCGAATTGCATAAATACCAATTTTTGTAAGAAGTGTGCAATTTGCAGATACTGATGCTCTATCATGCTGCAATTATGAGTTGTCGTCTAAACCCTTAAAACTGTTAAACGTTAATTTATTTTACAGGTTTTTCTTCTGCGTTCTAATTTCATAAATATCGATCATTTCGCATGGTTTTCAGAAACAGTAAATCAATGGATTGAGTAGTCTAAATCGTATAACCGGCGTCTAAAACCTTAGATATTAAACATTAATTCTTTTACAGGTTTTTCTTCTAGCATTTCCCATGATTTTCAGAATTACTAAATCAATGGATTGGGTACTCAAATCGTATAATTTCAATTGCAATTCTGACTGAAATATATCGAATAACCGGTGAGTGTTACGGCTAAGCTCTCAATCAATGGACTCAGCACAGAAATGGAATCAACAGTGACGAATTGCATTTTAATTTCATAAATATCAAGGAAAGAAACCAGCTACAGCACGCTCTCATGCTGACGCTCCACTCGGGAAAGCGAAAGCACCCCTGTAGCCAACGTGCAAAGGATTTTAGCATTGAGCGCTACACACAGGACAAGGAAAGCACCTCTGTAGGTAACGTGCAAAGGAGTTTAGCGCTGTTCGTTACACTTAGGAACAAGGAAGCCTCAGTGTAAGCGGGGCGAGAAGAAGTATTCCAACGAGGGCTGTTCTCATAACCGAGAAGGAGGCTTCCCAGCCAACAAGATAAAGCAGGAAATCTTGTCCAAGATGCATTCATAAATATCGAATAACTGGTGAGTGTTATGATGATAGAATTTTCAGTAATTGCCTTCTTAAGTTAGAGAACGTACAGCTTGGAATTCTAACTGAAATGCAAATGGTGTTCTATAATCATTTGGTTATAGTACATTATGCAACGAGCCTATAATGGCTATAATTAAGACACGAGTAATTTTTATAAAACGAGCGTATGCGAGTTTTATAATTTCCATACGAGTGTCTTAATTACCATTATAGGCGAGTTGCATACGACTGTTTATGTTCGACGATAATTATAACTTTATTATATGTTTTAACATAAATATTCATAAATATCTGTTGAGAGTCAGCTACTGGAATTTTGTGATCGCAGAGCAAGCGTTGGGTGTTATATCTTTGTCTTTCAAGAGCTTTGAACAACCGACGCATGCGCTCTGTGTGGTTGCAATGCCATATGCAACCATATGTTTACATCAGCCGTCCCTCAGTAATATTGTCACCGCAGTCATTTGAAGACAATGCGCTGTGTAGAAATTAGTGTTGGTGATTTTAAGGTACAGTGCTATTTCTTGTCTCATATTCGCCAGTTTATTTACGCGAACATATGGACGGTGGGTATTCCATGTCGGTAATTTATTATAGTTCGATGTTGTGTTTATGTCCGACATGTTGGATTTTGAGCGCATGCGCGAAGTTATCGTTACCTAATTGGTCAATGAACGAGCTCTGATTGGCTGGAGAAACTGTATCATAATGGAAAACAGTGTTATAATGACCATCATTATGATACAGTTATCTGACACATAATAGTGAGGGTCGAACATAAAAATAATAACATAACAACCTTTCTCCTTAAGTCACTCATTATAAACCTATTGGGAAAAGTATGACTTATGAACATGCGAGATTAATCGCACGGGTCCGCTAGTATATATTATTAGACTATTATTAAACACATTATAAGAGATTATATCTTTACTGAAGGTTATTTATTTTTAAGTAGGGTTCCAATTGTTTAGGACGTTCAGTAAACAAATATTTTTGGTAACAATGATGATGGAAGAGACTTGAAGCTTTCTGTGATGGTTGTTGTTAATTCATTTTAGGGGCTTGGGACATTTGTTAATCAGTCCCTTGGAGTTGGGGAGTGTTGGATTTGTCTGATAAACTGTGTTTCCGTGGTGATTGTAGCAGTATGTGTAGCTGTAGTTATTAGGGTCGTGAATGAGGTTGGTGCCCCGCGACTCCAAGTATCATACTATCCCGGGATGTGCTTGGAAAGCGCGTGGAAGAATCCAGGCGCTGAGTTTGAACCTCAAATCACCGGACTTGCTGCGATCGTGGTGCACGAATAAGTGCGCATGCCTACACCGCGGGGGTAGGAAAGAAAGCAGCCGTGGTCTTATTAAGGGACATCCCAACTTTGCCTCGTGGGATGCCACGGGAAATCATCTTGTGGCTGCCGATTGTGGGAAGTAAGGAAGCTTGTGGTTTTACATGACCGTAAATTTCGTGATCATGAGCTACTGGATCTCCTTTTTATGTGGAATCCGAATCACAGGACATGCCATTTCACTTCGAAAATCTCACATGCATTGACCGGGAATCAAACCCGGTCCGGCGTGGTGAGAGGCCAACAGCTGGACCGCTGCGCCATCACGCCCCGACTTGCATATCGGCCGGTGATGGTAGGCTAAGCTGTCTCAATACTAGCACCACATGTACCTGTAGATGATGATGATGATGATGATGATAATAATAATAATAATAATCTAATAATAATAATAATAAGAGTCAGCACGTGTAGCTCTGGTGGTAGAGTGCTAACCTTCCCGAGGGTGCGATCTACGTTCAGGCATGTAGTAAATGAATGTGATCTAATACGATCATGTCCATGGATTTCATGGCACATACAAGAAATCCTGCGTACATAAAAGACTGTCAACTCGATATACTAAAAAAAAAAACATAAAGGAAGTTAGCTTGGTTCCTTAGTTTAGGGGCTGCGACAACGTGGTCATGGAAGGCAAGATTGAAGGACGACGCAGACCAGGGAGGAGGAAGAGGATCTCCTGGCTCAAGAATTTGCGGGAATGGTTTGAACTTGACTCAGCATCTCTCTTTCGAACGGCAACCTCGAGGCAAGGGATTGTAATGATGATCACCAATCTTCGACGCGGAGACGGCATGTAAAGAAGAAGAAGTGTGTCTAAAAGTCTATTATTACTATTATTAGTATAGTAGTAGTAGCCTGCTATAATAATAATATTATTAATATTTTTACTACAGTTGTTGCACTGTCTTCACACAAAGATAGACCAACAGTTCCTTAAATTAATTTACCAAATCTTTAGTATTTCGTAGTCATGCAGCCACTCCCCATGAGGTGTGAATCAGCTGTTCATAGGCTCGGTTCGTGTATTTCAATGCCATTGGCAGACAAGACGAGGAGGTCACTCAACTTCAGACTCTTGTCAACATTCCTCAGCGTTGGAGGGGAGGGCGACGGGGAGAAGTCAGCTGTGCTGCTGAGGGGAACGCAGTCTAAGCCCTTTTCCAAGACTTTGACCGACGATTTTTGTGATTTAATTCTACCTACACTGATTAAGATACGACTAAATTTCATGAAGATATTAGCTTAGAATAGTATCTTCTATCACCAGTGTAACGGACTTCCATTATATCAACTACACCCTGTATACATAAATTATATATAAACTTTGGAACTGACGGTGGTTTGGAAGGTCTGGGGGATGTGAAACGCGAAGATATGTCGAAATTTTGCGGAATTCGAAACATGATGCCCGTTGCAATAGTCAGCTTTCTAATGAAATCTACCTCAAACGTCAGAAAACGCTAATGAAATCCTTTTTTCCAAGACAAAATATGCTATACAATTATACTAAACCAGTTGTTAACGTAACAGCACGAATGGCGATTTGTAGCTGGGGGGCTAACGTCTTTAACTCATAGCGTGGAGGTTCGTGGATCGAATCCAAGCAGGTTCAATTATCTTTCTTGATTTTTTTCGTATTTATTGATTTATAACTACTCAAACGTTATAATATTAAGCATGTATAGTGTGAATTTGCAATCGAAAATATTATATAATTATACTTATAACACCAGCCTCCGTGGCTTAGGCGGCAGCACGCCGGTCTCTCACCGCTGGGTCCGTGGTTCAAATCCCGGTCACTCCATGAGAGATCTGTGCTGGACAAAACGGAGACAGACAGGTTTTTCTCCGGGTACTCCGGTTTTCCCTGTCAATATTTCATTCCAGCAACACTCTCCACTATCATTTCATTTCATCTGTCATTCATTCAATCATTGCCCCAGAGGAGTGCGTCAGGCCTCGGCAGCCCGAACAGTTCATATCCTCGCCGCTAGATGGGGGCTTCATTCATTCCATTCTTGACCCGGTCGGAGACTGGAAGCAGGCTGTGGATTTTCATTTTTCACTTATAACACCACATATTTCAACACTCGACTACAGCGATTAAAATTCGTTGTCCTTGATCCACGGTACAGACTGTTGTTGTTGTTGATTCTTTAAGGGCTTTGCGACATCATGGTAATGTAGCCCCATGTTCTTGGATGTGTGTAGAAGTTGTCTGATAACCTGTGTCACTGTGATGTCTGTACTAGTGTGTGTACTCGTAAATGAGGTAGTATTTGTGTAGGAAGCTGTCCTTCATCCGCGGTAGAGTCTATTGTTGTTGATTATTTAGAGGCTTTGTGACATCTTGGTCATTTAGCCCCGTGTACTTGGGTGTATGTGAAATTATTCTGATAACCTGTGTTTGTGTGGTGCCTTTAGTAGTGTGTAAATATGTATTGCAGGTGAGGATTGGGAAGGAGGCGGCTGTGTCCTTAAATTAGAAACCATCCCTACATTTGCCTGGAGTAGTGGAGAACCACGGAAAAACACTTCCAGGGTGGCTGAGATGGGAATAGAACCCATCTCTTCTCAGTTTCACCTCACGAGGCTGAGTGAATCCCATTTCAGCCCTCAGACTAGAATTAAATTTTGTGCAGAGCCAGGAATCGAACCCAAACTTCCGGGGTGATAGCCAAGAATGCTAACCGCTGCATCACGAGGTGGTTAGTAGTATTATTAGTAGTACTAGTCCAGATAGTGGTATTGATTATTCTCAAAATTATCTTCATAATTCGAGGCCGATTTACTGCATTTTAGATACCTTAAAATGACACTTATCATAGCCTAACCCCACGAGTCGAACAACATTAGGACGAGTAGCTGTTACGTAAGGAACTCTGAATAAGTTGCAGCACATTGTTGAACACCAATCATTAATGGGCTGGGAATATCTTTGGGAGATATCTCGTAATCCTTAATTATGTTAGCAGCCAATTGTTTCGTGTCGCTGTTATTAATACTGTGACAGTCATTAACACTCCTTCTCTTGTAATGATTAACAACTTTACAGACATTGGCCGGCTCACTTCCAATCCTAGCCACAATGACAAAATACACAAACTTATTATACTAAACCTACGCACTCGCAAGTACATGAGGCTGATGACCACGATGTCACATGACCCTACATGAAGTAATAAGAATAACACAGGCTATCAGGCAAATACTACTGCACACACCCAAGTACAAGTGACTAAATGACCACGATGTACAAGTCCCTCAAATTAAAAAACAACACAATAACCACGGAAGGTGTTTTCAGTGGAATTTCTTCAAATATATGCGGTACCGTACCATTCCATGGTGTAGCAGGTTTGCATATCTGCCCATAGATTCTCTCATCTTCATTATCTGTTTATAACCGGCCGCGGTGGTCGAGAGCGCGTTTGCCTTCGGAAGAGCGTGGGTTTGAATCCCATCTCGGCCGTCCTGAAAATGGTTTTCGTGGTTTCCCATTTTCACCACCAAGCAAATGCCGGGACGGTTCCTTTCGATAAGTCCACGGCTGATTTCCTTCCAATATCCCTTCCCTGACCCGTCCTGAAAAGAAAAGTACATGGCTATTGCCTGCATTAATAAAATTATTATTATTATCTGTTTATAGGAGTGTTCAGCACTAACCTAGGGGAGTGACATCACCGTATGGAACTCAACAATGGAGTGTAAAATAGCAAGTGACCTCGGCCTTTGGCTCGATCCTCATTCTTTCTTAACACATTCCTCCGTGCATTTGTAATTAGATTGCTGTCATGAACACAGCTATTCAATAAAGTAAGTTTCCACTGGTTTCATAAACAAACTGGCACCAGTAGTGGTGTAATACTGGCTGAGTCAATAACAAATAGCTCCTGAATTATGGAGGATATCCGTATAGCGGAATCCTGGTAATACAAACCCCACAAATTTGAAAAAACAGAAAAATCGCGACCTAATTGCGTGATAGAGAGGAAAATATGCTACTTTCAGTATAAAGACAGGGTTTAATCACGTTAGTAGCTTGCCACGGTGGGTGAGTGGTTAACGTGTCAGTCTACTAACCCCAAACTTGCAGGTTCGCTCCTGGCCGTGGTAAGTGATTTTTGAAAGGCGGCAAAAATTACGACACCATGTCATACGATATTGGCATGTCAAAGAACCAATTTGAATTCAGTAGGCCGTATTCAAAATGGCAAAATTAATCTCGGGAGTTTCAACCAACACAAAGTTCCTCATTTCTCTACTAGAAAGCACTGTAGTGTTCAAGGAGCTTAGATATCTAACCTCCTTGACTTTCATAGTGCTTCAAGGAACAACGAAACTCGACATGCAAGCTACCCTTTGGGTGTCAAATAACAATGATTGCACCCGGCAAGGCCATACGATATTATTATTATTATTATTATTATTATTGTTATTATTATTATTATTATTATTATTATTATTATTATTATTATTATTATTTATTTATTTATTTATTTAGTATGTTTCGACCAATACAGGATCACATTAAGCAAGTTCTTTGATCATGTCCCTATGTTTAGCTCGACGTTCGTCAGTCCATTTTCCCCTAGGTCTGCTGGGCTTGTCTTCTGATGCAGCTTCCCAAGTGTAGATCTTATGTCTGAAAGTTTTGCGGTCTTCGATATCAGTGGGTGAGATGTTGGCGTTATTGAGATCAGTTTGGACTTATTATCATTATTATTATTATTATTATTATTATTATTATTATTTTATCACGTTACTGTGCTAAAATGATGATTTAACGTATCATTTAGCAGAATAGAATCCAAAAATAGTACAATTGTTGTGTTTGGTGTTTCATTTTAGGAGCACGAACGTCGCGGTCAATTTTCTCTGTTTACTTGGGTGAGTATATACGAGGGCGGATGGAAAAGTGTTTAGCCAAAATGAAATACATAATACAAAATTAATTACAAATATACGCACTGTTCTACGTACCTTACACTATTTTCCCACACAGTCTCCACATTTGTTGAGGCATTTGTCCCATCGCAGCACTAAATTTGAGTTGTCCCTGTGGTAGAATTCAGCCGGCTGACTCTGGAACCATCGCCGGACTGCTGTCTTGGCGTCAACGTTGCACGTGAATCCCTGTCCTGCCCAGCACTTCTTCAGCGGACCATGAAAATGCGAGACCACATGTGGCAACCAGAACCGCCAACAATCTCCATGAAATGGCATGAAAAAGAACCTTCCACTAATTACACTTGTGGAAGAAAACCCGTGTAAGTTAGTTTGATAATGCTCTATTAGTTCCAACGTAGCTTGCCACGGTGGGAGACTGGATAGCGTGTCGGTCTACTAACCCCAAGATTGCAGGTTCGCTCCTGGCCGTGGTAAGTGATTTTTGAAAGGCGGCAAAAATACGACACGCATGTCATACGATGTTGGCATGTCAAAGAACCCATTTGAATTCAGTAGGCCGTGTTCATAATGGCAAAATTAATCTCGGGAGTTTCCGCCAACACAAAGTTCCTCATTTCTCTACTAGAAAGCGCTATAGTGTTCAAGGAGCTTAGATATCTAACCTCCTTGACTTTCATAGTGATTCAAGGAACAACTAAATTCGACATGCAAGCTACCCTCTGGGTGTCAAATAAGAAAGCTTGCACCCGGCACCCGAGGCCTTACGATATATTATTATATTATTATTAGTTCCAACGTCTGCCACCGGGTACTAACTGCGATGACATTTCACCACCCACCAATAGTCCGGACCTTGCCCCTAGTGATTTCTATGTTTTTGGTCCGCTGAAGAAATTCCTGGCTGGACAGCGATTCACGTGCAACGATTATTGAAAATTATGATAACCTGTGTTATTGTGGTGTCCTTATAAGTGTGTATATTTGAAATGCAGGTGAGGATTGGGAAGGAAGCACCCGTGACCTTAAGATAGGACCCATCATTCATTTGCCTGGAGTAGAAGTGGGAAACCACGAAGAAACAACTTATTTGAATCGAACACATTTAAGTTTTGCGTAATAAGGCTGACTGTTTCCCGTTCCAGCTCTCAGGCCTGAATTCGATTTTTGGCACAGCCGGGAATCAAACCCGGACCTCGGGAATTACAGCCAAGAATGCTAGCCACTGCGCCACGAGATAGTGAAAGACACTTAAACTATTATGATCACAATGTACCTCGTCCAGGATTTATGCTAAGTTTAAGCCCAAAATTAACAAGTAGTTAACCAGCCTACTTGTCTTAAATTAATGATTAATTCCATATTCCTCTAATTAGGCTTGGTTAGAATGCTGATAGCTCTAGCACTATAAGATTTGCTTAAAATATAACGCAAATATTGTGACCTAATAGAGCAAGTTCGAAATTGTTTCTTTGTATGCATTCCAAGATATTGAGTGTTTACGGCTCAAATGCCCACGGAGAGTTATTAAGTAGATGGTAG
Organism: Meconema thalassinum; assembly: GCA_946902985.2. Classification (NCBI taxonomy): domain Eukaryota; kingdom Metazoa; phylum Arthropoda; class Insecta; order Orthoptera; family Tettigoniidae; genus Meconema; species Meconema thalassinum. The sequence continues at coordinate 1,451,331,964 of OX336388.2, read as the reverse complement.
GACTGAGAATGTGCACGTGTATCTTTTTATGGCATACACTGCATATGCAAAATGTGCTAGAAATCCACTGAGTGTTATGGACGTTACATGCAGTTCAACATGCAACAGATAAACGTACGTAGAATGATTTTGGTAACACTGATATATTCTGTATATACGTGATCTTCATAATCTATCAGCAATATTATGACATTATAGTGTACATATTCTCAAATTGTTTATGAGCAGATTCTACAATATTGTGTCTAGGGCACAATTGTTCTCAGAATGTTACTGGACAGTTGGTAGACCTGTGGACTCTGAAAATAGGTGTACTTATATATTCTATGACAAACATTTAACTTACAAAACTAGGTATAAATCCATAAACGTGTATGACAGTTGCATGCAGTTGAACATTACACGCATGCGTAGACTAATGTTGGTAGCACTGACTTTCACGATTTACTCTATGTCTAAGACATCGTGTGTTAAGCCTGATGTTCTTTTTTTTTTTTTTTTTTTCGTACACATATTCCGAGATATTGACTCTAAGGTTCAAAAGTATTTAGATCATTAACATACAGTTGGTAGCCCTGGTGGCATATTTATAATATATTCTAAATCATACATTCCACATCAAAAAATTCGGATGAAATTCACGTATTAGTGTGGAAGTTACCTGCATTTAATCATTGAAGGTGTCAGCGCGCTTAGAATCGTGTTGACAACACCATCGGTTACTCGAAATCAACCTGCAATTTTATGCTCTATACGTGCCAAAGTGTATAACTGTTGGCCTGTATACTAGCTGAAATGTTGAAACTAGGGTTCAAAACTATACCGAGCATTTATGAACATTTGGCAGCTCTGGCGACTCTGAATATTTGCCTAGTTCCATCTCTTAAGGTAAACTATGCACATACAAAATTTGTTTGAAGTCCGATAGATAGTATGGACGTAACATGCAGTTAAACATTGATCATATCAGCACGCGTAGAATCATGTTGGCAACACTGTCATGAATGTGTTGCTGAAAATTAATGTGAAACATAATTATCTATTATGTGCAAATTTTGGAAGAAATCCATTTGTTTGTATGTATGTATGTATGGAAGTTACGTGCAGTAAATATTGAGCATAACAAGACCCGTAAATTTATGTTGCCAACACTGCCATGTGTGGGTTACACAGAGTTAATCTGAAATGTTGTGTTCTATACGTGTGCAAAGTTTAGAACTGTTGGCCTGCATACGTTCTGATATATTGAGACTAGGATTCAAAATTATACAGAGCACTTATCAACAGTTGGCAGGCCTTGTAACTCTAAAGAATACGCATAGTCATACCTGTTAAGGCACACAAAATTTTATTGGAATGGACGTTTCATGCAGTAAAACATAGAACCAATCAGGAAGCATAGAATCGTGCTGGCAACACTGTCATTATGGGTCGCTTAAACTTCATTTGAAATATTAAAACTTTATTTGGCTGTCTCCAATTAATTGGGGTCGCCGGAGCCAACCAGGATCATTTTGGATTTTGCCAGGGATTTAAGGCTGGATGTCCTTCCTGACGGCACGTGATTTATTCAGGTGAAGATTCTATCCCGCTGTCACTGGGATTTGAACCCCGGCCGTCAGGGTGAAAGACGAGCAGCTAAGCCACTGCGACATTACGCTCCCCTTCATTTGAAATACTATGACCTGTATATGTCGCCAATTTTGGGTGAAATTCATTTGGTAATATAAAGTTAGGTCTACATGCAATTAAACATTGCATTTCTCAGGACGCGTAGAAATGAAATTGGTAACATTGTCGTGAGTGGGTTCCTTAAAATAATTTCAAATGTTATAATCTATATGTGTGCCAATTTTGGAATGGTTCTCATACATACCGTCTGAGTTATCCAACTTAGAGTTCAAATTTCAATTATGTCTTTTTTAGAAGTTGGTAGCACTAGCGTCATTTTCAGATATGACCTTGAGATGTCCGGTTATAGATCATCTCGCATACCCAGAATGTTTTTGATAGCTGCAACCGTTCAGGAATTGGTACGGACACACACACAGACAGAAAGACAGACATACACACAACTGCCCGGTTGATCTCGTGTAAGTCTGCATTCCATCATTTTTGAAAAATATGAGTAGGCCTAGTAGGCTAAAACTGTACATGAAATGTTACACATTCAGCTGTTACATGCGCTAAATGATATCGACCGTGAAAACAGGACCTTCAACATGAATGATGAACCACGCACATCTTATTTGTTCTTCCTATGTGTAAGAAAGAGGGTGTGAGAAATACATAATTACTGACAGACAAGAGAACCACTAATATTTCGCAACCAGGAGAAAGTGAGAGTGTTTCTAACTGTGAACCAAGCATAGGCCTATGTAGATTGCTGATCCTGACGCAATTTATATGATAACCTGAATGCAGGTTTCCACAACAATGGCACACGTTCTTTCTGCATAATTACGTCCTATATCACACAAAGTAGGCTAAAAGTAAACTTGTATCAAATAATTTCCACGCAGGGGATCACAACTAGTGGGACGTGGCTTGGTGACCTTGGGAACCGAGCTGAGTATGACAGTGTGTCGGGCACCTATCTGGCATCTATCTTGTTGACCATCCTTTGTCAACTCTTGTTTTATTCCAACCACTAAAGAATAAGGTATTCCAAACCTAGCGTGTATTTTAATTTCCGACCTTGTCTTAAATCCTATTTCATCATCTTAAATATAGGTTATCAGATGTACTTTTCCTTTCGTGTGTTTGTGTGTGTGTGTGTGTCGGTCCACACCAAATAACTTTTCATTGAATTGACCGATGATAATTAAGTTAAGTAGTCAATTAGCTCCATTTCCGGATAACTCAACCTTGCCTTTCAACATTTCCTTACCATAACTAATTCATCAAGGCGGTCACGAAAAGTATTTTTTACTAATACCTACTCAATATCTCCGAAACTATTCCAGCAATCAACCTGAATTTTGTTTTGTATGATGAAAACGTAACCAGGCAGTGGCTACTTAAAACCTTATAAGCACGAATACAACAACATGTGAGGGAAAAAGCATGTGACATAATGTCCCACCTACTGCTTTAGTGGCTTCGGTGGCGTAGTTGGTAGCATGCTGAACTTCTATTCCCAAGATCGCGGGTTCAAACCCGGCCGAAGTCGTCGAATTTTCTAAGAGTGTTAAAAATCCCTCAGTATGACTTCCTTCGGAGGGGAAGTAAGGCCGGCGGTCCCATGTCATATATTTATGGCATGAAAAAGAACCTTCCACTAATTACACTTGTGGAAGCAAAACCGTGTAAGTTAGTTTGATAATGCTCTATTAGTTCCAACGTCTGCCACCGGGTACTAACTGCGATGACATTTAGTAGCCGCGTCCGCATCTAGGTGTCGTGGATGGTAGCATTTGGTGGCAAAAGTAGGTACTACTTGAAATCGAATGTCTGCAGTCCTTACTTGAATTAAAAACATATAACACATACTGATACAGCCATTACAATTAACACCGGTTATCAGACAATTTATACACACACCCAAAGTACACGGGGCTATATGACCACGTTGTCGCAGCCCCTAAACTAAGGAACCAACCAACCGCCTACTGCATGGTGACGCAGTAAACATACGTGGTGGCAACCACTGAGATGCATATCGTACGAAATATACCTCTCATTTGTCACTGTGCAGAGGTGATTGTCTACTTAAGCATATAACATTCTCCTGCCGTTTGTTCTGTGGACGTCTATCTACACCCAGTGTTCTACTGAACTTTGGTTGCTCTATTTGCCAGATGTCGTGATATACATGTTTTTGTTTAATTTGAGGAGCTTGGACAGCATGGTCATTCATACCCGTGTACTTGGGTGTGTGAGTTGAACTTGTCTGATAACCTGCATTTATGTGATGAATGTAGAATGTATAACACAAGTCAAAACGAATTTTGAATCTGGGTTATGTATGCCTGATTTGGTTTGTCATGCCTAACTTATGAAAGAAACACGTAGTTCCGTGAAGAACTATACAGCCTATTTTCATATATCCTACTCATGTTAATTGCCTCTATCAACATACAAAATTTCAGTTTGATTGTTGTGATAGAATCGTAGATATTGAGAACCGTCTACATATTTCAAATGGTCTCGAAGTTGGATTCTTATTAATGTACTATTACATAAAGATTATTGTGTACTTGTGGTATTCAAACTTCAATCGCATGATTAGGACACAAGAAGTAAAAACGAGATTTTAAAATTTCGCACAGCTGCCATCTTGTGGTTATGAAAACAATTGAAATAAATTAGATGCCAGTGGATTAACATTTGTATAAGCATATAACGTGCAATGTTTCACTGCAATCGGATGGTTAAATCGCGAGAAACGTCCATTTAAATATTTATATTTCGCGTCGCTCTATAAACAACAAAAATAAGAGTTTAATTGCTGTAAAAGATTCGTAGATATTGAGAACTGTCAAAATATTTCAGATGCACGCCGTTTTGGATTTTTATATGTATAGGCCATAGAGTTATGTACCATTAAAGGAAAATTATTGCGTAACTTCATTATTCAAACTTTCAATTCGATCGCATGATTACGACACTAGAAATAAAAACTTAATTTTAAAATTTCGCACAGCCTCCATCTTGAACTAAATTAGATGCCAGTGCATTACAATATGTATAATCATTTACTGTACCACATTTCACTGCGCTCAGATGGTTAAATAACGAGAAACGTCTATTAAAATGTTTCAAAATCGCTTGTCCGCCATGATCGTGTTGTACTTTACTGGTGTTTGAAAGTTACATAGATAAACTTGAGGCAGTGCCCTTTATCACCGTACAAAATTTCACGGTGATATCTGTAATAGTTTCGGAGATATAGAATCCCAGTGAAATATTTCGCACAGCCGCCATTTTGAGATTATGTAAACAATTGAACTAAATTAGACGCCAGTGTATTACAATGGGTATAAACATTTTCTGTACCAAGTTTCATTACGTTTGGATGGTTAAATCGCGAGAAAGGTCTATTTAAATGTCTCAAATTCGCTTGGCAGCCATGTAGGTTTTGTAGTTACCAGGTTTTTGAACGTCTCATAGGTGAACTTCCAGTAGTGCCCTTTTTCACCGTACACAATTTCAGGGTGATATCTGTAATTATATCGGAGATACTGAATGCTAGTAAAATATTTCGCACAGCCGTCATGTTGGATTGGTGAGACACAATAAAATTTGAAGGGCTCGGTCGGGGTCAGCCAGAATGGTGCCATGATCTTACCGAGTTTCATTGAAATCGCTCCAGCCGTTTAGAAGTTATAAGGGGGGCATACACACGAATCACACACAAACGCACACAGAGACACACGGACAAAAATGTGATCTCATAAGCCTATTGTTTTTCAAAAATGAAAATTGGCTAAAATAGTTTTACCTAATAAAGTTTGCTTTTGTAGCTAGCACAACGAAAGTTCAAATTTGAAGGAATTTCTCTATTCTTATTAGTTCGAACGAAGACAAACATTATTCCGCCACTGCCTCACCGCTACCTACTTCCTGTGGAAAGGTGATTTCTATGAATAAATTGATGGGGTCGCCATGGGCAGTCCCCTGAGTCCGGTGATCGCGAATTTCTTCATGGAAAAATTTGAACAAATAGCACTCGAGACCGCACCTTTGAAACCTAAGGTGTGGCTAAGATACGTAGACGATACTTTTGTAAAATGGGGCCATGGTAAAGATCAATTAAATCTGTTTTTACTACATCTTAATAGCCTGAACTCTAACATTCAGTTTACCATGGAGTTAGGGAAAGAACAGAAAATCGCTTTTCTCGACGTTATGGTAACGAAGACCGCTGATCTAACCTTGGGACATACAGGTTAGCGTAAGCCGACCCATACTGACCGATATTTACATAAGACGTCCAACCACCACCCACGACAGAAATACGGAGTGATAAAAACACTGGCTGACCGCGCGAAAAGAATTTGTGAAAAGCAGTGCCTAAACCAAGAAATTAAACACCTCAACGAGGCCCTACGCGCCAATGGGTACAGCCAGAAAGATATCCAGCGAGCACTCCATCCAAGACGTCCAACTACAAGGGTAATTGAAGACAAGCAGCCCCTGGCTAGAGCTTTCCTTCCATTTATAAAAAAGTCCTCTCGGCACGCCGGAAGGCGGAGGTAGATTTCACCGGACAAACTTGGGGATAGGCGAAAATAGGCAGAATATGCAGGTTTTCGTAGAAGGATCAGACCTCATTTATTGCGTGCAAGTATTTTATAATTGGAGATTAATTAACTTTGTTTTTCGTCATTTTATGCATATTTTAAACATTTTATTGTCTTATGATGACGGTAACCTTCTTGTCATTTGGAGTCCATTTTTAGCCTATTTTCAATTTTGAAAAAATAGGCTTATGAGATCACCTTTTGTCCGTGTGTGTGTGCGTGTGTGTGTGTGTGTGTGTGTGTGTGTGTGTGTGTGTGTGCGTGTGAGGTGTGTGTGTGTGTGTGTGTGTGTGTGTGTCCCTAATAAAATCTAAACGGCTGGAGAGATTTCAATGAAACTCGATAAGTTCATAGCACTATTCCGGGCGACCCCGACCGTGCCCTTCAAATTTTGTTACGTCTCACCAATCCAACATGACGGCTGTGCGAATTATTTCACCAGCATTCAATATCTCCGAAACTATTCTCGATATCACCCTGGAATTTATTACGGTCATAAAGGGAACTACTAGAAGTTCACCTATGTGACTTTTGAAAAACTGGTAACTACGAAACCAACAAAGCGGCCACGCGAATTTGCGACTTTTAAATAGACGTTTCTAGCGATTTAACCAACCAAACGCAATTAAATCTGGTACAGGAAATGTTAATACACATTGTAATGCACTGGTATCTAATTTAGTTAAATTGTTTACATAACCTCAAGATGGCGGCAGTGCGAATTTTAAAATTAAGTTTTTATTTCTTGTGTCGTAATCATGCGATCGAAGTGAAAGTTTGAATAATGAACCTACGCAATAATTTTCCTTTAATGGTACATGACTCTATTGCCTATACATTCAACAATCCAACATGGCGACCATCCGAAATATTTAGACGGCTCTGAATATCTACGAATCTATTATAGCAATCAAACTGAATTTTTATATGTTCATAGGGGATATGAACTTAATTTCACCTATAGGACTTTAAATAACCTGGTGATCACAAATCCAACATGGCGGCGACGCGAAGTATAAATATTCACATGGACGTTTCTCGCAATTAAACCATCAGAGTTACTCTGCAGCAGAATATGCATGTCCTGTGTGGTATAGGTCGTGTCATACCAAGCAGGTTGATACTGCATTAAATGGAACGTGTAGACTTATCATTGGCTGCCTGAGACCCACGCCATGAGATAAACTGTATTGTTTAGCAGGCATTGCACCCCCAGAGATCAGAAGAGAAGTTGCATCTAAATGTGAGAGATCTAGGGTTGATGTGTTTCAAGCACATCCATTGTTTAGCCTTCAACCAGCCCACTCTCGAGTGCAGTCCAGAAGAAACTTCCTTCACACAACTGAGTGCCTAACTGACAAACCTCACGTTTTGAGGATTACATCTTGGTTGACCAGAAGCCCCCACATTACTCAGTGGATGGTTCCATCTGAAAGGCTCCCAGCAGGACATACAGAGGCTTGGACAACTTGGAAGTCTCTCAACAGATTGCGATCTGGTGTTGGCAGATCCAAGTCCAACATTCATAAATGGGGTTTTTGCTGCGACCCGGTCCTTTGTGAATGCGGTGAAGAACAGACTATGGGTCATCTGCTTCACTGCAGTCTGTGTCCTATACTGTGCACCATGGAGGATCTGGTGAAGTCTACACCAAATGGACGTGACATGGCAAAATATTGTTCATGCATTATTTAGAACCATAAATGTTCAAGTGTTGCCATTTATTTATTTTTTGCCCATTTTGTACATAGTTTGTTATGTAATATTTTTGTTCCTGACACGAGTAAATAAATAAACCATCAGAGTGCAGTGAAACTTGGTACAGTAAATCCTTATACGAATGTTAATCCACTGGCAACTAATTTATTTCAATTGTTTCCATAACCACAAGATGGCAGCTGTGCGAAATTTTAAAATCTCCTTGTTACTTCTTGTGTCCTAATCATGCGAGTGAAGTTTCAATGCTACACGTACACAATAATCTTCATGTAACAGTACATAACTCTAGGACCTACATATATAAAATCCAACATGGCGACCATCCGCAATATTTAGTCAGTTCTCAATATCTACGAATCTATTACAGCAATCTAACTGAAATTTTGTATGTTGATAGTGGCAGTTAATATAAGTAGGATATACGAAAATAGGCTGTATAGTTCTTCACGGAACTACTTGTTATACTTGTGGTCACACTGTCCTTAAGCAAGGTTTCGACACTGATGTGTAACTACGTAACGGTCTGTTACTTCTTCACGGAAAATTATATCTCCCGCAGAGATGTTGGTTGGTACCTCAGTTTAGGGGCTGCGACAACGCGGTAATGTATCCCCGTGTACTTTGGGTGAGTGTAGAACCTGTCTGATAAACGGTGTGAATTTTGATGGCTGTATTAGTCTGTAATTCAGGTAAGGAATGCAGACGCTCAATTTCAAGCAGTAGTTCCTAATGTTGCTACCAGATACTACCGTCAACGACACCTAACTGAGAACTTGGCTACTAGATGCCACCGCAATCAGCAACTCGCAACGAACGTTGGAACCTCCCCTCCAAAGGAAAGCATACTGAGGGATTTTTAGCGCTCTTAGAAAATCCGACGACTTTGGCCGGCTTTGAACCCGCGACCTTGGGCATAGAATTTCAGCAGGCTACCAGTTACGTCACCGAAGCCGCTTCACCCTTTGTCAGATGGAAATCTGAATCTGATCTCGCGCAAGTGCGTTGTCATGGCAACGTCTGATGGCTCATCCCTCATCAATTTAGTAGTGTTGCCATGGCAACCACTGATAGCTCTTGGCATTTTCTTGTAATTCCGAAATATTTTTTCTCATCCCTTGGCGTAATGGTGGGTCATATCAAAAATTCTTTCAGACAAAAGTTTTAGGTAATTATTAGGGGAATATTGTCCATTTTGTACGGTTTTGATATTGTGCCTATTAAGAGAGATATGACTAATGTTTCCCGAAAAACCCACTCCCCCCCCTTTGGTCAATGGTTGGTGCTATAAAAAAACTCTTCAAACATAAATTTTTGGGCTTTATCCGACACATAGTATGAACTTTGAACGGATTCGATATTTCACATATTAAGAGTTATAGCAATATTTCATTTATTTTTTTCGAAAAAAGTCCCCCATTTTCATCCCCTTCGACCGATTTATCCCAGTAACGAACTTGACCGAGATTTTATGGCTATACATATTCGGTAAAAAATTCAAAATGATTGGTGCAAAATTACGGAAGTTATCGTGTCCACAAGAAACTGATATATATATATACATAAATTATATATAAACTTTTGAACTGACGGTGGTTTTGGGGTCTGGGGGATGTGAAACGCGAAGATATGTCGAAATTTTCCGGAAGTCGAAACATGGTACCCATTGCAATAGTTACTTCTCTAATGAAATCTACCTAAAATACTACCATCAACGACACCTAGCTGTGAACTTGGCTACTAGATGCCACCGGAACCATCAACTCGCAACGAACGTTGGAACTTCCCCTCCGAAGGAAAGCAAACTCAGGGTTTTTAGCGCTCTTAGTAAATCCGACGACTTCAGCCGGGTTTGAACCCGCGACCTTGGGCATAGAAGTTCAGCATGCTACCAGTTCCGATACCGAAGTCGCTTCCCACAGACAGATGGAAAACTGAATGTTATCTCGTGCAGTGGCGTTGTCATAGCAACTGCTGATGGCTCATCCCTTATCAATTAAAAGTTAAGTTGTCATGGCAACCTCTCTTGGCATTTGGCATTTTCTTATAATTTAAATCATTTTGCTCACCCAGTGGCGTAATGGTGGGTCATATCAAAAATTCTTTCAGACAAACGTTTTAGGTAATTATTGGAGGAATATTGTCCATTTTGTACGGTTTTGATATTGTGCCTATTAACAGAGATATGATTAATGTTTACCGAAAAACCCACTTTTTCCCACCCCTTTGGTCAATGGTTGGTGCTATCAAAAAACTTTTCAAACATAAATTTTGGGACCTTGTCCGACACATAGTATGAACTTTGAATGGATTCAATATTTCAGATATTAAGAAAGTTATAGCGATATTTCACTTTTTCGAAAAAAAAAGCCTCCCATTTTTACCCCCTTTGATCGATTTTGCCCATTAACGAACTCGACCGAGATTTTATAGGGATACTTATTATGTAAAAAATTCAAAGTGATTGGTGCAAAATTACGGCAGTTATCGTGTCCACAAGAAACTGATATACATATATACATATATATATATACATAAATTATATATAAACTTTTGAACTGACGGTGGTTTTGGGCTCTGGGGGATGTGAAACGCGAAGATATGTTGAAATTTTCCGGAAGTCGAAACATGGGACCCATTGCAATAGTTAGCTTTCTAATGAAATCTACATAAAAGGTCACGGACAGAATAGGGAGGCTACTCGAGTCCCATGATATAAAGACCACATACAGGCCTACGCGAAAAATTAAGGACATGTTTTGGTCTGCTGAAGATAAGCGACATCCTCATACCGCGGCAGGGGTTTATAAAATCCCGTGTGATTTTGGCCAAGTATATATTGGAACAACGAAAAAAGTATTGCCACTCGCCTCAAGGAGCACGAACGACACAGCCGGCTGGGACAAACAGATAAATCCACTGTTGCAGCACCCTCGCTACTCGCAGGTCACGACATAGAATATGGCATGGGGACACCGAAGTTCTCTCCACCATGGTGTCTTATCATGCCAGGCTACAAAGGGAAGCCATTCAAATCCTGAAGCATACTAACAGCTTCAATCTTAAGGAGGAATCAGAACGTATGAACAGAGTTTGGCTTCCAGTCCTTTATTCCCTCAAGCCTGCCCTCATTGACCGTCATAGACGAGAAGATGCAACAGAAGAGCAGCCCTGTCCTTGATGCATTACTTTTATGTGGTACGCCGTTGCTAAGGTAGCCTCTATGTGTGGGTTGTTGACTATTTATATATCTTCTGTTTACTTGTTTTACCTCGCTTAATGTAACCTGTGAACATGCTGAACGCAGTCTTCAGCGAAACGTCAGGACGACAAAATGTCCTTAGAACACGGCCTACAAGCCCGCGAAACAGAGATTCCTATTTCAACGCCGGTCGTGAAAGTCTGAATTTTTAGTTAATTTGTATATTTACATCTCGTTTATTTACAAAACATACTTGACATTAATCTACAAACAAACAGACAATATAAACAAGCTTTAAAAATGAATATATTTGGTACGCTACTTCTTCTGTGTGGGTACGAACTTTCTCGTATTAGCCCCCAAATGTAATCACCCATCATGTCCTCATTATATTGTCCTTGATTACGTTGCTCAAAGTCCATCACACTTGATGAAAATGTTCCACTAGCTCTTATGAATATGTCCCCAAGTTGTCTTTAAATTCATCCAAGTGAGAATACAACATTTGTACTTCAAAGACATGAGTTTAAAGTTTTCAAGCATAGTGGAAATAAACTCTTTGTAATTCTCAGCTTTCTTATTTCCAAGGAAGCCATGGATCACTGTCTTAAGGCTGTACAATGCTTGTTTTTCGTGGGTAACCTCTGACCATTGGTTTCTTTATTTGAGGACCGTCGAAAATACCAGCTTTAATTTTAGCTTGTGACAATTTAGAGAAAAAGAGTCTTCAAATATCCCCTCTCTTGCGTTTACAAACCCGTTACCCCTTAAATCGTCTGTCAAAACATCATATATTTATTTATCATTGCATAAAGTAACAAGTAAATCCGTGAAGAACTATACAGCCTATTTTCATATATCCTACTCATGTTAATTGCCTCTATCAACATACAAAATTTCAGTTTGATTGTTGTGATAGATTCGCAGATATTGAGATCCGTCTAATTATTTCAGATGGTAGCCAGGTTGGATTTTTATGTATGTACAATTACATGAAGATTATTGTGTACGTGTGATATTCAAGCTTCAATCACATGATTAGGGCACAAGAAGTAAAAACGAGATTTTAAAATTTCGCATAGCTTGCGGTTATGAAAACAATTGAAATAAATTAGATGCCAGTGGATTAACATTTGTATACGCATTTAACGTGCAAAGTTTCACTGCACTCGGATGGTTAAATCGTGAGAAACGTCCATTTAAATATTTATACTTCGCGTCGCCGCCATGTTGGATTTGTGCTCACCAGGTTACTGAAAGTCCTATAGGAGAACTTATGTTCATAGTCCCTATGAACAAAAAAATATCGGTTTGATTGCTGTAAAAGATTCGTAGATATTGAGAACCGTCAAAATATTTCGGATGGTCACCATGTTGGATTGTTATATGTATAGGCCATAGAGTTATGTACCATTAAAGGAAAATTATTGCGTAGCTTCATTGTTCAAACCTTCACTTCGATCGCATGATTACGACTCAAGAAATAAAAACTTAATTTTAAAATTTCGCACAGCCTCCATCTTGAGGTTATGTAAATAATTGATCTAAATTAGATGCCAGTGCTTTACAATATGTATAATCATTTATTGTACCACATTTCACTGCGCTCAGACGGTTCAATCACGAGAAAAGTCTATTCAAATATTTCAACTTCGCATGTCCACCATGTTCGTTTTGTACTTTAAAAGTTACATAGATAAACTTGTAGCTGTGCCTGTTATCACCGTTCAAAATGTCACGGTGATATCTGTAATAGTTTCGGAGATATAGAATGCCAGTGGAATATTTCGTACAGCCGCCATTTTGAGGTGATGTAAACAACTGAACTAAATTAGACGCCAGTGCATTACAATGTGTATAAACATTTGCTATACCAAGTTTCATTACGTTTGGATGGTTAAATCGCGAGAAATATCTATTTAAAAGTCTCAACTTCGCTTGGCAGCTATGTAGGTTTTGTAGTTACCAGGTTTTGAAAGTCTCATAGGTGAACTTCTTGTAGTGCCCTTTATTACCGTATAAAATTTCAGGGTGATATATGTAATAGTTTCGGAGATACAGAATGCTGGTGAAATATTTCGCACAGCCGCCATGTTGGATTGGTGAGAGACAATAAAATTTGAATGGCACGGTCGGGATCGGCCAAAATGGTGCTATGATCTTACCGAATTTCATTTAAATCGCTAAAGCCGTTTAGAAGTTATTAGGGGGGACATACACACGAATCACACACACATTCACACAGAGACACACGGGCAAAAGGTGATCGATCTCATGAGCCTATTTTTTTCTTTCATATAATGAAAATAGGCTAAAAAAACTATGAATGGTTACTGTTCGATGTAGACAGTCAGAATATATCCATTAAACCATAGACTCGCCACAAAATGTTATGTTTGTTGACTTGAATATTCGTTGCACAAGATTCACGACAGACGCAGTCATAAATTCAAAATCGTTATTGGTTTGGCTCTTTATGCTGTAATTCTCTTTTAACCAACAAATGGTGTTTGGTATTGGTGTTGGTAATTTTCTGGAAGTGTACCATATGCCCCCACTTGAAAATAAAGTTAATTAAATGAATGAAAAATTTGACACTAGAGATTTTTTACGAACCGACAGCCTACAACTCTGATTGCCATGGAGTTTTTCTACCCTTCAAAAATCAAATTATCATGGCCCGAAATCGAACCTGATCTTCGGTCAACGAGGTGGACACTTAAGGACTGATCTACCGAGAAAACTCTTGTAAGTAGTGGAACACCGTATGAACCCTTGAGTGCATAAGCCGGGTCTCCAAGGCCGAGGGTGTGATTTATTAATCATTTATGGTAAAAGTGTTCGGACCTCTAGTTTTGAAATTCCCAATATTCCTCTCACAGTTGAGGAGAAAAGCAGTAATAGCACCAATCAACCATTATTGCTTCCAGTTGGATAACAATGTAGCTTTATTGTAATTTACCACATATTATCATGCCTTCTTATATTTTAAGATCATTCAGGTAATTATTCATTTTATGATACATGACGTGTGGATGTTGGCAGAAAACTTGGCAAAACCATAGTTAGTTAATTAGTTTAGTGATGACTTCGTGTGAGGACGTCATGGTTTCATGCTGTGGGATGGTGTTTAGAAATCACACTTTCGTATAAATATTTTCACATTTGATTAAATTATTTCCTCATTTCGATGTTAAATTTCCATTTTAGAAGCTAAACGAACGTAGTGAAGTATTCACATTTCATTCGTATTATTAGTATTGACCTCACACTAGTATTTCCTCTATAGCCCATACCTGGGCCTCACAAGTCCGGCTTATGTAAAGCTGTACAAAAATAGGCTTATGCACTCATGGGTAAAGAATATTTGACAGATTGTTGTCCGGAATCAATGCAAGAAGAGGTGACATTCCAGTAATGTAATTAACCAAAATTATTCTTCCAACTCAGGGAATGCATCACTTGAGATCCCACTATAACTAAACAGAACATTATCTGTCATGTTTTATTTGTATACCCTGAGTGCATTAAACTTAACAAGAACCGTACAAGATTGGCTTAAACATGCCATATTTAATTACATAATATATACAAATTGTAATACAGATATTTCAAATGTGGCACTGACAGATTAACTTACTCTCCCTGCTGACTTATTCCTACAGCGTAATGATCTTTTAAGCACATATCAGATAGTTTCGCACCATTATTACTCTATGTACAAATATTTTGAAGCCATTTAACAGGCATAAGAGGTTAGATAGTTCTCTTTTTTCTTTATTCATGTATCTGATTCGTTCAATTCCGTAAAGGCACTCAAAATTTGGATCCACACTTGAATTCATTGTGTATATTGGGTATTACATAAACTTCCAAACGGATTCTAATGAGGACTTAAATTCTAAAGTGATAGTTGGATCAGGGTACATTACACTGTGCAAACGTTCACGTGGACGGAGTGTGTTGCTCACGTGCGAGATAGAATTTACTTGTTCGACACAGTCTTAGACGTCCATTGCTAACATGTGCAGCTCTTCAAACGCATTCATCTTACATCAGATAAGTAATCCATTGTTTTCAATCTTGAATTGCACCTCAATATTATGAGACTCTTTTCATTTTAGTCCTTCCTCCCAGTGAATTAACAATTAACAATTTCGCGTGATTTATACAGCACATTTCCATGACACTGAATGCATGAATGCATTGTCTTTACAATAGCTGCTGGAACTCTGTCTCGTTCTTATTAACGAGATAAAGATAAAACGACCAAATCAAATACATAAATAAATTGTCAAAATACGTTCGAATTTTTCGTGGAACTTCTTGCGCAATACTTTGTGACGTTCTGCAAAAGCGTCTTGACTCGTTGGTTTATTCTTTCTTTGATATATCCTTCTTAGAGCCATCTTTCTTCAAGATGTAAGTGCGGTAATAGAAGGCACCGAACAGGTAGAGGAAGTAGAGTGCGTTGATCGTCAACAGAACAACGATAGTCTTGGGGTAGTTACACTCCGTCACGAGGAGCTGAGCGTTGTGCAGAAACACGATCACGAACTGGATCTGGAAAACACAAACATATTTATTTATTTATTTATTTATTTATTTATTTATTCAATACTTGGGTTGGTGAACGTATGGCTCTTACACTTCGCCACGTGATAAGGTACAAAGAGGACAATAAACGAAACAACATTATGTAATAACTCTTTAACAGTGCGTGGTATCTAACCTAAATTGTGTAAGTAAGTAGTAATAATAACTAGTTGAAACTCAATTTTCACAAGAAAATATGCATTGTCCGTTGAGCCATAATATATTTAAACACAAATAGTGATAAATGTTCCGGCATAACTCAACATGATGACAGTGTTTCGCCCCGGTGTGCTATTGGGCTCTTCAGTTGGTTAAAGCACACCTCACCAAGACACTGTCTAGTGCACACTGGGAAGGCCATTGCAAGACGTATTTGATACATGTGTATCAGCGTCACGAGCAAGCCAGTGCACTATGGGAGTCGAAACTCCATTCCAAAGCAATTATAACCTTACCTTGGCATTGAATATACCATTTTCACAAGAAAATATGCATTGTCCGTTGAGCTTCTTGTGAAAATTGTATATTCAATGCCAAGGTAAGGTTATAATTGCTTTGGAATGGAGTTTCGACTCCCATAGTGCACTGGCTTGCTCGTGACGCTGATACACATGTATCAAATACGTCTTGCAATGGCCTTCCCAGTGTGCACTAGACAGTGTCTTGGTGAGGTGTGCTTTAACCAACTGAAGAGCCCAATAGCACACCGGGGCGAAACACTGTCATCTTGTTGAGTTATGCCGGAACATTTATCACTATTTGTGTTTAAATAGTTGAAACTCGTCTAAACACGACGGGCAATGGGAAAACATTTACTGAATGATTCACTTATATGCATTTTGTGTACAATTACTTCTTGACACTGTTGCAACTTTAAGGGCGTCGAAAGATCGACTTCGCAACATATAACTGGCAATGACTGAAACCTTGATGAGGCAAATAGAGACCTACACGTTCCACAGTTTCCCCTTGAGCTTTATTGATTGTGATAAAGTACGCCAAGCGAATTGGAAAATGGAAGTGATTTATCTGATGATGTTAAATCAAGTAGAAGGATTATAGCTCTCTGCCCAATGTTATCTGCACTTCATCATCATCATCTTGCACAGTTTCCAGCCACTGGCCGGGTCTGTTTGGAACACAAGCCTCTCCAACGTATTCTGTCTTCCAACCATCTCTCAGCCTCCACTCTTGTCCAGTCTTCTCCTCTCTTCTTCACGCTTTTTTTTTCACCCCCTTCAGCCACCTGTCTCTCGGTCTTCCTCTCGGTCTCTTTCCTTCCCACTTCGTCTCGTGTATCCTCCTGGGTATCCTCTTCTCCTCCATTCGTTTTACATGTCCATTGCATCTAAGTCTAGATTTCTCTATAACATCCTGTAATGGTTCCTCCTTCATTAATTCTCTGGTCCTCTCATTTCTTATTCTGTCCATCTTTGTAGCTCCAATACTGCTTCTCAAGAACCTCATCTCACTGGCCTGTATTTTGCTCTTCTCCCTTCCTTTCATAACCCAGGTCTCCGAGGCATACGTCAGGATAGGGACATAGTACGTCCGATATATGATCTTTTTGCTGTTCTGAGGGACATCCTTGCTCCATAACATGCTTCTCACACTCCTCCGGAATGCTTCTGCCTGTCTCCCCCGCTCATTTATTTCTCTATCGTTTCTTCCATTATCTTGTATCAGGCTTCCCAGTTACTTGAAACTCTCCACTTTCTTCAGCTGTTCCCCACCAATTGTTATTCCCGTTGTGGTTCTTTCCTTCTTCCTTGTTGTGATCACCATCTCACTCTTATTTATGCTAAATTTCATCCCATATCTTTGTATTATTCCTTCCCACACGCCCAACTGTTCCTGTACCTCCTCCTTGTTTTCCCAAATCATCAAATCATCTGCAAACACCATTGCTTTCATCTTTCCATCCCCAATTAACTGTGCCACTCGGGTCATTATGTCATCCATCACCACAATTAAAAGTAACGGTGACAGTGCACTTCCTTGTTTCAGGCCGTTTCTCTGTTCTAACCAGTCCGATCTCTCTCCTCCCACTTTCACACAGCTCACGCTTCCCTTGTACATCTCCTTTATCCTCCTTATAGTCCATTTTTCTACTCCTCTATCCTCCAGGGACTTCCATACTTTGTTTCTGCATACACTTTCATATGCTTTCTCAATGTCCAGGAAGGCCATCAGTAGATCTGTTCCATACTCATAGTGCTGTTCTTGTAACTGCCTTACAGCAGAACTATAACTATCCCACAAAAAAGAATAATGACGTTACGTATAATATCTTATTATTTCCAAATCCAAGGCATTGTCATACATATTTCTTACAATCAATCTGGTTCCATTGAGGAGCCCTTGGGAAATGTTCAAATTTCTAAGGAGCATAACTATGACTCAAACGTTTGTGGCTCGTATGTGGAGGTATATCACTTAATTCAAAGAAATTACGAATTATGTAGGAAACTGAAGTAGCTGATTTCATCTTCAGTATTTATTCTGTTAACGCTGGTGTATATTTTTGAACTACTGGATATCAGTTCAATGACTTTAAAATTAATTTCATTACAGTGTTCATTTTTTGTTGTAAGAATGCAAACTTCCGATAAAAATATTGTATCCTTCGCAGAAGTGAATGATTCGCCGTAAATCTCAGTCACGATACCATCAAGAGATGGAAGTCTGGCTGGTAATTCAATAATATTTGATTCTTCGCCATCCACAGAGGGGTAGTCGTCGTTAACTTGTACCAAAAAAAACATAAAATTCCATTTTATCTTGTTTTGATCGCGTATTTTTATGTAAGCGGCGTATTTTGTGAAAGAGCCAGAGAGAATAGTAATTACTACAATCGTGAATAACTATTTGGTGAGAAGGCACAACTGGCAAAACCTACCTGAAGTCTCCTCTAAGAACTATAACTATCCCACAAAAAAGAATGATGACGTTGCGTATACTATCTTTTAGAAGCCGATTCACACACATTATTGAATGAATATTTGCCATTGTGGATTCACCCCATATTATGAGCCATGATAATCGAATATCGTCAGCTGGATTGCAATTTAAGTTTATCTAGACACTGAAATCTTAATTAATTTGAGAGGTATTTTGAATGCTGAAAATATTGTCTAAATTGTGAAGTGTGCCCTCCCTGATGCAAGAATTCACTTGATTTACAGATCTGACTTGATTAGCTTCTGAGGAGTCTAATATATACAACTGGCCGTTAGAACCGTCGCTTATATTTTTGGAATATAAGGAAGAAATGCAGTGATGTGATAATCCAGAAATTTTAAAACAATATGGACCGCATTAATGTGGCTCGGTAACATTGGCACATAAGGAAACAAAGGACATAACATCGTTCTACTGCCGAATATTCTCTCTGAAATTCCTTGAGATAACATCTCCAGTGAAAAATTGTTTCAGTCTGTCAGGTATTTTATATTCCGGCAGATCAATTTTACCATTACAACAGCAAAGGCCAAAGTAACCAATCATTGACTTCTCGCAAAAGAAATACAATGCAGAACAATGTCTACATGTCTTCGCCAATGACCCTACACTGTACGGCATAATATCTGGAATTGTTTCTGAAATGGCATATTTATATTGGATTTTAAAAGTGGCTTCGTGTTTTTTCCGATTTCTCACTTTTTTGCATCTATTTGTCTATTTGTAGTTTACTGGCCAATGCTCCTCTTCGTCGAACGGGATTTTTATAGTAGCATCTCTCCCCAAATTAACGTCGTATTCGATAACACTATAGTGTCCTGCATCAACGAAGCCGGTAAGTACAGGACGCCCGAGAATGTTCTCCGCAGTGGGTACGTGCAGCTGTGAGTGGTTGAGTCATGAGTTAAGTTGGCTCACTGCACTGTGTCCTTCAAAGCGGGACTCCCCCGTGTGGGCTGTCAGTGTAAATTGCGATAAGCGAGCGAGCATGCATGTCTTCAGTGTGTATTACAGTAAGCGAGCGTTCAGATAGATTATTGGAAGAGTGCAACAGTATACAGGCGGTAATGTTTACTACTGAAGAGAGTTTTTTGATGAAATCTCCAATATAATGCTGCGTAGTCCAAGTAAATCAACACGAAAATTAGCGCAACAAACAGGAATCTCTAAGTCGACAGCACATAAAGCTGTAAGAGACAAGCTTCAGTTGTTCCCTTGTAAAGTTACCGTGGTTCATGAATTAAAACAAACTGATTACGGAAAAAGAGTGATGTACTGTGAATGGTTCCAGCATCTGTTATGAATGGCTGTGGTGAGTACAAAGTTTACTGTTTATTTGTTATGATGCAAGCGGCAGCCGTGCTACCAACGTAACTGCTGTAGCTAGCTCTCGCAGACGCATGTAGGCGTTGCGGAGAATATTCCCGGACTCACTGTATTAAATGGCAAATAATACTTCCATCGCCAAAATCAACAAGGTGGTTAGAATGTACTCTAGACAAATAATCAATACAACATTTATTGGCTTATACTGTACAACGAAGTTCAACATGACCAGTGTATTCACCGTCAAGAGACTTTCATACTCAAGTTGGTTGCTGAGGAGACTGCGATGAGTCTGATCGCCAATAATAAAATCCTTATAATTATCCCTGCCAGCAACAACTTTTACAATAGTTTGCAAACGCAGCTTACGATGACGTTCTTCATTTTGATTATACAGTATACAGTACGAAATTGCTCTAAAAAGCAATTTCCAACACCCGTTATAGATACAATCCTTTGGGTTTCCATAGCAGTAAATTATGCAGGGGAGCATGGAATCACTTCGCCAACTACTGGAATGAGCATCGACTCACTTCGCCAGCCACCTTAATAGAGGCAGTTTTAGAATTATATGTCCCGTACATGACAAACATCGTATTAACACAGGGAAGCCCACTCTTCAGGCTACATTCTTTGCTATCGGCCCGGAGATCTGGGTTCGATTCCCTACTCTGCCAAGAAAATTAATTCTGGCCATAGGGCTGGAACGGGGCGCACTCAGCCTCGAGAGGTAAAACTGAGGGGAGGTGGGATCGATTCCAACCTCAACCATCTTGGATGTGTTATTTGTGGTTTCCCACTTCTACTCCAGGTAAATACCGGGATGGTTCCTCCTTCCCAATACCCACCTTAGTTACAGATACACACATGATTAGAGCCATCACAATAACACAGGTTATAAGAGAGAATCTTACACGCACGCCAAAGTACACAGGGCTGAGTGATAACGATGTCAAAGATCCTCAAATGAATTATGTTCGCTCTCATGGCGAAAGCGATTATGCGCACGAGTGAGTGCCTTTAATAATTTAAAATTATATGGCAACGTAAATCGCGGAGAATTCATTACTTTATGGGAATTATAAAATTAAAATATGTTTTGACAATGTAATACCAATAATAAGAAAGAAGAATACGGAAATAAAGAAACATATCTGAGGTGGGATTCGAACTCCCTCGACGATGCATAATATATTTCATACACTGTAACGCTAGCACCTAAGCCACTCATACATTGGGAATGGAGTGCAATATTAAGTTATGTAAACAGCACACACACTCAACTGCCAGTTTAAGTTCTTCAATACTTCCCTTATTTTGTAATTATATTTCAATATATATCGCGGAAATATCATAAACAATATTTCCTCCCATTTTAATTCTCATAAACAAATATCTCAGTAAGACGCGACGGGATCTTCCATTTCTCTCCTGGAGAAAAGCCATTGTTTGCGCGGGAGCGACAAATATTACATTTCTCTCTAATAATTTAAAATATACCCTAATTTTCCTATTAACGACACTCTGCAAATCTACAGGCCAAGAGCTATCGTCAGAATGCTTTATGATGTCAATCGTTTAAGCCGTTTTCTCAATCTCGCGGAAACAAAAATCACATTAGTATTTTAAATATATTGATAAATCCACCTCCAGTAGCTACTGGAAGGATTGAGTATCTCGGTAGTTGCTGTTGCCGGTCTCAAGCCTGAATAAAGGTGGAGGGTTGGAATTTCTTCGTAAAATAAATTCCTCAAAGATATCTATTGCGAAGATGATATTTGTCGGTACGGCAGAGATGGCGGAGGTGGCAGGCCAGTGCTCAGTTTCAAAGGCAGAATAAGACTGTGAGTCTGAACGGCAAAGAAGGTGGATAAACTGCCATTGAAACTGAATTCCACGAATGTCTGATCCCATAGCGGGTGATGTTGTGGCCAGCGTCTGTACACCAGGTGAGGTGCGGCTGAGGAAATGTAACTCTATGGCTCACAGCCATAGTTTTAAGTGGCCCTTAAGCTACTCCGCGAAACTTTCAAGTGACCTACATGCATGTTGCAAACTAATGAAGATACTACTCCAGATGATAGACTGAAACGAGAATATACCACAGCAGTAAGTCGTACAACTGGGCCTGAGGAGTCTGGAGAGCCCAGAACATCATGCAAGAATGAGTCGAAACATTTTACTGGAAACCCAACAGGTAAACTAAGCCGTTAAATGAAATACTCCTTTTTTACTCTCAATATCAATACGTAAATTAAAAGAACTTGCCAAAGTTCTAGAAGATCAGAAAATGTTAATACTAGCACTACATCAGACTAGGTATTGAGATGACAGTTTAATTGAAGCAGAAAATTACCGTATACACAAAGATTATCTGGAAAGCGAATAATGAAGAACGTCCCACATCTTAGAACTGCTTTTGTAGTTAACAGAAATATCGTGGAATCAGCGACAAACTAACATTCTCCGTCTCACAGGCTGTCTTTTTGTCGATATGATGTGGTAATAAAAATTGCACTTTGATGCTCCAATTATTAATGAAGATAATAATAAAAAACGTAAAAGTAAAAGAAACGCCTAGAAAGTAAAATCATAAGATTCCAGAAGATCATATCAAGGTGCTACTCGGAGACTTTAATGCTCGATAGGAGAAGGAAAATATACAGGAAGATTGTTGGAGACTTTCCAGTCCAAAAGTGAACCAACAACAACGGAATGCAACTAATTAAATTATGCCAATCCTGTAACTTAAAATAAATGCCTACTCATTTTATAAACTTGAGGAGCTAACAATAACCCTGGCGATCTCGTAGTCCAAACGTAGGAGAATTCCAAATTGACCATGCAACCATCTCTTCTAGGAACAGCAAAGATATTCCGAATGTAAAATGTGAAGAAAGGTGCCAACATTGGTAGAGACTGTCAAAATGAAATTCATCCCGAGAAATAAATCTGTGAAAAGAGCAACGAAGAGAATTATGTATTTTGTTGAAAAAATCTAAAACAATAAGGAGGTAAACCAAAAATTTAAGGCGAAATTAGGAAATGACCGTGCAGTGAACAGGGAAAACCTACAAAAAAATTATGCATAACGTTGTTCACGAACTATGTCTTTTAAAAAGCAGCAAGGGATGCAGATGATCGAACGAAGAATGTAAACAAGGTATTACTGAGAGACTAATAGCATGGAAAAGATGATATTTGTGTGAATGTAATGAGAAGTTTCAAAAAGTTATGATAATGCATAAGGAGACCTCCAAAACTATAAGAACTGTGAAGAGGAAGTATGAAAGGAAACGACTTACCAAAATTGAGAATGACCACTAAAAACCAATACGGGAAACATTCACAACATTCATGTTGCCTAAATTATTGTTTAATTGATAATTATTGATAATTGGAACTCATTACCTGCCACAGTCTTAGAGTCTTCCTCCAAACATATTGATGTGTTTAAGAGAAGACTGTAATGATGTGTAAATACTACGATGTAATTACGATAGTTTCCAAATCACGACTTGTGTACATTAAGTGTGTTTGACATTATTGTTGGTAATTTTCTGTAAGTGTGCAATTTGTAACCAGGGAATTTCCCCACTTGCAAATAAAGTAAATGAATGAATGAAAGAATGAAAACTTCCGAGTAGAATAGATGTGTTGCTTCTGTAAGTGATTTAAGAATTTGTTAAGAATTGCTACTTTTTCTTTTCTTTGTATCCGAATTTGGCCAAATAAGGACGGCAGAGAACCTAAGACTTTCTGGTCAATCTATTCTTTTCTTGCCTGAACTTCTTCCTACTTTCACTTCAAATCCTCCACTGTTCAGCAGAAATTACTAATTTAGGCCTACATTTAAGTGTCTTAACGCTGTCAATGTGACTTCGAAACATCTTCCTGTTGTGGATCACGGTGGCAGAAATTCACCAATTTCAACCACGACTTTCTTGACTTCTCCTACCCATTTCGTTGTAGCCTTCAGTCTTGCAATGTACTCGAAGACTTTCTTCGTCAATCGGTTCCTGTCCATTCTCATCAAATGTCGATAGAAATTAAGCCGTCGTTTGCGCATCGAGACAGTGATGCTTTCAGTGTGCCGGTAAAGGTACTCGTTCTTCCTTTCTTCCATGTCCCGTCAGCACTTTTACGTATTCCTAGAATTGCTACTTATTGTAACTTAAAAACACTTTCTATAGCCCAATGTGTCGAGAAGGAAACAAAATATAGATCCTAGTTCATCGGTCTCTAAGAAAAGCGTTTATCCCGTAAATTGCTCTCGTGTGAAGCCGAGGTGGATATCTAGTACAGATATATAATTTTATTGTGAAAATTGAATGTTCTGAATAAGGGATTTCATTTGCACAATTGCCACACGGAATTTTACGCAAGAGTGCCATCTTGAATGTACGAAATTGTAATTCACCATCTAATAATCCTGCAAGTTAGAAACTGGGCAAGAACAATGAATCGCGTATGAGCTTCACTCTGCTGAAGTAACTACACAAATTGAAAAGGGCCGTCATGCCACTATATAAAAGTAGTAATTGCTGGATATCATTGAACAATTACCACAAATAATCTGACATTCATTCCTTACATGTTAGTCAGTTAGTTATTGTTGTTTTAAGGGGCGGAACTACGAGGTCATCTGCCCCTTTTAGCACAGATTAAAGTATACAAATTTGGAATGGAATTTAAAATTTAGAGGTGGACCCTTAAATTTGAAAAAAAAATACAACAAAAACTTAAATAATACTAATAATATAAACAAAAAATTACGGAAAAACAAAAATTCATCTTTCAAAACAGAACAAATCTTTGAGTCAATGTACACTGGAAAATTTACATTACTGGCCCTAACCCACTCGCACTTATCAAGCGGATGACGAGATCAGCAGCCACCGCGTCACCGGCTAATATAAGTTTGAGTGTCATCTGCAAACCAAGGTTTCTTCGTAAGTCAGCAAGATCCACACACTCGGTTAAAATGTGTGCCACGGTGAAAACGGCTCCACAGGTACAAAGTGGGGGTGGGGGCTTCCCTTCTCATTAGGTACGAGTGGGTGGATCTTGTATGACCTATCCTTAGCCTACACAAAATGACGGACTCCCTCTGTGACCGGAAAGAACTCCGTCACATGCGAGTAGTTCCCTTGATCGCTCTCAGTTTACTGGGCATTGGGTCAGCTAGCCACTGACTCTCACAAAATGCCAATACTTGTCGGCGTAACTGAGAGCGAATATCTCAAGCGGGTACCTCCATTGGTCGAGGTGGTAGTGATACCGTCTCATTTGCAGCTTGATCCGCTAACTCATTTCCCACAATGCCCTTACATGTTAAAATACCTCTCGTGGTGAGAAGGATAACTGTTATAGTATGCTCTTTTATTTATGGTTCTATGACTGCAATGGGAATTTTCAACAAGTTCTGAGATCCAAGGTTCGAATACTGGTGCAGGCAACGGCCAGATATTTTCCCCAGATTTTTCCACTGTCCCTCCAAACTCATACCAGGATAATGTCTTATTTCAAGGCCCGGAGTACCTACTACCCTATCTCTGTCCCAAATATAGCTACACAGACTAGTACATTCATCACAGAAATACAGGTTGTCAGACAGGCTCAACACACACCAAAGTGCATGGGGCTGATAACTAAGATTTCACAAGCCCTTAAATTGAATTATTAACCACAATAACAACCTAATAGTTAACAGCGGGTATTAAGCATGGATATAAAATTATATAAATCCATTATCTAATAAACTTGAAATTTCAAAACTTGGAAATAGGTAGTATTTGCAAGAATTTCACTCTGTTGATAGCACAAAAAATGCGGTCATGAATATCCAATTCTGGAGTCCGTTTACCATTTGTAACGTTGTGAGGTACTTCTTCCACCACAAGTACTTCTGATACTGTGGCCCCAGGCCCGCCAGCAGGTAGTAGGAGTACATGATGACGTGCACGAAGGTGTTGATGACTCCAAGTAGTGTCCCGTGTCCACCTGGAACATGACGAACAATTCTATATCAAGCATACTGCACAAGGTGATCAGACATCGTTGTAATTCGACTCAACCGTGATTTTTTTAGGGAAATAGAACATAGCTATAAGAGATGTGCTAGGAAAGAAGAGCCAGAAATCTACCGAGTTGAGAAGATCTGGACAACAAGTGTTAATTAAGAAGTCAACTTCTTTCAAAATTTTAAAACCGTATTTTTAGCCTATTTTCATTTATGAAAGGTAGGCTTATGAGATCACCTTTTGTCCGTGTGTGTGTGTATGTGTTTGTGTGTTCCCCAAATCCCTATATCCCTATATACAGGGTGTTTCAAAAGAATATACAGTACGTATTTCGCATGCATATATTTATTAAACTTGAAGACGTACGATTATGAAACTTTACACACATATTTACGAACCTCTCAAGTTTAGATTACAGATGTTCAATATGTTCTCCATCAGCGACATGAACAATATCACACCGATACTCAAATTCCTTCCATACTCGGGAAAGTATGTCCTTCGTCACTCATGTTATAGCAGTACGGATCCGGTTCTTCAACACTTACAGGTTATGTGGGAGTGGTGATACATAAACGTTGTCTTTAACGAAGCCCCACAGGAAGAAGTCACAGGGTGTCAAATCCGGTGACCATGGAGCCATGCTAAGTCGTCAGCTCCTTGACGACCAATCCAACGGTTCGGCAGAGTTTCATTCAAATATTCACGAACTTGGTGACTCCAGTGAGGAGGTGTCCGTCTAGTAGAAAAATGAAGTTGTCTTCGTGCAGCCTCGGATACAACCAGTTTTGTAACATAGCGAGATACTGTTGACCGTTAACCGTGTTTCCATCAAAGAATAATGGGCCGTAAACAGATGATCGGGATATCGCACAAAACACATTGACTTTGGGTGAATCTCATACGTGTTCAATGACTGCATGTGGGTTCTGTAGGCCCCAAATTTGAACATTGTGTTTGTTTACCTGACCACTAACATAGAAAGTCGCTTCATCACTGAACACGATGCGTTTTGCGAAAGTGTGATCATTGTCAATAGCATCATGGATCTCGTTACAAAATGCCACACGTTTGCGTTTGTTATCAGGACGCAGAGCTTGTAACAGCTGTAACTAGTACGGCTTCATAACCAACCGACGTCTCAAAATACGCCAAATTGTTGTTGTATGTAGTTGTAGCTCCCGACTGGCACGACGAGTTGATTTTGAAGGACTACGTAGGAAAGCAGTTTGAATTCGTGCAACATTTTCTTCAGGAACACGAGGACGGCCATGACTCTTCCCTTTACATACACATCCTGTATCTACAAACTGTCGATACCATCTGCGAATGATCCACCCTTCCGGAGGATCAATTTGGTACCTCAACCTCAAACATCTTTGCACTATAATCACGGAATTGCACTTCGCAAACTCGAGAACACAAAATGATTTCTGCTGCGGAGTAGCCATTTTAAACATAAATATGACGGTTATCAAGCAAAACAGAAACAACTGACATCTAGCGGCTATTAGTATAAACTAGACTAGGTATTCGTTTCTCCAATAGCCGAGTCGAGGCGCAGCGATTGAAAGATTGGACAAAATAATACTTTGTAATACGTGTATAATAATTGTGAAAGTTTGTGAGTGTGTTTGTTAACTCTTCACACCAAAACGGCTGGACGGATTTGGATGAAATTTGAAATGGAGATAGCTATTACCCTGGATTAACATATAGGTTGGCTTTCTTCCATATATAAATCTCAATGTTCGTAGTTAGGCCCTTTGGCACAACTCTACACCGTTTCACCTATCTGAACCAAATTTTACGTACTTACCCTGCAGAGATATTACACATGGAACGATACAATAAAATATTGACAAATCTGAGTTCAAGGAACTGTTGTTCAGAATTGGCCTGGTGTTAAATCTGAAGAAGATTTTGGTACAGGTTACACGGTCCATGTTCGTAACATGGAATGTTTTCCTTTAACAATGCATCTGCACCATGTGCGAAACCAACCTCTTTCAACGATCTCTAAAAGCACAATAATCAGGAATTTTCAATATTTAGAGAGGCATGTGAGGCAAACGGGTTGTTGGAGAATGTCAATCCCTGGGATGTAACACTGGAAGAGGCTGCATAATGTGCATCAGTGGCCAAGGTTATTTTACTATAGGTCTATTAATAGCGACATGTTGATGTTCAAATCATCACTAATTGTGAGAAAATTACACCCAGAATATCTTAAGGAAAAATAGTCTACTTGTAATTCCCCATATTCCGATAGATTTGCCATTCCAGTGTGCAAGAGTGCAGTTCCCTCTTCAAACAATATTCGCAATTACTATTAATAAACCGCAATGACACACACTTAACAGCAGCAGGGGTAGGCTACAGCGTGTTACGATTCAGCACGGAACTGTAAGATGGTTTGCCTACCCACCCGCAATTGGCTTGAAATCTACTCGCAGCGCGCTGGCGACGGGAATGAGTTCGATTTCACTGATTGCCGCCTTATTATGCATTTTGCTCTTTCAAAATATATTTACACAGGCTTCACAATAAATTTGAACGATTTCTGTTTCAAAACTTGTTATTTTACGCTTCAGTCAAATACAAGGTATTCTCTGCGTCCCGTGGGCTCTGTTCAGTACATAAAACTATGGAAATCTCGACAGATATTTATGAATATTTATGTTCTAACATAAAATAGTTATAATTATCATCGAACATAAACAGTCGTATGCAACTTGCCTATAATTGTAATTAAGACACTCGTGCAGTGAACAGGGAAAACCTACAAAAAAATTATGCATAACGTTGTTCACGAACTATGTCCTCTAAAAAGCAGAATGGGATGCAGATGATCGAACGAAGAATGTAAACAAGCTATTACTGAAAATGGAAATTATAAAACTCGCTTCGCTCGTTTTATAAACATACTCATGTCTTAATTATTGCCATTATAGGCTCGTTGCATAATGTACTATCATGGATCTTTGGAAGTCCACATAAACGAGGTACTGTAGAAGCCTGATGTTTCAGACCATGAGAAACGTCACTCGAGGTAGAGCTAGCTTTAAGAAGAGAGGCTGTTTTTCTATCAATGGTGTCAGTAGGATCTCGTTTGAGCACCTTATATGTAGGATCACTGAGTAGGTCCTCCATTTATCTATTGGTTACTCATGCCTTCCTTCTTTCTCGACAAACCTTGATAAAGGGACAAGCAGTTGTCTTGAAACGCCGGTTTATAAAGTGTCACTCGACCAAATAGCCCCAAAGCTATATTGTGAATATAAGGGAAGATTCGTATGATGGCCTATTATAATAATTATTATTTTAATGGCACTTAATTCTGTAGCTCATTTATTGTTAATCACAGAAGCCGTGCATTTGTCGTTTCTTAAAATAAACTCCCGTGACTCATTACAGAAAGATGCCACCTTAAGGGAGGAATCTTAATCACCAATACTGAAAGTTATAATTATACTAGCTGAAGTACCCGTGCTTCGCTACGGGTCGTAAATGAATTAAAATGTGAAGCTGACAGTTAAAACAGGGGATAGGCGAGGTGCTGCGCAGAGGGAGATTAAGGATGGAACATTTTGTCCAACTACACCGCTCTGCCTTGACCGTGTTTTATAGCACACATTTAGGTTTTACTCGCTAACGGTTGGAGATACATTTCGGATGGAAAATGCATTTTTAACCTCGTATATGCCATCAAAAGTTTGCTATTTCTTAGCGTTCTCTTTTTATTTGAAATGGAAATATGAAAGTTTAAAACCAAAGGGTGGAGTGACGTCACTAAAATGGTCGCCATCTTTGAATATTGCAAAGTATTGAAATCAAAAGTAACCTGTATGTTAACCAGGTAAATCTGCTACTTCCATGTAAAATTCATGTAAATCGGACCAGTGGTACTTGCGTGATTGAGTAATACACAGACACACACCATCTCATTTTTAGTCTCGCTTCGCTCGCATCATAGTCGTGTCATATTGTTATTCAATGAAATGCAGGTTTAACCCCGTTAACACCCCTTTAGAACCTGAATATCCAAAAATCCCTCCTTAGTAGATGTTTTCGACACACAACAAACATATCCCCAAAATATCATTCTTCTAACATTAATAGTTTTGGTTGGTCGATGAGAGTGAACATCCAAAAATCCTTCCTTAGTGGACGTTTTTCTTCCAGAATTTCACCCCTCACCATAGGCCCCTTAAATTGGATTTATGAAAAAACGGTCGAACACCTATTTATTTTATTTATTTATTTATTTATTTATTTATTTATTTATTTTAAGCTGATTGATTTCCACCGAGTTTCAAACTCCTCGCCTATGTCGTTTAAGAGATACACGCTCCGTTAAGAATCTTTCAACCCCCACTTTTCATCCCTTTCACCTCATAATATACACTACATCGAAAAACCATTAGACATGTGTCAGCTTATTTTTAATGATTAGTATATATGCCAAGTATCACATCCCCAAATGAAACCACTCGTGAGATATTGTTATTCAATGAAATGCACGTTTACCCCCTTAACACCTATTTAGAACCTGAATATTCAAAACTCTTTCCTTAGTGGACGTTTTCGACATAAAACGAACATATCCCCAAAATGTCATGTTTCCAACTTCAATAATTTTGGCTGGGCGATGATGAGTGAGTGAGTCAGTCAGGACATTTTCTTTCATTTATATTTGATAATTTCACCCCTCCCCATGAACCCCTTAAATTTGATTTATGAAACAAACGGTCGAACACCTATTTACTTATTTAAAGCTGTTTTCCCCCTGAGTTTGATGAGTGAGTAAGTGAGTCAATCAGTTAGGACACTTTCTTTCCTGGTTTTTTTTTCCCAGAATTTCACCCCTCTCCAAGGGCCCCTTAAATTGGATTTATGAAAAAGAACGGTCGAACACATATTTACTTGTATTTTAAGCTGTTTTTCCCGCCGAATTTCAAACTTCCCGCCTATGTCGTTTAAGAGATACACGCTCCGTTAAGAATCCCTCAACCCCCAATTTTCACCCCTTTCACCTCATAATATACATCACATCGACAAACCCTTAGACATATGTCTGATTATTTTTAATGATTAGTTTCTATACCGAATATCACATCCCCAAAGAAACAAATCATGTGATATCGTTATTCAATGAAATGCATCTTTACCCCCTTAACACCTCTTTAAATCCCGAATAAACACAAATCATTCCTTAGTTGACGTTTTCGACATACAACGAACATATTCCCAAAATTTCATGTTTCCAACATTAATAGTTTTCGCTGGGCGTGATGAGTGAGTGAGTCAGACAGGACATTTTCTTTCAATTATTTTTACCAGAATTTCACCCTTCCCCATGGGCCCCTTAAATTGGATTGATGAAGAAACTCTTGAACACCTATTAACTTATTTTTTAAGCTGTCTTTTTCCCCTGAGTTTGATGAGTGAGTGAGTTAGTCAGTCAGTTAGGACACTTTCTCTCCTTTTTTCCCCAAGAATTTCACCCCACCCCATTGGCCCCTTAAATTAATTTATGAAAAAAACCGGTCGAACACCGATTTACTTATTTATTTAGCTGATTTTCTTTCTCTGAGTTTCAAATTTCTCACCTATGTCGTTTAAGAGATAGGCCTTCACGCTCCGTTAGGAATCCTTCAACCCCCACTTTTCACCCCTTGCACCTCATAATAATACACCATATCGAAAAACCCTTAGACACCTGTCTGCTTATTTTTAATGATTAGTTTATATGCCGAGTATCACATCCACAAATGAAACCACTCTTGAGATATTGTTATTCAATGAAATGCAGGTTTAACCCCGTTAAGACCCCTTTAGAGCCTGAATATCCAAAAATCCTCCCTTAGTGTACGGTTTTGACATACAACGAACATATCTCCAAAATGCCATGTTTCCAACTTCAATATTTTTGGCTGGGCGATGATGAGTGGGTGAATGAGTTAGGACATTTTCTTTCATTTGTTTTTCTTCAGAATTTCACCCCTCCCGATGAACCCCTTCAATTTGATTGATCCAAAAAAAAACTGTCGAACAGCTATTTACTTACTTTAAAGCAGTTTTTCCCCCTGAGTTTGATGAGTGAGTGAGTCAGTCAATCGGTTAGGACACTTTCTTTCCATTTTTTCCCCCACCCTGAATTTCACCCCTCCCCATGGGCTCCTTAAATTGGATTTATGAAAAAACGGTCAAACAAATATTTACTTATTTTGTATGCTGATTTCTTTCCGCTGAGTTTCAAACTCCTCGGCTATGTCGTTTAAGAGATACACGCTCCGTTAGGAATCTTTCAATCCCTATTTTTCACCCCTTTCACCTCATAATATACACCACATCGAAAAACCATCAGACACGTGTCTTCTTACTTTTTAATGATGAGTTTATATGCCGTGAATCACATCCCCCAATGAAACCATTCGAGAGATATTGTTATTCAATGAAATGCAGGTTTAACCCCCTTAAGACCCCTTTAGAACCTTAATATCCGAAAATCCTCCCTTAGTAGACTGTTTTGACATACAATGAACATATCCCCAAACTGTCATGTTTCTAACTTCAATAATTTTGGCAGGGCGATGATGATGAGTGAGTGAGTGAGTGAGTGAGTCAGGACATTTTCTTTCAATTTTCTTTTTTCAGAATTTCACCCCTCCCCATGAACCCCTTAAATTTGATTTATGAAAAAAAACCTGTCGAACAGCTATTTACTTACTTTAAAGCAGTTTTTCCCCCTGAGTTTGATGAGTGAGTCAGTCAGTCAATCAGTTAGGACACTTTCTTTCCTGTCCCCCCCACCAGAATTTCACCCTTCCCCATGGGCCCCTTAAATTGGATTTATAAAAAAACGGTCAAACAAATATTTATTTATTTATTTTTTATGCTGATTTTTTTTCGCTGAGTTTCAAACTCCTCGCCTTTGTCTTTTAAGAGATACACGCTCATTTAGGAATATTTCAATCCCCACTTTTCACCCCTTTCACCTCATAATATACACCACATCGAAAAACCCTGAGACTCGGGTCTTCTTATTTTTAATGATGAGTTTATGTGCCGAGTATCACATCCCCCAATGAAACCAATCGGGAGATATTGCTAGTCAATGAAATGCAGGTCTACCCCCTTAACACCCCTTTAGAACCTGAATATACAAAAATCCTTTCTTAGTGGGCATTTGCGGTCCTTGGTGAAGCTGCATACCAAATTTCATTCCAATCCGTTCGGTGGTTTCTGAGATTTCGTGATGAATGAATGAGTGAGTGAGTGGTATTTGACAAATATATAGTAGAAGATAGTGTCAAGTCTTTGTTATGCTAAACTCGGTTGACAGTGCTGTGTGAGTAAGTGAGTAACTAACGGGATTTCAAGTAAAGATGCTCATTTTCTATACCAGTAGTGCAGAGCGCAACTGTCATCCAGACGGCCGTGTCTCGACTTGAGCTATGTTGCCATGGAAACTATCTGCCTTGCCATTCCTTCATGAGTATATTTTATGATTTGATTAGCCTGTGCTTGAGTCCAAAAGGGCCTAAATCAAAAGAATGAGAACGACTATCGAAAATTCATGTAGCCAGCGGTTCCTTCCGGGTCCTAAACTATGTGTATGCAAAATTTGGTTGAGATTGGTGGAACGGTGTAGATTTGTATACGGAACAGACCCACATACATACATACCCACATACAGACTTTCACTTTTATATATAAGATTATAGCACATAATTTATAATTGTAAACATAGATCATGTACCGAAAACTATTTAGTATATGACATGGAAAATCCTTTAATTAGCCGGGAGTTCCTTCATTGAAAAGACCAGTGGGATAAATGGAAATATGCTATTTAGTTCTTCACAGCTGACTGCGTGGCTCAGCGGTAACGTTCTCGCCTGTTGTGCCCAAGGTTGCAGGATTGAATCCTGGCGCAGTCAGCTGGCATTTGATGGTGCGCAAATGTGAGGGAGCCATGTCAGTAGATTTACAGACACGTTAAAGATCCCCTTCGGGGCAAAATTCAGGCACCCCGGTGTCTCTAAAAGCCTCAGTAGTTAAAAGGGACGTAAAACAAATAACATGATTATTATTGTTATTATTATTAGTTCTCCATGCAACTACTTGTTTATTTGTTCATTTCTTCTACTATACAGTAGTTATAGTAGTAATTTTCAATTAATTTCATTTCCCCTATCGCCCATGTCATTAGAGGCAGGGGACCTAGATGTTCCGCCCCTTTAAACAACAATTTCCATCACACATGATAACAGAGCATAGTTTACAGTTTCTCATGGTCGTCATCATGAATATTTGAAACCTACTGATGTCCATTGCACAGTACCGTACTATAAAATATTTGTCATCACGGAGGCCCGGGTTTGATTCCAGGCTGTGGCAGGAAGTTTAATTCTGGTTTAAGGGCTGTAACAGGGTACACTCAGCCTGTTGAGTCAAAACTGAGAAGAGTCGGAATCGATTTCCCCTTCTACTCCAGGCAAATACCAGGATGGTGCCTAGCGTAAGGACTATCCACTTCCTACCAAAATCCTACCTCAATTACAAATATACACACTAAAACACATCACAGTGACACTAGTTACTAGACAAATTATACATACACTCAAGTACATGGTGCTATAAGACTGCGGAGTCGCAAAACCCCTAAAGATTCAACAACAACAAAATATTTAACTTTATTTGTTAGCTTTAATGTGCCAAGTTGCATAGCGTGTGAGCCATAGATCGCAAGATACAACAATTAATATTTGCAATTGCATACGATGTCGCAAAACTTCTAAATGTATCAACAACAACAATAACCACTACGCCATTGAGCGGTCTGTGACTAGAGGAGTTGTTCCCCCGTGTATGCTCTGTAAGAAAGTGTACGACATGTTGGCCAAGAGACATACAGTAGATAAAGTTAGTTAGACATAAGGTGGTCATTTCAGGCTTCAAGGGCACATATTAGACTTACTATCTCACCTTGTCAGTTACGCTCGCAACTTTCAAGTGATTACATGGAAATGAACATGTCTCCTTAAAACTACGTCATCTATCAATAATAAATCATTCACTTTGCGAGGTAAGATATGTGAGCTTGTCTTCCATAGTGACTCAATACATTGTATAGAGAATTTCACCAACTCGCTTTTATTTCCACTGTCCCGGGGTGGAAATGTTAGCGCTGTTCGCTGTCATCCTAGGGAGCACGGCATCGAGTCCCATCTCAGTCATCCTAGAAGTAGCTTTCAGTGATGTTCTACTTTTACTCCATCAAATGCCCGAATGGTCTTAACCACACACCTCCCAAACATAAACTCAAATAATGATACACACACACACTATTGCAGGCACCGAAATAATACACCGATTACAGAACTGTGGGTCAGGAAGCCCCAAATGCTGTCATAGCCTCCATGCCTTAGGCGGCAGCACGCCGGCCTCTCACCGCTGGGTCCGTGGCTCAAATTCCGGTCACACCATGGGAGATCTGTGCTGGACAAAACGGAGGCAGACAGGTTTTTCTCCGGGTACTCCGGTTTTCCCTGTCACAATTTCATTCCAGCAAGAACTCTCCACTATCATTTCATTTCATGTCATTCATAGCCTGCCACGGTGGGTGAGTGGATAGCGTTTCGGTCTACTAACCCCAAGATTGCAGGTTTGCTCCTGGCCGTGGTAAGTGATTTTTGAAAGGTGGCAAAAATACGACACGCATGTCATACGATGTTGGCATGACAAAGAACCCATTTGAATTCAGTAGGCCGTGTTCATAATGACAAAATTAATCTCGGGAGTTTCCGCCAACACAAAGTTCCTCATTTCTCTACTAGAAAGCGCTATAGTGTTCAAAGAGCTTAGATGAACTCCCTGACTTTCATAGTGATTCAAGGAACAACGAAATTCGACATGCAAGGTACCCTATGGGTGTCAAATTACAAAGCTTGCACCCGGCACCCGAAGCCATACGATATTATTATTATCTGTCATTCATTTAATCATTGCTCCAGAGGAGTGCGACAGGCTTCGGCAGCCCGCACACTTCATATCCTCGCCGCTATATGGGGGCTTCATTCATTCCATTCCTGACCCGATCGGAGACTGGAAGCAGGCTGTGGATTTTCATTTTCATAGTGAAGTGTTGTAGGCTAACTCGTATCCCATGAACGTGGTTAGGTATAGATCAAAACAACAAATTCTCCTAGTGGAAACTTAACTTCTCAAGAACAAGTCTTGCAGTAAATGTTTTCATAAGTTTCAGCGCCGTGTGATTTTTACTTGTGGGGGAACCAGAAGCAAAATGTATACCGAAACAACCCGCGTACTCGGGAGGCTCTCGAAAACTATATAACTGCACTAATACGAAATATCAGTAAGGATGAACTATAGCGAGTGTACCAAAACTTCCTACGTCGGTGCAATGTGTGTTTAGTAAATGAAGGGCAGCATTTCCAGTAACTACTCTGAAATGTATGTAAGTAATGATGATTATTAAAATGTGTAAAAGTGTTAATACTAGTTAGGAGCTACGCTGCTGCTACCGGCAGCGCTTTGCTCGACTGGCTGCCATACACAGTGTCCCATCCGACGCGCGGCCCTGGCGAGGTTCCGTCATTTATAGAAGAATCTCACTGTATCATACTGGTCTTTTTTTTTTTTTTTTTTTACCCTCCAGGTTGGTGGAACCCACGGACTCAGCGAGGGAACTCACCACTACCGCCTCTACGGGCAGTGTCCTATAGCTGGGAACATCGAATCGGAAGGGATACAACTGGTGAGGTGGGATTGGCACCTCGCCCAGGCGTCCTCACCTGCAAAGCGAACAGGGGCCTCATGAGGGAAGGTAAGGGATGGTGAGGATGGATAGGCATGGAAGAGGGAAGGAGGCGGCCGTGGCCTTGAAGAAGGTACCATCCCGGCATTTGCCCGTAGACGAAGTGGGAAACCACGGAAAACCACTTCGAGGATGGCTGAGGGGGAATCGAACCCCCTCTACTCATTTGGGCCACCCGAGGCTGAGTAGACCCCGTTCCAGTCCTCGTACCACATTTCAAATTTGTGGCAGAGCCGGGAATCGAACCCAGGACCTCCGGGGCGGCAGCTAACCATGCTGACCGCTACGCTACGGAGGCGACCTGGTCCTTTCTACAAAGTTAAATAAAGAATTCGTGTAATGACCTACCTCATATCACTCGACAGGTGTAATAAGATGAGAGAAATTAAATATATAGACTCACGAGAGGAATTAATGAGAAATTAAATGAATGAAGGTAATAAAAG
Organism: Meconema thalassinum; assembly: GCA_946902985.2. NCBI lineage: Eukaryota > Metazoa > Arthropoda > Insecta > Orthoptera > Tettigoniidae > Meconema > Meconema thalassinum. Next base: position 1,451,294,603 of record OX336388.2, on the reverse strand, counting down.
ATAGCTTTGAAGACATTTTTCAGTGATGCCTCATTGAGAATACCAATAATGGAAATAATGATCTATGGCCTCCGGAGAGGCCGAGTGCAGGTCTTTCTAGTTGACGCCCGTGGGCGACCTGCGCGTCGTAATGGGGATGAAGTGATGATGAAGACGGCACATACACCCAGTCCCCGAGCCACGGGAATTAATCCCAGGAGATTAAAATCCCTGATGGCTCGGCCGGGAATCGAACCCGGGGCACTTTGTACCAAAGCCTAGCGCGCTAACCATTTAGCCACAGAAACAATATCAATGAAGGTGATTGAAACTAGATCAGCTGCAAAGTGATTGTAGCATTGATCATGAAGTGGGGACAGAGTGAAAGCAGAGTTGCTACGATAGAAGAACATAACAGGAATACTGTGTGATAGGCATCGAATCTATTTGAAGGTGTTCCAAAGTCCAATGACGTAGCACTGACAAAAAAGAAAACCATGTTGGCCAGGTCGCATCGAAATCACCTGCAATGGTGTTTATTCCTCGAATTCCTTTGGGCCATGTGGCGTTGAGTTCTCATATCCTCTCCGACCAATCCCACTGCTACAACTAATTCCACAACAGTGTATCATAGACCCTCTAATTATAGGCCTACTGTTGAGAAAGTAGTTTAACCCGCCAGTGGTGAGCAAAATGCTCACGGTTCTTGAAAATCAGCTTGTGATTTTAACAGCATTTGGTTTTGACTTTGAGCGTGGCTATACCTTCCCACATCAGCTTTGAGGGGAGATGGATGCACTTCCATGACCTAGTGAAGATATAGGAAGGGAGAAATTATGACCATAGACCGGACTTTTTGAAAATGCATATGCGCATATGCAAATGCATATTTTGAGGGTTTATTGAATTTATCGCATATTCTGAGCATTTACCATATACATTTGAAATTAAGTATAGGCCTAATTTAAAACATCATGAACAAAATTAGTTTTACCTGCGTGTTGGACATCCCTTGTAAGAAACTTTCTGAGCAACAGATAACGAACTAACAGTATTTTAAGCCTGGCTATTTCAAGAAGGGAATGGGGTGGGACATTCCTTTCACTATTCCGGTAGCCAGTAGCTTGGGGTTAGTTTTGTGACAAGTGTATTCAGATAAAGTGTTACTTTATCTTAATTACTCTGCATATCCTTTGCTCAAAATACCTAAAGAGAAGACCAGCAGGAATTATTTAATAAATCAGTGGGTGTCATGTTCCAGAGAATCTCCATGAGGTGTCACAAACTGTCCCTGACACGACCGACACCCGGTCCCAAACATCTAGAGCTCTTATCAAGCCCCCTAAGAAAACTAGGAGGAAACTTAAGAGCACTCAGGCCTCTCTGGAACAACGCGAATACACACTATCTAGCCCGGTCGTTTCTCCTATTGAGAATGGCCCCTCACTTGCTTCCCCTCCTTCCTTAGATACAGTAAACTCAGTCCCTCAACAAAGTACACGGGTGGCTTCTCGCCCCCCTCCCAAACCACATTCTACACTCACCATAAAATGTTTTAACTGCCAAAGATTGGACCATAACGCCTCTAATTGTCCCCACGAGACCCGCTGTAACAGATGTGGTGATTCTCATCATCACTCAGCCTGCAAGGTCGCACGTGACTGCCCTAAGTGCGTCAAATTGTGGTGGGGGACATGCAGCGAGCTATCTTGGTTGCAAATACATTAAGACAGCTATCAAGCGCAGGCAATTAAAATACAGACAACAGACCAACACTTCCATCCCCTCCCTCATGTCACTCACGTTTGCCCCGCCCTCTCGAACCCAGAACTCAGCCCTGACACAATTCCTCCAAGTACTCCAGCAATTAGCCACGATCTCCCTCCAAAACTTCTGCCAAACACTCCCTCCTTGCCCCGCGCCGCTGCAAGCCTGCTCGCGTGGCTGGCCACGGCCGGCTTACGCGGGATGGTGTCCTGCGGGCCGCGGGTTCGATCGCCCTATCAAGACACCTCTGCACGTAATGCCTCGTTTATTGTTACCCCTGCTCTTGCTACTACTTCTCTCTCCCGCTATTGTTAACTACTAAGAGCCGCATGGCTCACTCTGATTCTATATGCTGCTGCATTCAACAATTCCCCAACCTTACCAAACTCCAAATTCCTATTCCTTCCCCTTCCCCCCTACCACAGGTCATATTCTGGCCAATTTGATTCACAAAATATTACCCAAATATTAAGTTTCCTTATGTCAATCCCTAAACTCCTTTTGATAAAGATCTCAAGGCCCCTAGATGGGCTGAAAGGCTAAAATTACACGCGTCGAAGCCGGCTCCGCGTGCTTCGCACGCTAGGGTCAGGTCAGGTCAGGTCTGGTAATAGTGTTTAATCAACTGATGGCGTTGTCGTCTATTGTCAAATATGCTCGAAGGGAGTGACATGTGGAAAGAAATTTCAACTTGAACAACTTGCAAAATACAGTTATAATAATATCGTATGGCTTCGGGTGCCGGGTGCAAGCTTTGTTATTTGACACCCAGAGGATAGCTTGCATGTCGAATTTCGTTGTTCCTTGAAGAACTATGAAAGTCAAAGAGGTTAGATATCTAAGCTCCTTGAACACTATAGCGCTTTCTAGTAGAGATATGAGGAACTTTGTGTTGGCGGAAACTCCCGAGATGAATTTTGCCATTATGAACACGGCCTACTGAATTCAAATGGGTTCTTTGGCATGCCAACATCGAATGATATGGTGTTGTAATTTTTGCCGCCTTTCAAAAAATCACTTACCACGGCCAGGAGCGAACCTGCAAGCTTGGGGGTTAGTAGACCGACACGATAACCACTCACCGACCGTGGCAGGCTAACAACATGCAAAAACGACTGCACATATTACGGCAAAGGAGGGAAAGAAGAGTGAATAAGATTGGCTTATTGTTAACTGCAGATTTTTCAATTTTATTTCATATTTTCTACATTTTAGAGTATAATTGAATGCATATTGTAATAGTTTTAGTACATTAATGTCCGGTCACTAAGTATAGAGCACCAACACCAATCAGCATTTTGCTTAACGTGCGACCAGTCACGTAACATTCGTTCTAGCGACCACTGACTGGTGGGTTAAGTTATTCGCTTGGTCGGAGAGGATATGAGAACGCAGCGTCCCCTTTCTCCAGGGCTGTTCCACATCTCTCATTAGTATTCACACATATTTTTCTATGTGACCTAGCCCACAAATTTACAAAGATTTACCGAGAACGCAAGATTGACGTTGCTATGCTCCTTCGGTGGCGTAGTTGGCAGCATGCTGAGCTTCTACGCCCAAGATCGCGTGTCCGAATTCGTCCGAAGTCGTCGGATTTTTAGAGCGTTAAAAATCTCTCAGTATGCCTTCCTTCGCAGGGAAAGTAAAGCCGGCGGTCCCATGACATTGATGTATGGCATGTTAAAGAACCTTCCTCCAAGTACACCTGTGTGAAGCTAAACTATAGGTTAAACATTTGACAAACGCTCTTAGGTTCCGGCTTTCGTCGCCAGGAGCTGACTGCGTGGCATCTGGCAACCAAGCTCTGAACTAGTAGTCGTTGACGGTGGGTTTTGTGGAAAAAGGTAGGAACTAGTTGGAAGAATTCAATGCCTGCAGTTCTTACTTGAATTGAAAACAGATAACACACACTAATACAGTCATTACAATTAACACCAGTTATCAGACAGATTCTACACACACCTAAAGTACACGGGGCTACATGGCCGCGTTGTCGCAGCCCCTAAACTGAGGAACCAACCAACAAATGTTGTTGTCTTCAGTACAAATTGAAAAACAGTATTCAGTGTTTAGATCGTTCTTGCTGTACGGAAGTGAGAGCTGGGTAGATCAGTATCCTAATAGTGATATGTCACGAACGGAGTCGAGAAGAGTAGACACTTCGGCTCCTGGAACCGACAATCTCGATTCCGGTGTCGACTCCATTCAGGCAGGTGGTGACATCTGTTGGCAGTTAACGTAACTGCTAGAAATTTGCCTTCCGATGCTTAATATGTGGTCGAGAACCGCGTAAACCTCGCTGATACGTACATTAAAACAATTAAGCCTATAAATATTGTATTATAACGGCAGTAATCAGCATTATGAATTTAATAATGTAACTTTGAAGTCAAGACACCACCGTTATGTTAAAAACGAATATAGTCACGTACTTAATATCATTGCTGGAATATGTTAATTGGCGTTGTGCAAATATAACATAATGTTATGTACAGACAATAGTGGCATATGAAAAATGAGTTTGCTTACTTTTCCTACGACTGTAACCTAGAATTACCCTAATAACTGGAAATGTACGTGGAGTGGTTGTCCACATATAAAGGACTTCCAATGAACGCAACACCAACGTGCGATTCGACTTTACACTTGTTCGGAAATAAATGAACTAATTAAATACGACAATGAACCTCCGTGGCTTAGGCGACATAACGCCGGCCTCTCACCGCTGGGTCCGTGGTTCAATTCCCGGTCACTCTATGTGAGATTTGTGCTGGACAAAAGGGGGCAGATAGGTTTTTCCCCTGGAACTCCGGTTTTCCCTGTCAGAAATTTCATTCCAGTGACACTCTCCACTGTCATTTCATATCATCTGTCATTCATTTAATCATTGCCCCAGGGGAGTGCGACAGGCTTTGGCAGCTGGCACAGTTCATGTCCTCGCCACTAGATGGTGGTTCATTCATTCCATTTCCCTGACCCGGTCAGTCGACTGGAAGCAGGATGTGGATTTTCATTTCAAATAGGTTACGACAGTAAATAAATAAATAAATAAATAAATAAATAACTGCACGTATGTTCCCCAAGTGTATTTATTTTCATTCGCAATTTATCGAGCACACAGTTACGGCTCGGTGTGATTTCCATCATACACTCTGATTATTAACTTTGTATTGTAATACAATACGCCCTCCAATGTTTCAACATGCGTGATTTATACACATCGCATGTTGAAATTCCCTCCACGGCCCCGACGTGTGAATAACGTTAGTGTGGAGTCGAGAGGATCATGCGAAACGGTTCCGGTGCTCGGGGTCGAATGGGTCAACATTCTCGGCTCCACGCTTCAGTCGCGCACATCACTAGATGTAATACATAAGATAAAGGTGACTCATATGAAGATACCACAAGAATGATTGCTGGGACATATGTAGATTGGATCGATGGCAGGTGAGTAGTCGTAATGAAGACATAAAGGCTACGTTATCAAGTAGTTCCGTGACGAACTAAAGAGCCTACTTTTCTTAAAATTTAAGATTCGTGCCAATGTATATAGACCTATCTAGAATAATGACGAAATCAAGTTGGTAATACAAACATTTCAAAGCACTGCACTGATGCCAATTTCAAATATGGCCGTGAGATGTTATCATCCCTATACCGAAGAAAGTAGGAGCTGACAGATGTGAAGATTACCGTACAATCAGCTTGATTACTCATGCTTCAAAGATCCTGTCTAGAATAATTTACAAGAGGATGGAAAGACAGATAGAAACGGAATTGGGTGAAGACCAGTTTGGTTTCAGGAGAAATGTAGGAACAAGGGAAGCTGTACTAAGTCTTAGGCTGATTTTGGAAGGTATAATAAGAAAAGATAAGAGAACGTTCATGGCATTTGCAGACTTAGAAAAGGCTTTTGATAACGTTGATTGGACTAAATTGTTTGACATTTTGAAAATGATTGGGATAAAGTACAGGGATAGGAGGGTGATCTACAATCTATACAGAAACCAGACAGCAGTCATTCGAGCTGATGGACATGAGAGAGAAGCTGGTATTCAGAAAGTTGTGAGGCAAGGCTACAACTTATCACCCATACTTTTCAATCTTTACATTGAACAAGCAATGAAGGAAATTAGAGAGAAATTTAAAGTGGGAGTAAAGATTCAAGGAGAAATAATTTCAACTCTGAGATTTGCTGATGACATCATCATCTTGGCCGACATGCCTGAGGATTTGAATGAGTTTTTGAATGGTATGGACTCCGTCTTGAGGAAAGAATTCATGATGAAAATTAATAAATGTAAAACAAAAATATTGGAATGCAGCCGCAATAAATCAGAAACCTCTATGGACATCAAATTGGCAGAGGAAAACACTAAAGGAAGTAGGAGACTTCTGTTACTTAGGAAGCAAAATAACCAGTGATGGACGAAGCAAAGAGGATATAAAAAGTAGGTTGGCTCAGGCAAGGAAAGCATTTCTACAGAAAAGGAATCTGTTGACATCGAATATAGATTTAGGTATTAGGAAGACATTTTTGAAAACCTTTGTCTGGAGCGTCGCACTCTTTGGAAGTGAAACTTGGACTATTGGTGCAGCAGAAAAGAGGAGAATTGAAGCGTTTGAAATGTGGTGTTACAGGAGAATGATGAAGATCAGATGGGTAGATAGGGTTACATACGAAGAGGTATTGAGACTAGTGGGAGAGGACAGATGTTTCTGGCGACTGCTAATGAAGAGAAGAGATAGGTTGGTGAGACACATACTAAGACACCCAGGAATAGCAAGCTTAGTTATGGAAGGAAGGGTCGAGGACAAGAACTGCAGGGGTAGACCAAGGTTAGAGTATGTTAAACAGATTGCCTTGGATGTAGGGTGTGGTAGCTATGTAGATATGAAACAATTAGCTCAGGACAGGGAGGCATGGAGAGCTGCATCAAACCAGTCAAATGACTGAAGACTCAAACAACAACAACAACAACAACAACAATATACAGGTATAGATCGTTACTCTTACCAAATTTGGATTCGATAGCTGTGGCAGTTTAGGAGTTTATAGGGGGGTCACACAGACCGACAGAAGGACAGACAGACACACATTTTCCGGATCGATCTCATAAGTCTACTTTTTCCTCATTTCTGCTAAATGAGAAAAGTAGGCAAAAAATTAACACGTTAGATGAGGATGATTATATGAGCCGACTCAGATGGTGGGGTCATGAGCATAGCATGGGGGAGGAGAGATTACCTAAGAGGTTAATGAATTTGGCTGTAGAGGGTAAGAGAAGCAGAGGTAGACCTAGGAGGCTAGATGGTTAGATTCAGTGTTAACGATTTTAAAGAGAGAGGGGTAGATGCAGAGAAGGAAGCAGTGCCAACTGCTAATAGAGGATCCTGACGTGTTAGCAAACATAAGCTTGTACTGTAGATTAGACTGGACGCTGAAAGGCAAAACCGCTCAAATGAAAATGCATGTACTGTATAAGTATGTATGAGTGCATATATGTACAGACGTTAGGTTATCAAGCAGGTCCCTTACTCAAGCATGTACACGGGGCTGAAGACCTCGATCCCTTAAGCCCCTCAGTTAGGGCCCTTTTCACCAACGTCAATTGGCTCCTAATTCATCATTAAAGGATATTTAACTTTGCACGAGCATTTCATCAAAGAGAAACGCTCGATAACTAACATGGCCACTCAACTCTCTAAAGCATCGTTAAAGTGGTGGCAAACAGCCACAATGGCCGTTTGTGTCCGATTTTTACACGAACTTTCATCCGTCTGCATAAAAAGTATGTTTATGACAATGAAATTATAAAGGATCACACCCTAGCGTAGCGGTCAGCATGTTTAGCTGCCGCCCCGGAGGTCCTGGGTTCGATTCCCGGCTCTGCCACGAAATTTGAAAAGTGGTATGAGGACTGGAATGGGGTCTACTCAGCCTTGGATGTTCCAAATGAGTAGAGGGGGTTTGATTCCCACCTCAGCCATCCTCGAAGTGGTTTTCCGTGGTTTCCCACTTCGTCTTCGGGCAAATGCCGGGATGGTACCTTCTTCAAGGCCACGGCCGCCTCCTTCCCTCTTCCTTGCCTATCCATTCTGACCATCCATTACCTTCCCTCATGAGGCCCCTGTTCGCTTTGCAGGTGAGGCCGCTTGGGCGAGGTGCCAATCACACCTCACCAGTTGTATCCACTCCCATTAGATGTTCCCAGCTCTAGAATACTGCCCGTAGAGGCGGTAGTGGTGAGTTCCCTCGCTGAGTCCGTAGGAACCACCAACCTGGAGGGTAAACGACTAAGAAAAAAGAAGAAGAAGAAGAAAGGATCACACCCATTACTATGTTTTAATACCAAGAAAGAAGAATACGGAAATAAAAAATGGATATCCAAAGCGGGATTTGAACTCCATCCAGCTCTGGATAATAAATTCAGATATTGCACCGTAACCGCTTACGCTGTGAAGACAGATGGGAGAGCGCGTCCTATTAAGCTATGTATTCAACTGTCAGTTCTCCTGCATGCTTTGTTGATTTCATTTTAAGCTTTTGCCATGAATAAGATCTTCTGCATTTCCCTATTTTTTTTATTATTATGTTTCAGAAAGTCTCAAGGAAGCATCACAAACAACGACCAGTGCAACACGCTTCTTTTTCTTTTTGATCTGTCCGCCATGTTTCTCCAGGAAGAAACTGAGTCGACGCATTCGCGAGAGCCGTAAAGCGCATTTAAGTAATTAGGAACCCGAATGGCCTCGTGTAATGCATCAACGATAATCATGCATCAACTCTCATATTTAACTTAAATAGTTAAATCGTTAGTAAAGAGTTGGTGAAAACGGCCCTAACTGAAACAACGAGGCAAGAAGCTACTGTGGAAACATTGCACAGTTGTGGAAACGAGTTGGACAGCATAGTAAACATTCCTCTGAGTACGAGGTACGAGGCCTCGACAGAACTAGTGCTGCTAGAACATTCCGTTGTTACATCACTCTGTGACAAATGGTCAGGACAGTGTCACCTGACCTTCTATCGACAACTCACTTTGACCTTCATGGATTTGAAACATCTACGGAAATCAAATTGCTATATTTCTCGTCCTGTTTACCTTGGCCCAGAAGAGATACAGCGCGGAAATTCCTCTCCTGAGTAAACAACTACCAGTACTATGTTCTTTCTTTCTTTCTTTCTTTCTTTCTGTCTACCTTTCTTTGTTTATCCCTTTCTTTCTTTCTTTCTTTCATTCTTTCTTTCTTTCTTTCTTTAAATACAGTACTTATTTACTTATTTATTTATTAATTTTATTTATTTATTTATTTATTTATTTATTTATTTATTTATTTATTTATTTATTTATTTAGGCTGACAGCGCGGAAACCTGAGTTCCATTCTCAGGTGTGCCAAGACATTTAATTCTGGTCTGAGGGCTGGAATGGGGTACACTCAGTCTCGTGAGGCAGATCTGATTGTTGAGAAGAGGTGGGTTCGATTCTTATCTCAACCATTCTGGAAGTGATTTTCCGTTGTTTCCCATTTCTACTCCAAGCAAATGCCGGAATGGTACCTAGCTGAAGGACACGGATGCTTCCTACTCAAATTGTGCCTCGATTACTAGTACATAAACTAATACAGACTTCACAGTGGCACACGTTAACAGACAACTTCTACCAAACACCCAAGTACGTGGGGCTACATAACCACGACATCGCAATGCAACTAAACCATCAAAACCAACAACTATTTATTTATTTATTTATTTATTTACTAGCAACCCTCTCCGGCTTCACCCGGGAACAGTTATGAATGCATTACGTGATAAGCGCTATTCTTTTCGATGTCAATGAACTACGACCCCTATCCGTTTTACGTCTCGGCATGATGGGTTAAAATCACTGACTTGACTATTAATTACTGTATATTGTCATGGAGATCCATGTGCAACGAATTCTTGTCAGACGTAATTTAAGAATGGCGAGGTGCATGAATACAAATCCCCCTCCCGTCCAATCTTAACTTGACTTTGTATTAGGCGGAACGAAAAGTTCACAGGCGAAATGAAGAAAAGCCGAGTTGCATTTCCAGGAAAACTCCAAACAAAAACACTCTTCTCTGAAGTCTTAACTCAACACGACTCGACAGTTTGCTGCTGGCTGTATCTGGGGTAATAGACTCGCCCGCTAGCTAGCTCGTAAACTGTCGCCTCGGTAATTGAATGGAGATTGTTGGAAGGAATGAAAACGTACAAACACTTATGGTGGGCGATGTATTGAAGATAGAGATATGCTCTCGCTGACACTTTTGTTGAACTTTTAATGCTGAACAATTCTTACACTCATAGTATATTGATATTGTTAACGGTTTGCCCAGCATAAGCTTAAAAAGCGCACGGACGCCAGGTTTATTTTTCGACTTTTTTACTGAAATCGTTACTTCTTGGCTTCCTTTGATCATAAATAAATTATTTTCTACAGAAACCTTCCTCGAGATATACTTTACAGAATGGTGAAAAGCATCAAAATCCATCCAGTGGTTTCGAGATTACCCGTGACATCCAAGAATCGGGGACTTTGTTTTATACTATTTATTTATTTATTTGTTTATTTGTTGGAAACCATAATCCGTAATGCTCAACCAAACCTACTGAATAATCGGTGAACGTTATTTGTTTTTCTTACTTACTATTCTTTTTTCTGTGGGATTGGGCTGGAGGTGATGTGAGTTATTGGTGCGGCAATAGCTCTTATGGGCTGATGACCTTCTTTACCGAACCTCATACGAAGACTTAATGAGGGGTGTAATTAATGAATACGAACCTAAACTCAGGAACAATTTTGCCATAGCCTACAAGAAGTTACCGTTCCAGCTTTTGCCTGGAATTAACAATTGGGAAGCATGGAAAATTATTTGAAGGGCGGCTGACGGTGGATTTCGAACCTACTCGTCTTCCGATTCCGTAGAACCTGGGCACATAACACTGCGCCTTAGCACTCGCAACCACCCCAATCCATAAGCAAAATAAATGAATTAATAAATAAACGAATAACCAAGGAAAGCTGCAACAGCCATGGCTGGATCTCTTTGAATATTGTAACAGACCACCTGGTCACTCCGGAGGTCCGCATTCGAATTCCGGCCTTGTCAAGAAATTTAAGTGGTCTGAGGGCTGGAAAGTGCTTCACTCAAGACTCATGAGGCAGAACTGAGAAGAGATGGATTCGATTCCGGAAGTGGTTTTTAGGGGTATTTGTCGATTCGTGAGCATCTACGTAAAATCACTTCTATGATGACTGAGGCGAGAATCGAACCCATCTCTCCTCAGTTCTGTTTCACGAGGCTGAGTGAACCACGTTCCATCCCTCAGACCAGGCGTACATTTCTTGGCAGAGGTACGTTGTTCCTAAATTTGGTAGAGATCTGATAATTAGCTTATTTGTAATTTGACTAAAGCTTTCACCCTTGGGGAGGTCACTATTTTCTTTCGGTAAGATGGCGGCAATATAAACCATGATATTGAAGGTAAACCATGGTAAACCACTTCTAGGATGGCTTAGGTAGGAATCAAACCCGTCTCTTCTCAGTTCTGCCTCAGTGGGCTGAGTGAACCCCGTTTCAGCCTTAGACGAGAATTAAATTTCCTGGCCGAGCCAGGAATATAAACCGGATTTCCGCGGTGACATCCCAGAATGCTAGTCACTGTGCAATACGTTGGACATGGTTGATGTAATGCAATTGGTTGGGGCGGATAAGATATGACTACTCAACTAGGGAAGTCCGTCCAAGTGCACCTACAGTACTGGTACGTGTGTATTCCAGGCATCACTCTGAGATCGCAGGATCAAGCCTAAGGTTGAGGGAAAGTTATATAGAACTGTAGTAAGACCAGCATTACGGTATGGTTCTGAAGCATGGTCATTGCGGAAAACTCACAATAACAGGTTTGACGCAATAGAAATGAAAATGTTCAGCTGGAGGAGTGGAGTAACCAAACGTGATAACATAAAAAATAGCAAAATAAGAGAAACATTGAAGGTTATGGAAACATTGAAAAACGACTTCAATGGTACGGGCATGTGAGAAGAAGAGAGATGTCCTAGTGTGGAGGAGGATGCTAGCCATGCAAATGCAAGGAGTGAGAACGAGAGGCAGGCCTAAACGACGATGGATGGATTGTGTCCAGGAGGACCTCAAGGGAAAACAGATGTCGGAAAAAGATGCGCATGACCGAACAAAATGGAGGAGAGCTGTCAGAAACATCGACCCCACATAGGAGTGGGAAGGGGATGAACTACCACCACACATACTGTATATATCTGACCAACATGTAGGCCTATGTTTCTGTGTGATCAGGTGGCTTGAACCGCAATGTTCCATTGCTATTAGATATTCTTGCAAACGTCATCATTTGAAATTTTATTTACATCCTCGTCAACTTTGTAACAGGATATCAGTGTGTCGCCCTTGGCTACAAAGGCCATGTTTGGTAATAATCTTCCATTTTATGTCGTCATTCACATAATTTTGTCAGCTTGCAGCTAAAATGAACTTCATTGTTTCACCATAATTTTGCCTGTAGGCAAGATTATTGATATGAGCTGACAGTGTCAAGCAGAGGGCCAACATTCCATTTATGATAACATCCTAATGACGCTGCCCGCAGTGATAAATGCATCGCACACAGACCTTATAAAGATATATTCTATATCGCTTCTGTTGTCTCTCGTCTCTGTAAGGTAGTTACCAATTTACAGCTAATGATGTCGTTACGCAAACAGTCATTTAGCTAATGACAATTAGTTCTTTCAGTATTTGCTATGAGCATGATGTACTAACACCCAAGTCCAATTCTCTATTTATACCCTGCGCTAGAAGTAATGACTCGATTAGATTTTAGAAAAACAAATTCTACTGGCTATTGAGATCATTGGTATCTTACCCAGAATCGAAGAAAATCACCGGCTCCGTCAGGGATTTTAGAAACTGACGTGAGGGCTAGAACGGGGTTCACTCAGCCTCGTGAGGACAATTGAGTAGCTGTCTGACAATGAGGCAATGCCCCGGTCACTAAAACCAAGATTAACGGCCGAGGGGACCCGATGCACTAACCACGTGTCACCCCAATATCTGCAGGCCAAATGGCTTGGCAGCGGTTGTTTGGTAGGCCTAGGCCATTCATGGACTGTAGTGTCAGGGCTTAATCGGCCAACTAGGGACCACGATAAGTTCCACTATACATTCTGGCGTTTATTCAATTTACGATTGATCCAGTAGGTTTTCATTAGCTTGCTGTGTCGAGCACGGCGTTCATCCGACCACTTTGCACCAGTTGTCCATTTCTCATCTCGGAAAGTCCCAAAAGGCACGGTGCTTGTTCGGAAAAGGTCTCGTTTGTGCGCGTCACCAGGTCGTAGGCCCATTTCTTGGAGGTCTTTCTTGACGTTAACGTACCAGGGAACTGTTGTTTTTGGTTTTAAGTCGAAATTGTGAAATATACGTTTTGTCCATCTAGAGTCGTCCATCCGTCGCAAGTGACCGTAGAAGTGCGCATTGTATCCGTGATCTTCTCTATCTTGGAATAGATTTCCTGCCTGGATTTTCTTACGTAGATCCCGTTTTTGTAGTTTGGACCAAGCATGTTGAGGAGAATCTTTCTCTCTTTTTGCTCTTACTTAGCAAGCGCACATTTCTGAGAGAGGATAAGGCATTCGGACGCATAGAGGGATACCGGCTTGAAGACAGTGATGTAGTGATGAATTTTGGTAGAAAAGCACCTTTTGTTATATAATATGTTCCAGGTGGTTTGAAAAGCTACCTTCAGATTTTTTGCTCTGGCCGCTATGGCCTCTGTATCTAGTCCGTTTGATTGGATCCACTCACCAAGGTATTTAAACTTATGCACATGGTTTATTGTTACATATTCAGTGTTAAGTTGGGTCGTGTTGTATTTGATGTTTGACATTACTTCCGTCTTTTGAAAGGATATCCGCAATTATTATTATATTATTCATATGTCCACCATGCCATTGGGTACAGTTCACCGTTTCATCTGCATCCAAGCGGCTTCGGTGGCGTAGTTGGTAGCATGCTGAGCGTCTATGCCCAAGGTCGCCGGTTCAAACCCGGTCAAAGTCGTCGGATTTTTTAAGAGCGTTAAAAATCCCTCAGTATGTCTTCCCTCGGAGGGGAAGTAAGCCGACGGTCCCATGTCATAGATTTATGGCATGATAAAGAACCTTCCACTAATTACACTTGTGTGAAGCTAAATTATAGGTTATATTTGACTAACGCTCTTAGGTTCCAACGTTCGTCGCCAGGAGCCGACTGTGATGGAATCTAGTAAAAAGTTGAGAACTAGTTGGTCGTTGACAGTGGCGTTTTGTAGCAAAAGTTGGAACTACTTGAAATCGAATGTCTGCAGTCCTTACTTGAATTAAAAACACATAACACACACTAATACAGCCATCACAACTAACACCGGTTATCAGACAGATTCTACACACACCGTAAGTACACGGGGCTACAGGACCACGTTGTCGCAGCCCCTAAACTGAGGAACCAACCATCTGCATCTATTGCAAGATGGAGTGGTGTTTTCTATGCGTTCATTGATTAAGACTCTTTATGTCTGAGCCCTCCCCCCCCCCCCCCCCCAAGCCATGTAATTTTGACTCAGATCATCACCCTCCAGAACTTACGCCACTCAGTTCACGTAACATCATTGTGGTTGTTGTTGAATTATTTAAGGGCTTTGCTTCATCCTAGGCATGTAGCCCCGTGTACTTTGGTGTGTGTGAATTTTTTTCTGATCACCTGTCTTACTATAATGGCTGTATTAGTGCGTGTATTTGTAATTCAGGTGAGGATTGGGAAGGTGAAGGCCGAAGCCTTATGTTAAGATACCATCCAGGAATTTGCCTGGAGTAGATGTAGAAGTGGGAAACCGCGTCCAAGATGGCCGAGCTCTCACACCAGAATTATTCTTTTTGGCAGAGCCAGGAATCGAACCCAGATCTCCGGGGTGACAGCCAAGCATACTAGCCGCTACACCACGAGGTGGACAAAGTGTAACATCACAACTGACATAATACACTAATGCCAGCTCGTGGCAAGGGAGTGGAACTCATGAGTTGCTGATGTATCCAATTTTCTACAGAGTCTTGCACTTCCCTGACACAGGAGAACCGTTGACTTTTCAGTGATTGTTATAAAAAACCTAAGATTTGGAAACATGTGCGCCTTTTGGTCGATGATAACGGCTCTTTGATCTAGTTAGTTATTGAGGTTTTAAGGGGCAGAACCACGATGTAATCTGCCCCTCTTAACACAGAATAAAGTACAGTGGAACGTGTCTAATTCGAACGTCAATAATTCGAAATCTTCTTTAATTCGAAATGTTATCTTGGTCCCTAGCATTTTATATACAATCACTGCAAAAAAAAATCGTGGTTAATTCGAATTATATTTTGGATAATTCGAAGTTATTGGAGTAAAAAGCCGGTTGGACGAATATGTCGCAGTTTGTGGTAAGATGACCGACGCATAAATCATCGCCGTTGTACTGAACTCCGAAAAACAAGATAGTGACGACGCATCTGGCGATGATTTCGTGGAGGAAGTTCCCGAAAAAGAAAGTTCCGAGTACAGCCCAAGCAACAAACCACATCAAAGAACTTAGGCGTTTTTATGGAAATAGAAATGACTTAAGTGATTCTGTTTTCCGTTCCTTAAATTTGTTAGATTATTTTGAGATGGCCGGGAGACTTAATTGTAGGAAACAGGAAAAAATCTCAATCGTGTTTGAAAAACAGTAGATTTTTCTAAGACTTAACTAGGTTGCTGGATTACTACTATCTTTAAATAGGTGAATAGTACATTTTGGTTTTATTTTATCATTTGAATCTTTTGAGGTTATTCACGATACAGTTATTATACAGTACCGTTGTCTCTTAATCTGCTTGTTGAACGTAAATATTTATGTAAACATAATACAATATATTTTCTTTATCCTTTTCAAAGAACTTTCTTAATTCGAATTTTTGGATAATTCGAATTTTTTTCTGGTCCCTTGAGGTTCGAATTATCCAAGTTCCACTGTATACAAATTCGGAATGAAATTAATAATTTAGAGGTGGATATCTAAACATGAAAAAATCAAAAATTAATAAAACAAAAAATTAAATAAAACTAAAAATATAATAATAAACCAAAAAATAACGGAATAAACAAACAATTTAGAATTCAAAAAAGAACAAGTCTTTGAGTCAATGTACACTGGAAATTTTAGATTGCTGAGCTCATCTGGGTAAATGCAGCATGCATTCTACGGCGTACAACAACTTTCTGCCCATACAAGAAGACACTGAAGCGAAGCCATCCACTATACATGTGCACACCCTGCCATCTAGCGGCGAACACACTAATTCACTGTGATTAGATCACGGCCGACTGAATACGAGCTGCGCTCTGCGCATTCAATCGGCCGTGGATTAGATACAGCGCCGCTGCAGCTACAATGTTGTTGAATAATTTAGGAGCTTTGCGATATCGTGATCATGTAGTCCCGTGTACTTGGGTGTATGTCTATATAGGAATTGTCTGATAACCTGTATTATTGTGGTGTCTATAGTAATGTGTGTATTTACAATTCAGGTGAGGATTGGGAAGGAGACGGCGTGGCCTTAAGTTAGGAACCATCCCGGCATTTGCCTGAGGTATACGTGGGAAACAATGGAAACCCACTTCTAGGATGGCCGAGGGGGAAATTGAACCCACCTCTTCTCAGTTTTGTCTCACGAGGCTGAGATTTTCTCCCGTTCTTGCTCTCAGGCCAGAAATGAATTTCATGGCAGAGTCGGGAATCGTACCCGGACCTCTTAGAAGTGGTATTCCGTAGTTTCCCATTTCTACTCCTGGCAATTACAGGTGTGGTTCCCAACCAAGAACATGACTTCCCAATACTAGTCTCAATTACAATACACTCATGTGAGAATAGAGATCGCAATCGTTCTTTTCCGTAAGACTCACGTCCAAAAGGCCTGCTTGGATATACGAACCATCACAAAAATTCCTTTATCTATGAAACAAGCAGTAGTAACCGACTTCGCCCGGTTGAATGATCTAGAAGTCTCAAAGTCTCGTTAATCTCCCTGGTCTGATAACACTCTGAGTAATATATTTATGTATTCTTCGTTGGTCGTTTGGGCGTCCTATGGACCACGGTGCTTGTGTTTTAGCTGTTGTCTGCCACTTCTGGTGTTTTTGGTGGATGGTTTGGCGGCTGCTGTTGTGCTGAAATGTTGAGCCTTTCTATTGGACCAGTAATCTTTCACTTTCTTGCTGAACTCTATCTTACGTTCCTCGGACCATTTCCTGAACGCGTTGTAGTGAACTTCTGTAATGGATGTGAGGAAATGCCTGGTTTCAACTGTCAAACGGTAGCGACTCCTGTCATTTACTGTGTCTTGCTGAATATTAAGTTCAGCAAGTTCCTCTTCAATTTGTTTGATCCACAAGGACCCAGTGTGGCTTTTCCCTTCTTATTATCGAGTTTTCCCCTTTGGGAGAGCATGCTAACTTGAGACAATCACAGCTTCACTTCCTTTTCCTCTAATATTTTCTTCCCGAGACCACTTCGTTAATTCACTGTGCCTTCTCTTCCTTTCCTCGGTCCATTTTTTCCCTATTGTTTCTTTTCTTGAGACTTTTTAAAATTTCTTGTTTCTGATTTTATTTCTGAATTGATTTCTGTCCTTAATATCGTCTTCAGAGATTTTGAATCGGTCCAGGTCTTCCTGTGTTTCTCTCATCCAACTGGTCTTTAATTTACTTGCATTCAGGATGTTAGAAATTTTCTTAGAGTGTCTGTTTTCATCCATCCTCCACATGTGTCCATAGAACTGTAGGCGTATTTTCCAAATTGTCACTGTGTTTCCGTAGAGTTCCTTTGTAGAACGTTTGATCCAAGACCCGTCTCAAGATAAGTTGTTCCGGGGTCCCCTGCTTAGTTTTGCTTCTCACATTGAGAGGCTCAAAGTGGACTTTGTCTCCCTCTTCTACTATAATTTTGATATTTCGTCTTGTTTAGCATGTATTTTCCCCTATAACCTTTTATTTATTTATTTATTTCTTTATTTATTCTTATTGCGTTTCAGATAATAAATGTAAATAAATGGAGTGGCATTGCCTCTTACAGAGATAGATGGAAAGTTGGATGTCACCTCCTGAGCTACTGTTGTCATGGTTAGGGGCTTACCATTCCTTCATCAGTTTATCAGAGTGAAGATAGTTCTCAAGAAATATGTCAGAAACTGTTGGTTTTAGGGTCTTAAAATGTGGTTTTAGGGGTCCCCTGCTAAGGTTTGTTTCTCACATTGAGGGGCTCAAAATGTACTTTGTCTCGCCCTTCCATGATAATTTTGATATTTCGTCTTGTTTAGCATGTAGGGTGTGGTAGCTATGTAGAGATGAAACAATTATCTCAGGACAGTGAGGCGTGGAGGGCTGCATCAAAACAGTCGAAAGACTGAAGACTCAAACAACAACATAGCATGCACTTTTAGGAGGTTTCCCTTATATCCTCCTATTTATTAGAAAAGTTATATCAATGATAGTTGTAGTGCTCTGATGGATAACACCAAATTTTACGTTGATCCCCCCAGCCGTTCTTTAGTCATAAGCGTATAAAAAGATACACAGACAGGCAAAAGAAATATGTTTGCGCACATTCATCATATAACAGTGTAAAACGCGTATATACCAAAAACTTTCGTTGGAATTGAAATAAAACAGACAAACTGTAATTTCTATATAACTTATTTGGGGGTTGAGCTTTACGAATTTCTAATGCGGGGCTATATACACTGTATCCGCAAATGGCGAGTGGTGAGATAAAAGAGTGGTCACGCTGATTACCTTCCAGAATTCGAGTCTCGGTAAATGCATGTGGGATTTTCGAAGTAAAATATTACGTCCAGTGGTTCTGATTCTCCGTAAAATCGCCAGAAGAATGTTTACATAATTATAGCAACAAGCTTGCTTTGCTTTCCATATATTGCTGGGGGGCGTGGCTGATCTTAGGGAAAATACTAGCAGTGAACAACAGTGTTACATAGCGGCTTTTACAGGCACAGTGGAGTAATGTAAATAACTACCCACAACAGCAAAACATTTAGCATAATAGAAGGTTAGAATTATTGGTACAATCCCAATTCAAAGCTGATTACCTGCGAGGAACTTGGTTCCTATCCAGGCGCAGACGGGCATCATTGTATGATGCCAGAGGTGCAGGTACGAGATCTGTCTGTTCTTCTTGCGAAGCACAAAGAATACCTGAAACATATCACCAACATCACATTGTAACTCATAGAATTGAATACGTTAATTCCTATCGATGTAACATTCAGAATGAAAGGTACAGTGCCAACTGCAAAAGATAAACACTTGTGGTATGGCATGACTGTATTGCCAATTATGTGACTGAAGTGTTCACTGTTTTCGAGAACATTGTTATGCTTCCGAAGCGTATGTATGTGACCTCCAAGACAACAGGAATCTCTTGCTCCTGCCAAAATATGATCTTCAAAAACAAGCACAGACTTCCAACATAAACAATAGCAATTCGCCAAGGATGTCGCGGTTTCCTACTAACTCCTCTCTACTCCTCTCCACCTTGCATACCCGCTGGTCTGCTTCCCCGGCACGTGGCTCTTCACAGTGTTGTGGCCAGGTTTCATATAATTGCCGGGTGTATTCGTGGCTGTTACGGTTATATTTGACCCATGTCTACATCCTTCCTAGTGAATATTGTTTACTTGATTAAAACAGGTCTTATTCTTTCTGGATACGAACCTTAAAAGACTGATAACTGATTTTCGAATATGTATGACTTGACCCCACCTATGAGCCGGTTAAGAAAACCTACGGAGTGTATTTGTTTACTGTCGCCCCACCTAGCGGGTAACTTCGAGCTGACCTTATGTAATACTAAAAGTTCAGCCAGATGGCTATTGGTTATTGAAATGAACTGTATTCGTGAATGATGCTTGGATGTAGTTTGAAAGTAGTGTTTTTGGATTTTGACTGTGTGTCGTGCATTTGGTCATGGATGGGTAATGTAGTATATCACGCTCTTACTATTTTTAGTGGTGTTGTATTTTACTACTGAGAGTGTGATCCATTTCATTACGGTTGATTTCTCTGAATGAAGTTGGTACGAATGATATATGGTAGGCCTTACTTTAGACCGTCTTTGGTTGGTTGGTAGCTTGCTACTAATGTCTTTGGCCTGGACATATGTGTTGGATTTGTTGTGTGAAAGTTGTTTTGGAGCTTGGGTACGCTGTGGGACTGAAATACTGCATATATGTGAAGAGCATTGAACTTTTGTATAAAAACTCACATGTTCACACAGCCAGCGGAGTAATAGCACACCCCGACATTTCCAGTGTTAAACAACATTTATCATTAAAAGTATGCATTATTCTTGTTAATGAACCGTGAAATTATATGAAAGATTACATATCAAGTCGTTATTGTTGTTTCATTTGGCAGGCTTAGACATAGAGGTCATTTAGCCCCGTGTGCTTGGGTGTGTGTAGAATTGGTCTGATAACCTGTGTGTGTGTGTGTGTGTGTGTGCATATGTGAGTGTGTCCCCCTAATAAAATCTAAACGGATGAAGCGATTTCAATGAAACTCGGAAAGTGCATACTACTGTCATGTTCGACCTCAACTGTGCCTTTCAAATTTTAATACGATTCACCAATCTAACATGGCGGCCACGCGAAATATTTCACTGCCATTCTTTATCTCCGTAACAGTAACAGAATCACCCTCAAATTTCGTATGGTGATAAAGGGTACTACTAGAAGTCCATCTATGTAACTTTCATAAACCTTTTAAGTACAAAACGAACGTGGCGGCCAAGCGAATTTGAAACATTTAAATAGACATTTCTCGGGATTTTACCATCCGAGAGCAGTGAAACTTGTTACATCAAATGTATATACAAATTGTAATGCACTGACATCTAATTTAAATCAATCGTTTACATAACCTCAAGATGGCAGCTGTGCGGAATTTTAAAATTAAGTTTTTATTTCTTGTGTCCTAATCATGCAGTGGAAGTAAAAGTTTGAATACTGAACCTACGCAATAATCTTCATCTAATGGTATATAACTCTGTGGCCTACACATATAACAATCCACGTGGCAACCATCTGAAATATTTAGACGGTTCTCAATATCTATGAATCTATTACAGCAATCAAACTGAAATTTTGTATGATGATAGAGGCTATAACTTAGGTTCACCTATGGATCGTTCAATAACCTAGTGAGCACAAAACCAACATGGCGGTGACGCGAAATTTAAATATTTAAATTGATTTTCCTGGCGACTTTACATCCGAGCACTGTGAAACTTGGCGCGGTATATCTTCATACAAGCATTAATACTGACGTCTAATTTAATGGAATTTATGAAAACTTAAAAAAGGTGGCTGAGCAATTTATTATTTAAAATCTTGTTTTCATTTCTCGTGTCCTAATTTAGACCAGTGGGATATATGAAAATAAGCTATTTAGTTCTTCACGGAACTACTTGTCAATGGTGCTATTGAGTCCGAACATTGTATAGTATGCATATATTAGTCATCCTTACAAAAAATAGGTATATACATATATTTTGGAATTGAATCGAGAATGTTTTATTTCAGGAGGAAAATTATCATTCTATTATAACAAGCCTGAGAAAGTTAATTTTTTCGAAGAAAGGTATGGATAAGTTATATTTCAGTCACAACATAAGGAAAACAATTGCAGTTAAGAAGGGAACAGCGTGAAGATATGCCAATAATGGTTTTGTTTACTAGGTAGCCTGTCGCACACTCCACAGGTATATCCCACAATCTATTGCAATGGGATATGGAGGTACCTGTAAGTACTACCACCGTCAGCACACCAGGTAAGTAGAATTTTATCGGCTACATGCAATTTCTAATTAGTAACTTCACGGGGTTGTATTTAATTCTTCGGGAGAATTGGTTCATGCATTTTAAGTACCGCTTATAATTCAGTTACTCACCGTATCCAACAGCTCGACGATTTTGCATATGAAGTACCACCAGCAAGCCTTTGCCATCTGAAACATCATTGACATGAAAGCCAACATCAATACTGCAATTCAATTTTAATCAACTCGACTCGACGGGATGGGATTGATTTGATTAGACTGGATTGATTTGGGTTTTGGATTTGATTTGATTTGAAACACTTCCCATAAATTATTGGGAACTGCCACAAAAACATACGGTAATAATGTTCAATTGTAAAATCTACAACTAATATTACAGTAATAATATTACGCATTAATATCCCATTCAACGAGAATTTGAAATAACAGAGGCAATCTAAAGCCATTTTCTGGTCATGGTGTTACTGTGAAGTGTTGCTCTAGAAATTATTTTGTAATATCATTGTGGAGTCTCTGAGAGCAGCTTTTCTCACTTTCTTTAGATACACAAATATGATGCAATTTTAAGTTCACCTGATTATTTTATATCCCCTTGCTAATAACTTACTTGGTTTAACATATTTCCCGATAACTTCCGCAAACGCAATACAATATGAAGATGCTCCAAGGAACCATGTTGCAAGTCGGAATTAGCGGTCAACGGTAGTTAGTTTCCTGACCTTTATTTGAGCACAAAAGCACTGAAAAAAATAGTTTTGTATCATGGATTCTGACTTTTTAAATGAATACTTAAACAAACCTTCTTCAAAAATCAAGCATAGTTCCCATAACATGAAGACTTTCATTCAAAGATCGCTTTCAATGCGTAATTTTAAAAACTTAACTTAAGTTAGACCAAAAGATAGCACTGAAAACACTGCGATGACTTTTGGTCTTTTCTAGTTTTTTTCAGCCTTTTGTAAATTTGACTATTTTAAAGTAAGTCTATTTTTCTCTTCCCTTTAAGGGTATACAGACTCACCCTCATGGCTAGGGGGTTATCCGAATAGTCCACTGGTTGGCACTTATAGCTGTAATGGTTCAGCCATCCTCCTTGAAGTCCCTGAAATTATATTGAAGAAATTACACAGTATTCTTGAGGTAAGTCAGAGATGTATATAGGAGACTTAAGGGAACCTTGCGGAGGTGAACTCCCAGATTTTAACGAAACGTCGCTGTTCTTCAAAACAAAAATAATACATTGATGGTGGTATTTTATCCCAGTATTTACTTGGGCCATGATTTGATTCCCACCTAAGCAATCCTAGAAGTGATTCTCCTATGTTTTCCCCACTTACAGTCCAGGCAAATGGTGTCTAACATAAGGCCACGTTCTCAACTCTAGCCTCAATAAGAAATTCACACACTACTATATCCACCACAATAATGTAGGCTATTAGACAAACTCTACATGCTCCTAAGTACATGATGGTCACGATGTCCAAGCACATAAATAAGACTACAAAAAATGCTAAGCACCCTGCCTATTAAGGAAGGGAATACAACGACAGCTTGAATCACTTACTACATGGTCAACTGGCGGTAACCATGCTCGTTAACGTACAAGGCCAAGCTATCTCCATAATCCGTAAAAAGTAAGGGTTCAATCCGCACCGTTTGCTTGTCCTTGTAATGGGTTTCCGTGGCTTTTCATCACAGACAACCACTGCTATAATGGCTGAGGTGGAGAAATTGAACCAACCTCTTCTTAATTCTTCCTTATGAAGCTGAGAGTACCCCGTTCCAGCCTTCATACCAGAATCAAATTCCTTGGCAGAGCTGGGAGACAAATCCGGGCCTCAGTGGTCACAAGCAAGAATGCTAGCCACTACACCAGAAGGTGTTATTAGTTAGTTATTGTTAAGGGGCGGAACAGCGAGGTCATCTGCTCCTCTTAGCACAGATTAAATTACACAGATTTTACATTTTAAATTTAGAAATATGGTATATTGGCTTTCACGGCCAGTGAATTAAAACTCAGTAATTCTTCTAGGTTTGTGCCGTGTCTTGTGTGGGGTTTCGCATAGGACACCAAGCTGGCTCATCAGCGGGCTCCTGGTGTCCCCGCCCGGACCCCCACAGGAGTAGCGAACTGCGCGCTACCTCCCTGTTTATGAAGCACACCTGCACCAGGTTTCTGCGAGGTCCGGACGGGGACATCGAGAGCCCGCTGATGAGCCAGCTTGGTGTCCTAGGCGAAACCCCACACAAGACACGGCACAAACCTAGAAGAATTGCTGAGTTTTAAATTTAGAGGTAGACGCCTAAATATGAAAGGAAACTTAAAGTCATAAAACATAAATAATTAAATAAAACTAATAATTATAATAATAAACAATATATATGGGGGGAAATCAGCAATTCAAAAAAGAACAAGTTCTTTGAGTCAATACACACTTGAGAATTTAGATTGCTGGCCCTAACCAACTCTCACTTATAACGCGGATCACGAGATCAGCAGCCACCACGTCATCGGCTAATTTAAGATCGAGTGTTATGTGCATACTAAGGTTTCTTCGTAAGTCAGCAAGATCCACACACTCGGTCAAAATGTGGGCCACGGTGAATACAACCCCACAGGAACAAAGTGGGGGTATTCCCTTCTCATCAGATATGAGTGGGTGGATCCTGCATGACCTGTCCATAGCTTACACAAAATAACGGACTCCCTCCGTGACCGGAAAGAATAATAATAATAATAATAATAATAATAATAATAATAAAAATAATAATAATAATAATAATAATAATAATAATAATAATAATAATGTTATTGGTGTTACGTTCCTTTTAATTACTGAGGCTTTTTGAAACATCGGGGTGCTGGAATTTTGCCCCAAAAGGGATCGTTAACGTGCCAGTAAATCTACTGAAACGGCTCCCTCGCATTTGCGCACCCTCAAATGCCAAGTGACTGCGCCAGGATTCGATCCCGTGACCGGAAAGAGCTCCGCCACACACCAGAAGGTGATTGCCTAAAGTAAAGCAACAACGAATCCTAGTACTAAATTTCAACAAGATCGGGGAGTTAGCATTCCATTCTTAGAATGCAATATGCGTTATACTTACCTCTCCAACGAGCCACATGCTGAACACGACTTGGAACAGATTATACACCATCATGACTTGTTTCAGCTCGTACGGCTTACGATCCTTCATGTAGCGGGGCCCAGCCGTGGTCGAGAAGTACAAGTACGACGCCAGGATGGTGAACAGGGGCGCAGGGCTGCTTATCAGGAACCACTCGCTCGTGCGGGGATCTGCCGACAAACAACGAGCTCTCAACTTGGAATGGCACTATTGAATTATAAATTCAATTCTAAATATATGTTGTTCAGGTGTAAAACTTTACCTGAGAAAACCTATACAATTAACTTTTATTTTTTGATCGCTTTACCCACGGACTCTGTGAGGGATCATTCCTCTACTGTCGCAAGGATGATGTCTGGGAGCTGAACATACATTGTCAGCAAATAGGCTACAACTGGGGATGGTGACAGACCGGACACTCAAGTGACCGCTAACTTTGGTCTAATTAAGAAAGGGTCAGCAAAAGAATTTTGGAAGGAAGGCGACCGTGATCCTGTTGAAAGGAACCGTCCCGGAATTTTCCTGGTGGTGAAAATGGGAAACCACGGAAACCATTATCAGGACGACTGAGTTGGGATTCGAAGCCATGCTCTCCCGATGCCAGTGAGACACGAGCCAGCGCTTTAGCTCTCTCGGCCACCGTGACCGGTAAAGATCCCCTTCAGGACAAAATTTCGGCAGTGAATAGGGCGGTAAAACTCACAACATTATTATTTAACCCATACTACTTCATGAGTTTCAGAACGTTTTAACATCTTGCTTTGGGAACACAGTGGCAGTATTTAACCTTCTTCTTCTGGTTCCTATCCGTTCTGGATGTTGACTACCATCTTGACTGTGCTGTTCCTATCACTTGCAGCTCGGAATAATTAAGTAGATGTTTTTGAGGTCCAGGCTATAAGATTTTTTAACCAGGATATTTTTCTTCGTCCAACATTTCTCTTCCCTGGTACTTTTCCTTGAAGAAGAGACTGTAGGAGATGGTACATGGCGGTATTCCTCATGATGTGTCCTAGGTATTGGATTTTCCTGATTTTCACGTTTTTTTTCTTATTATTCTTTTTTTCTGCTTTTGAGCACCTCAACATTTGTGAAATGGTCTGTCCATGGTATCCGCAATATCCTTCTGTACAGCCACATTTCAAAGGCCTCTAACCGTTTACATAAAGACTGTCAGAGTCCATGTCTCAGAACCGTAAAAAAGAGTAGAGAACACATAACATGCAAAAGCCTGATTTTCGTAGTCATTGTCAGCCCATGATGTTTGAAAAAATTCCGCATCTTATTGAAAGTTGTCCGGGCTTTTCCAATTCGAGACCTCACCTCATCAGAAGGGTCCCATTGATCATTTATGGTAGTGCCAAGTGCACTATCTACACGTTAAAATTTAGACATAGACATTACTATTGCCATATTCAATAGTGCTGCTGTGTTAAATTTTCATCATAATATCTTGGTAACTTGGAAAAGGATCACCTGTAACGTGTTTTTCGAGGGGTTTTTATGCCACTGGCATAAGTCAGTAGGAAGCCATTCTATATTTATTTACGCGGCAAATTGTTCAGCCAAGAGAATTTTTCATGTTAATTTATTATTATTATTAATTTATTATAATTATTATTAAGGTATTTTCGGAGCATATTATAAAAATTATTAGCATTCAGAAAGGTTTTCTATGTCTTAGAAAACGCTATCATGCAAATTATTACGAACGACAATATCATAGAAAATTATATGATTACGGAATTTTACGGAGTTTTGTCAGTTAGGGTATTTGAGAGACATGACTCACTGGGAATTCAAGTACACGCTTAATCTTGTCGGGAAGGATTACGCAAGGCTGGGTCGCATCGTCAAGAAAAGGCGAATTGTTGGAACGGAAATCGACTTCTTGATTCGCGCGCCGTGTGTAATGAACCAGAGGAGGGGAAGTAGCGGCGTGCTCTGCCAATCAGTGGAGACCACGTAAGCTGGAAGACGGCTCCGGAGTGGGGAGCCAACGTGTGCATATATCGTTCGGCGCGGCGTGGAACGTGGACTAACTGTGTAGAACTTGGCGAGTGTGTTGCACGCGGGAGTCGCTCCGATGTTCCGTGGATTGGAGGACTAACTTTTGTAAAACTTAACCAGTGCGGTTGTACGAGTGTTTGGGTCCGAGGTACGGACCATAGAATTATCTAATCTACCAGAATCTCATCAAACATCGACGAAGATGACGACATCCAGGGGACTGTGGGAAGCTCACAGCATCATCCAGTACGAGGGAAAGGCTTCGGGCATTTCCAGTGGTAAGCGCTAATGACGCAGAAATACGCAATCTCTCATTTCTCTTGGTTTTATATTTCATATTTCAGTAACTTCATAGCTTGGGAATAAGAGTAAAATCAATAATTTATCAGACTCCGTTTTCACGTAATTTTCTATCGGTAATATTAAAATCGCAACGCTCCAATTCAAATTTTAAACTTATTATTATTATTAATTTTGCTATTCTTGTTTTATATAATAAATTCATTTCTTTTACAATGCAATCTTTGCTTTCAGTAGGTAGCATTAGATATAGACCAATTCCTTCTCCTGATACAATTGTTTGTTGGGTTAATGATCAAATCATACCACGATCTGAGTTAATAGATTCTTGAAGGTGTTCTACCAGAGCTAGACGTTGTTAAATACAAATTTAGATTTCAGCATTGCATTGAGGTCTTGGCGCCCATTAAAACAACATAGCTTAGGCAAAGGTCAACAGTTACAATTATCACCCAACAGTTAGGGGCTAGCAAAACGTTTCATTTGTACGCTCAACGTGGAGCAAAGTAAATACCGTTTCACTTGTCATCCCAGCCTAAGCGAAAACGTTTCATTTGTCGCCGACAACTTGGGGATGAAAACCTAATAACATTTGTGGAAGGAGAAGGGTATATATTTCTGTGCCTGTATTTTGGGGGTTATTTGTCTGTATCAGTGTATATCATTATGGGGGATGAGAAAGAAAGACAGATGAGGTTACGTAGTGGTCATCAACGGGAGAGTGATGATACGAGCAGTATGTCGAGTGATGGTAGTACCGGGGTAGCGGAGGTAAATCCCGATACTGAAACAGGGAGTGTAGGCGGCCAACCAGAATTAAAAACTTTACTTCTCGAGTTCATGTATCAGAACAAAGTTAGTAGTGATGCCTTAAATGCAAAATTAGAACAAAACAGTAGGGAAAATAAAGAAAGTACAGATGCCTTAAACGCCAAATTAGAACAAAACAGTAGGGAAAATAGAGAGAGTAATGAAACTTTAAACGCCAGATTAGAACAAAACAGTAGGGAAAATAGAGAGAGTAATGAAACTTTAAACGCCAGATTAGAACAAAACAGTAAGGAAAATAGAGAGAGTACTGAAACTTTAAATGCTAAATTAGAACAAAACAGTAGGGAAATGAGTGACAAATTCGAACTGATTAGAGGTGAAATCAGGGGGGTGATGGAAGAAAAGGCTAAAGAGATTATTGCAGATGTAGACAGAAAATTAGGAAAAGTACAGGAGGAGTTGGAAATTAGAATCAGTACACAGGCTGAAAATTTAAAAGAACTAGTGCAACTGGAAACACAGCAGGTCAAAAAGCAATTGGGGGGAGAAATTGACAAAATTCAGGTAGCTACTAAAGAGGTTAAGGAACAGCTGGGGGGTAGAATTGAGAAAGTCCACTCACAAATAGTTGCAGAAGTAAATGATTTAAGAGAGAGTAATAGAGAGAGCATTAGCAAGATTGAGGAGAAACAAGCAAAGCTATATGATAAAGTAGAAGAATCAGAAGGAAACATTAAATTAACAGTAAACAGTATTGAGAGGAAGGCTGAGGAGAAAATCGCAGAATTAGAGTTAAAATTAAAAGCTAGGATCAGGCAAGAAAATAGTCAGAATAGGCCAGTTTTTGTGAATAGCACACACAGGGAGGTAGAACTGGGTAAGTTCAGCAATCGACAGGGGTGCCCAATGGAGTTCATGAACACTATAGAAAATAAATTCGGGGAGAGGTTGGAAAATGGTAGTATTGAGTGGTGCCAGGTAGTTGAAATTTTAGAACAAGTGTTTGTGGGGGAAACGAGGAATTGGTTTGCTGTCTACAGAGACAAGTTCACTGATATTAATGACTTTAAAATGAAATTCTGTGAAAAGTTCTGGAATGAGGTTATTCAGTCGCAGCATCGTGAGGGAGTAGTGTGTGGTAAATATAACCCTAAAGGAAGCTCCACCATGACCGAATACTTTTTAGGGCAGGTATTAGTGTGTAAATATCTGGATGGCTTGAAGGAGGAAAGTGATGTGGTAAGGTTGCTACTTAGGCACTTTCCCTATAGGATCAAGGAGGCTGCTTGTATCCAGAATGTAAAGACAATATCACAAGTAGAAAATTTGTTAAGCACATTTGATGCACTAGGGAGAGGGGGTGATGAGGACAATTTCAATCGGAACCAGGGTAATAATAATAATAGACCTAATGAAGCCAGGCATCAGGAAGTTCAAGGGAACGTTGGCGAAGGAGCCAACGCTCAAAATAGAAATAATAATAATCAGCTAAATCAGAACAGAGGAAATGGCTATGGTAATCAGTATCAAGGGAGGAACAATGATTTCAGGGGAAATCAAGGGAGGAACAATGATTACAGAGGAGATCAAGGGAGAAACAATGATTTCAGGGGAAATCAAGGGAGAAATTATAATGAAAATAATTACAACCAGAATAGGGGTCAAGGAAGAGGACAGCCTAGTGGTAGTAATATACAGACAAACAATGACAACACAGCCCAGAACAACCAGACCAGTTCAGTTGTTAGTAGTACTACGGCCAGCTGTAGCGGTTCTTTAAACGCGAACCAGGCTGCGAAGTAAGGTCAGAATCTCAGTCTGTAGCATGCCCTGTCCATACAATTATACAGGAACCCTATGACCTAAATGTAAGAAATGAATTATTACATGAACTAAATGATGAAGGTATTATTCAGGAAGTGGTTAGTAAGAGCCCCATAGTTAAATTTAACGTGTCCGAGGCGTACACAGATGTTTTAATTGATAGTGGTTGTATGAAGAGTTGCATAAGTAGTGCATTTTATGATAAAATGAAAGGAACTGGAGTAAATTTTGAGGAGATGCCAATTAAAAGCACTTTTGTTATCACAGCTGTTGGGAAGAGGTCTAAAGTAATTTCTAAGCAAGTTTTAGTAGACATTAAAATTAATAATCATGTAGAGAAGCAGATTTGCCTTGTAATTCCAAATTTAGTATTCAGTGTTATCTTGGGTTCAGAGTGGCTAAGTAGAGTATCTGGTAACTTATGTTATGATGTAGGGAGTTTGAAATTTAAATGGGGAGATTCTGAAGTAGAAGTAGCGGTCAATGACCATATTCAGAGGAGTAGTATTGTAGGTGTGATTTGTACTTTAAATGAGATATCGCCAGCCGTAGAGCGGGGTTCTCCATGTTTTGTGGGCAGTGTGATTACGAACGGAAGTCTAGAGGACTCGTTACGTGATGCTGCATTTCAGGGTAATATAGAGGTGGAACAGTGTGTTCGGCTCTATGGTGTGTTATGGTGTAAAAGGAGAGTTTTTGAGGATCGCATTGGTATGGCCAATTGCTATACACATTCATTGAACGTTATTGATAGGTCAGTATTCACAGGACATAGATATCCTGTACCTTTCGCTTATCAGAGTGCAGTTGAGGCACAAATTAACCAGATGCTTGAAGATGGGATTATTGAGCACTCTAAGAGTCCATATGTTAATTCTTTGATCACGGTACCCAAGACCGACGGCACTGTTCGTATTTGTTTAGACGCTCGTTTGGTTAACAGTAGAATTAGTTCAGATCAGCTGAAATCTATGTCAATAGAGGAATTAATGCAAACATTTGAGGGGAAGAAGTATTTCACTTGTGTAGATTTGAGTTCCAGTTTTTGGCAAGTGCCACTTATGTACGAAGATAGACCATTTACAGCTTTTAGTCATAAATATAACCTTTATCAATTTTGTAGAACAGCTTATGGGTTAAAGAGTAGTTCAGCAGCTTTAATTAGGGCTTTAAACATCGCATTAGGGGATGACACAGGAGAGTTTGTAACCATTTACATAGATGATATGGTAATTAGTTCACGCAGTTTTGAGGAGCATCTAGGTCATTTAGATATAGTTTATCAGAAGTTAGATCAGGCAGGGTTCACTTTGAAGCTGTCTAAGTCGTCATTCTGTCAGTCAGAAGTGTCATTTTTAGGTCATAGAGTGTCGAGTAGAGGTGTAACACCAGAGGAAAGTAGGATTAGCATGTGTGGACAGTAGCAACAGGGCATCGTTACAGATACTGAGAAATATGCTAGGTACAGCAACGTGATGACGTTCATTTAAGGGTGCCACTTGCAAGGTTGGAAGCAGGTGACGCAGTAACATTTATAGTTTACAATCGTATTGGCAAAACAGCATATGTGCTGGAGAATAGTGAGGGAAACAGATTATACGGAACGTACAATATACATAGTCTACGAAAATATGTGTCATAAAGTGAGTGTGTTTAGCTGGCGAGCCAGCCTATCAAATGAGTAAGTGTGGTGTCTGGTGCGTGGAAGATCTGGTCTTCAAGGCAGGCGTATCAGAAGTCACACAGGGGGGTAGTATGTAAGTAAATGAGAGTTTTTAAGGTACAGGGAAATATGACGGGATTGTTGGATGCTCTTGAGCACTAAAATGTCTCGATACACCAAGGCCAGAATTTGGTAGCGCTGGTGAATTCCCATTTGCCTCCAAGAGATGGGTGAGCGCTTGTACATGGTATTTTTGCTTAAGGCGTCCACGAGGCAAAAGATGGGCCATCAGAATGCGAGACAGTCCTTCATGAAACTCATACATATCAGCACACGTGATTTCTGTTCACGGCCTCGCCATGTAAGATTTGCAAGTGTGTAATTTAAGGTAATTTGTACAATGGTATTATTTGTGTGAGGAGAAATGGTCTGTGTTGAGAACTAGTATTAAGTAGAATATGGTCTACGGGAACTTAACAAGACAGGGCGATTACGGCACAGAAATATTTGGTGTTATATGTAATGCGCATTTACTGGTTTTTTTTTTTTTTTTTCAGAAGTCAATATTAATTTAATCTACTTTAAAGAGAGATCAAGTATTATGGTCACGAGGCGCTGCCACAATAGTGTGATCGTGTGCTCAGTGAGAAATGGGATTAATTTCACAATAAGGAAGGGACCTCCAGTGAAATTAGGAAGTTCTATGGTGATATAAATATATCAGAACACCTTCAATGCGTGTGATATGACATCATAAATACATAGTGCTCACACATTAATTATGTCTATTTCTCCAACATAGAGGAATTTGAGAGGCGGAAATATCCGTGGAACACTATTTTATATGAGAAACATTGGACTGGTTGCAAAGTGCAATCCATAGTGACAACAAACTTTGACGCAAAGTGCGTGAAGAAAAGTTATGAGTGTATATATCTGTAATTTAGGGAGATTTAATTTATGTAAAATATGTATTTTGGATGGGGTTTATTAACGTGTCTGGGATAATCGGATAATGGACCGTCGTCACGGTAAATCATCCGATGATCCGAGGCGAATATGTAACGTGTTTTTCGAGGGTTTTTTATGCCACTGGCATAAGTCAGTAGGAAGCCATTCTATATTTATTTACGCGGCAAATTGTTCAGCCAAGAGAATTTTTCATGTTAATTTATTATTATTATTAATTTATTATAATTATTATTAAGGTATTTTCGGAGCATTTTATAAAATTTATTAGCATTCAGAAAGGTTTTCTATGTCTTAGAAAACGCTATCATGCAAATTATTACGAACGACAATATCATAGAAAATTATATGATTACGGAATTTTACGGAGTTTTGTCAGTTAGGGTATTTGAGAGACATGACTCACTGGGAATTCAAGTGCACGCTTAATCTTGTCGGGAAGGATTACGCAAGGCTGGGTCGCATCGTCAAGAAAAGGCGAATTGTTGGAACGGAAATCGACTTCTTGATTCGCGCGCCGTGTGTAATGAACCAGAGGAGGGGAAGTAGCGGCGTGCTCTGCCAATCAGTGGAGACCACGTAAGCTAGAAGACGGCTCCGGAGTGGGGAGCCAACGTGTGCATATATCGTTCGGCGCGGCGTGGAACGTGGACTAACTGTGTAGAACTTGGCGAGTGTGTTGCACGCGGGAGTCGCTCCGATGTTCCGTGGATTGGAGGACTAACTTTTGTAAAACTTAACCAGTGCGGTTGTACGAGTGTTTGGGTCCGAGGTACGGACCATAGAATTATCTAATCTACCAGAATCTCATCATACATCGACGAAGATGACGACATCCAGGGGACTGTGGGAAGCTCACAGCATCATCCAGTACGAGGGAAAGGCTTCGGGCATTTCCAGTGGTAAGCGCTAATGACGCAGAAATACGCAATCTCTCATTTCTCTTGGTTTTATATTTCATATTTCAGTAACTTCATAGCTTGGGAATAAGAGTAAAATCAATAATGTATCAGACTCCGTTTTCACGTAATTTTCTATCGGTAATATTAAAATCGCAACGCTCCAATTCAAATTTTAAACTTATTATTATTATTAATTTTGCTATTCTTGTTTTATATAATAAATTCATTTCTTTTACAATGCAATCTTTGCTTTCTGTAGGTAGCATTAGATATAGACCAATTCCTTCTCCTGATACAATTGTTTGTTGGGTTAATGATCAAATCATACCACGATCTGAGTTAATAGATTCTTGAAGGTGTTCTACCAGAGCTAGACGTTGTTAAATACAAATTTAGATTTCAGCATTGCATTGAGGTCTTGGCGCCCATTAAAACAACATAGCTTAGGCAAAGGTCAACAGTTACAATTATCACCCAACAGTTAGGGGCTAGCAAAACGTTTCATTTGTACGCTCAACGTGGAGCAAAGTAAATACCGTTTCACTTGTCATCCCAGCCTAAGCAAAACGTTTCACACCTTATATCAGTCCAACCATCCACAGAGGCTCGTGACAATATTATTGTTACATCCTGAGTTAACAATTTTAATTTCGTGAACGTGATAAACATTTGCATTGAGCATAGTAACTCTCTTGTAAGAATATACTGTATCTTCTTGCTGAAGCTCACCATTGCTGCTCATTTCCATTGCGGGTTATCAAGATGGCTGTTGCACAAAATGTCCAATATGATAGTCCCATAAACCGAACAAAATAGGTCCCCAAATGAGGGTGATAGGGTCACTTTTCTAGTTAATTGTTTGTTTATGTTCTATATCATACACACACACCTAAAATGTACATAAATCATGTTAAATCATTGTACAATGTTCAATCTTTTGTAAATTTTACATGGGTAACTGGAAAGTTGGCACAATCTATTATTATCGAATGTTGCCAATACCAGAACCAATTAAATCTATATAATTTTGAGTTAGTTGATTCTGGTAAGTTGGTTCTAAGTTTGATACAAATTGGGTTCTTTTGCGTGTTTTTTCCAGAGTAACACTATGGTTGGCACTAGCTATCTCTGTGGACAAGAATGAAATCCATGTGCAAGTGCAAGCTTCGAAAATAATCCTCAAAGTGTTTGGACTGCGTCTGAACATTATGAAGTCCGAATATTTGACGACAGATTCGAAAAATTTAGATATCATTCAAATTGAGGGCATGAACATGCCGATGGGACCCTCCATCCTGGCACGGCCAATTGAGTTAGTAATGCATGGCTGAAGTTGAGATTTATGATTAGTGTGCTATGCTACAAGAATATTCCGGACAGGTTAAAGCCCAAAATATATCGTTCTGTCATCCGTCCAGTTGCCTTATATGCAGCAGCATGTTGGTGCAACCAAGACAGTAGAACATCAACTTGCTGTCATGGAAACAAGAATGCGTTGCTGGTCATCTCCTGTGACGCTGTTCGATCATGTCATAAATGATAATACACGCAGGCGATTTGGAGTCGCACCAACCATAGAGAATATGGAACAAATCCAATTCCAGTGCTGTAGGTACGAACTAAGAGCGGACACAACATTTGTTGCAGCAAGGGGTTTGACTATGGAGGTGGAAGGAAAACGCCCAGATGGAAGACCGAGGCAGCGATGGCTTGACACCTTGCACAAAGACCAGAATATCTTCGGTCTTCGTCGTGATTAGGAACGCGATTGTGATAAATGGAGACAGAGAGCCACAAAAACGGACTCCTCAATTTTTAGGACAAACAATGGAGAAGAAGAAGGAGAAGAAGAAGAACTCTAAGGTTGGTACTACCTACTATTAACTGGTTAATTGGTTGCATGGTTTTTAAGGGTGACTGAAAAGTTTTTGCCACCTATTTTTAACTATTGGCAACAGTGCTGATAATGAGAATAGTGTTAGTTGTTTCTCCAGAGGCAATATCACTACTATAAGAATGTAATTGTCTTGGAACAGCCGTTCAGAAGTTAATTGGGGGACAGACAGATAGGCGACATGATTGACATTAAAAATACCACACACTGTAATCGCTGTTTTCTATGTTTGGGCACTTAACTCAAGTGCGCACGTATAACGCCTTATCAAACTTTGCTCGTCATGTAGATAGTATGACATAGTTACCTAAGAGTAGGTTCTTTTTAGTTTTAGCGTATGGCTTTTAGTGCCGGGAGTGTCCAAGGAAATGTTCGGCTCGCCAGAGTTTGTAGCTGTTTCTATGTGGACACCCATTGGGTGAGCTACAAGTACAGTCGCGTGTGGAGTGTTGTCTGGGGAGGGAAGTGTTAATGTAAGGACGAGGAATTAGAAGGAAGCGGCAGTGGCCTATGGTTAGGAACCAACCCCGCATTTGCCTGGAAGGAAGATGGGAAACCACGGAAGACTATCTTCAAGCTTGCCGGCGGGGGGATTCGAACCTCCTCGCCTCTTGGATGTGAGCGACTGCCTGAAGTCACGCCGTAACGACCATGGCTAACTCAACCGGTACCTAAGAGTAGATAATAACCAATTATGGTAGACAATGTAAATATTTGGTATGTCTCAAGGCCTCATGGTTAGCTGCCGCCCCGGAGATCCTGAGTTCGATTCCCGGCTCTGCCACGAACTTTGAAAAGTGGTATGAGGACTGGAAGGAGGTCTACTGAGCCTCGGGTGGTCCAAATGAGTAGAGGGGGTTCGATTCCCACCTCAGCCATCCTCGATGTGGTTTCCGTGGTTTACCACTTCGTCTTCGGGCAAATGCCGGGATGTTACCTACTGTAAGGCCACGGCCACCTCCTTCCCTCTTCCTTGCCTATCCATCCCAATCTTCCCTTCCCTTCCCATCCCTCATGAGGCCCCTGTTCGCTTTGCAGGTGAGGCTGCCTGGGCGAAGTGCTGATCCCACCTCCCCTATTGTATCCAAACCGATCAAGTGTTCCCAGTTCTAGGACACGGCTTGGAAAGGCGGTAGTGGTGAGTTCCCTCGCTGAGTCCGTGGGAACCACCAACCTGGAGGGTAAAATTGATTTTTTTTTATCTTAATTTTATTTCGGGTTTATGCTGTGTCAAAGCTGATTGAAATAATCTAGGAACTTTCATACATTATTTGATCACATTATTCTATTGACAACACAGATGAAACCTTTAGCTTATTTAGTTTTAAAACGCAAGATAATATTATGAACAGTACCAGTGGCGGCCGGCAGACCCTTAGGCCGGGAGGACGATCACAGTAATTTTTCCCCCACATTGTAACAGAACGAGTTACTTTTATATGAAATAAAAATGTCGCCTTAATGCTCTATTTTCTTGAAAAAGGAGCCTAAGGCTGCCATTAACAGCCATTTTTAGCCTATTTTCAATTTTGAAAAAATAGGCTTATGAGATCACCTTTTGTCCGTGTGTGTGTGCGTGTGTGTGTGTGTGTGTGTGTGTGTGAGGGGTGTGTGTGTGTCCCCCCCTAATAACTTTTGAACGGCTGGAGCGATTTCAATGAAACTCGGTAAGATCATAGCCCCATTCTGACCGACCTCGACCGTTTCCTTCAAATTTTATTGTCTCTCACCAATCCAACATGGCGGCTGTGCGAATTAATTCACCAGCATTCAGTATCTCCGAAACTATTACAGATATCACCCTGAAATTTCGTACGGTGATAAAGGACTTTACTAGACGTTCACCTAAGAAACCTTCAAAAACCTGGTATCTACAAAATCAACATGGCTGCCAAGCGAAGTTGAGACTTTTAAATAGACTTTTCTCGCGATTTAATCATCCAAACGTAATGAAACTTGGTACAGCAAATATTTAAACACATTATAATTCATTGGCGTCTAATTTAGTTCAATTGTTTACATAACCTCAAAATGGCGGCTGTGCGAAATATTTCACTGGCATTCTATATCTCTGAAACTATTACAGATATCACCCTGAAATTTTGTACGATGATAAAGGTCTCTGCTACAAGTTTATCTATGTAACATTCAAAAACCTGTAAAGTACAAAAGGAACATGGCGGCCAAGCGAAGTTGAAACATTCTAATAGACTTTTCTCGTGATTTAACCATCTGAGCGCAGTGAAATGTGGTACAGTAAATGATTATACATATTGTAATGCACTGGTATCGAATTTAGTTCAATTGTTTTCATAACCTCAAGATGGCGGCTGTGCGAAATTTTAAAATTAAGTTATTATTTCTTGTGTCGTTATCATGCGATCGAAGTGAAAGTTTGAATAGTGAAGCTACGCAATAATGTTACTTTAATGGTACATTACTCTACGGCCTATACATATAACAATCAAAAATAGCGAGCATCCGAAGTATGTTGACGGTTCTCAATATGTATGAATCTTTTACAGCAGTCAAACTGATATTTTTTATGTTCGTAGAGTCTATGAACATAAGTTCACCTATAGGACTTTCAGTAACCTGGTGAGCACAAATCCAACATGGCGGCGACGCAAAGTATACATATTTAAATGGATGTTTCCCGCGATTTAACCATCCGAGTTCAGTGAAACTTTCCAAGTTAAATGCTTATACAAATGTTAATCCACTGGCATCTAATTTATTTCAATTGTTTTCATAACCACAAGACGGCAGCTGTGCGAAATTTAAAAATCACGTTTTTACTTCTTGTGTCCTAATCATGCGATTGAAGTTTGAATACCACACGTACACAATAATCTTCATTTAATAGCTAATAAATAAAAATCCAACCTGGCGACCATCTAAATATTTAGATGGTTGTCAATATCTACGAATCTATCTCACAACAAACTGATTTTTTATGTTGATAGTGGCAATTAACATGAGTAGGATATATGAAAATAGGCTGTATAGTTCTTCACGGAACTACTTGTTACCATTTGGTAACTCAACATTTAAAAGGTACCATCAATAAAAACCTGATGTAAAATTTTCACTTTCTTTCTTTCTTTCTTTCTTTCTTTCTTTCGTTCTTTCTTTCTTTCTTTACCGGCACTAACCTGTCACGCTTAAATGACTTCATCCTATTCTGCTTTATGTAATTCACTACTAGAGTGTGAATTTAAGTACAAATTATACACTGGAAGGGCAAGGGTAGTACTAGAAGTTGGCATATTTTCCGGGACTACTGAAGAACTTGCCACACTGTACGGACTCTACCACTGCCATCGTTATGTCCAGGCCGCAAGGTTCCTCTAGTGACGTCACGCGTAGGGTCGGTACAGCCGCCGTAGCAAGTCAGACGGCTCATTTCACACGCAGTCACTCCAAAGCGAATATAAATTCATATTTATAGGAAAATGTTAATACTATTTGGAGTTCACTGGCAGTTAGATAAGTAACCACTAAATAGGCCTAATTATCGCTCCGCTAGTTCGAATCCTGCCGTTGTAGCGGGCATTTCACGAGTGAACAAAATGGTACATCTTCTGTGAACTTACTTGGACGTTGACGCACACAGACAGGGCAAACATTGCAGCTTTTTGAGGTACTGTAAATGTTATATCACTAAAAATAGGCATTGAAACAGTTACTCAAGATGTACCACAACGTCGATAAATCGCATATGGCTAAACTCGGGATTGAAGGAAGGAAATATTCGAATATTTCATTACACAAAACAATTTGCAGGAACAGTTTGTTAATAAAATAAATCTATGTATGGTATTAGGTCCAAAAATCAAGGCTACTTAACAGAGTATCTTCTCTGAATAAAACCAGTACTTCAGTAAGAAAACAAAACAAATCCCACCCTATTCCAGATAAAAGAAGTGCAAAAACATAACAGAACATTTTTGTTACACACTACTAGAAAAGAAATGAAAACCTACTGTCTCCATAGCACTTTCTCGAATGAATATCTTTTGTACAAATAACAGATATACCTTGCTGACCCTGCTTAGAATAAACATAATTATGGATAAAAACACTATGTCCCCCTTGGCATCCTGTCAGAAAAATAAGGTTCAAGAACCACTTCTTCGCATAAAATTTTATGTACCAATTCACTG
This sequence comes from Meconema thalassinum, assembly GCA_946902985.2. Lineage (NCBI taxonomy): Eukaryota > Metazoa > Arthropoda > Insecta > Orthoptera > Tettigoniidae > Meconema > Meconema thalassinum. The sequence continues at coordinate 1,451,255,262 of OX336388.2, read as the reverse complement.
CGGTACTACTTGACTACCAGAAAAATGTGTGGTATAAGGTCCAAAAATCAAGGCTACTTAACAGAGTATCTTCTCTGAATAAAACCACTACTTCAGTAAGAAAACAAAACAAATCTCACCCTATTACAGATAAAAGAAGTGAAAAAACATAACTTTTTTGTTATACACTACTAGAAAAGAAATGAAAACCTACCGTCTCCATAGCACTTTCTCGAATGAATATCTTTTGTACAAATAACAGATATACCTTTCTGACCCTGCTTCGAATAAACGTAATCATGTATAAAAAAAACTATGTTCCCCTTGGCATCCTGTCAGAAAAATAAGGTTCAAGAACCACTTCTTCGCATGAAATTGTATGTACTGTACCGTACCAATTCACTGCGGTCCTACTTGACAACCAGAAAAATGTATGGTATAAGGACGAAAAATCAAGGCTACATAACAAAGGATCTTCTCTTTTCAATAACTAATCAGAGCAGCTCAAAAAGTCAATGCGCACCTCAAAAAACTAATCTGTGAAGCTCAAAAAACTAATCTGCGCAGCTCAGAACATTTTTGTTATACACAACTAAAAAAACTGAAAAGCTACTGTCTCTATAGCACTTTCTCGAATGAATATCTTAACACATGTATAAAGTGTGGAACCATTTAGAGTATCCTAATCTAAGTGTCATAATTTCAGTCAGTATTAAGCTACTGTTGTGATATCAGCACTAGATGTTAACCTCTTATGGTGTAAGCTACAGTACAGAAAGTTAATAACTAATGTAGCCTCGTACCAAGTTAGGTGTGAACGATAATATAATGAGATTCAACTTACAATATTGTTTACAGGTAATCACACCAAAAAATCTCTGTCCTGAAATGTAGACCTATGTATATTATGATCTCAAGGGAAACTACTCTTAATTTGTAGATCACAAGTTTATCATTTTTTATCTGATCAATTCTAATCGTCACTATTCACCACTTTAAGGTTAAATGCCTGAGAAAACCCAACATCACTCTAGGCTATCCAACAAATCACATTCTAAACTACTTCTGGCTCATGATATGATGCACAACGTAACCAATCTCTAACTGTAATCAATGCACAGAACACCTTTTGTGTGACCTAAACAGAGACTAACCTAACAGCACACATTTTCAATTACTCAATCTAACTTGGCTATTGCATCAGGAATTTACCATGGATTGTAATCTAGAAATCAGGTAGATAGGTTGCTAACAATCCCATTAATGTAAATACAGCAGCCTACATAAATGCTACCACATGAAAATTATGTTCACTTGAGGTTGAACGGGACACATCTTGGATAGACTTCAAACTATGCTGAATAATACCGTACTAATAATAACTTGTCTGATTTACATAAGTAAGCCCTAACATGTAATTTAACCTCAGCATTTACATGATAGAAATCTTTCCAGTCCTAGCATAGGCTGACATTTAGAACTTCATACTATAATATTGAAACCATATTATTAACTTATAAATTACCATCAAGACGAGTAGCCTAGGCCTAAAGGTAGCTCTTATCTCCCGAAGTATCTTACTTTCAGGGAAATGTTTAACACACACTCTCGTCTTCCCTGTAATGTGCAAATCTTTTCTAGGACTTTTAAGTATTCATTGCTTTCTTAAATTTTCGTCGGTGGGGATGGAAAAACAAGGCATATAACCTAATTATCTCCATCATAATAACCTAGTTGTTTTTGCACCCGGTAACACAACTACGTTTTGGCATTCCAGGGACCATGGAAGGAATAATTGTTTCAATGAATAAATATAATTGTATTACCGGTACCGTACCATCCAAAAAACCTGCATTAGTCGAAAATAAGCGATGTAAAGCTCCTAACTGAACCATAACCTTAATAAGTGTGGTGGCAAACATGCAACTCAAACATTTTATAGATATAGGCTAATTACCTACCTACGAAATGAACATTTGCCTCAGAAAACAAACGGAGTACCGTAATCCTCATTCTGGATGACCTAAGTAGTAGCGTTCTTACGTATTGCTTTTAACTCGGACACTAACTAAATTGTATAAACAACACAGCACAAACCACTCACAGTTAAGCATAATGGTCGTTACCCATCCACCCTAAGCGATCAGCTGATCACATGGTAATGGCCGCTGCCTGATGGCCTGTACATTACGATGGCAGTGACTCTACCCAGCAGCCACATTCTACACCCTTCGTCTCTCTCAAACCACCCACTAACGCACGTGGCCCCTCACGTCTTACCCCTCTGACCCTCGCAAATGATCGGACGGAAGGCGAAGAGTCCGTGACTCCATTCTGAAACATTGACCAGTGAACTGCGTGCAGATTTAATTTACCTGTGTTCGATATCGATGAACACAGAGTCTTCCTGATTGACAGAGCTACAGTTTTACAATTACATGCAATTTTCTTAGAATAATTAGAGTATAATTTAAGACTAAAATATCAATAGAACATTGAAACCAATGTTCGTTCTCTAGGAAGGACACCGTTCGGGAGTCCTTATGGGACTGCTGCTACTGAAAGTACCCTGGGCCGTGACGTCCTAACCTAGTAACCGTACCTGCGTTGTCAACAGAGAAATGTGTAGCAATGAGGTTATGAAATATAGGAAAGTTCCTCTGTTTGTCACTAGATTGCTGACTAGATCTACTGTACATAATTAGGCAGGCAACGCGCCATTTTAGTAGTATTTATAGCTAGGTGTTTTATAGAGTTATTAATTGTTGTGTTATCAAATATATTTCATCTTTATTCATTTAACTTGTCAAGTGGGAGGGGGGGGGGGACATAACATCTTCACGTCATTGCCATAATCAACAGTGCGTCACCGCATTCATTTTAATAACAAAATGTATATATTAGAACGACGGTTTGAATACCTCGAATTTTCATAGAATAAACTCGGTTTCCCGCCTACTATTACTACTCGAGCTAACCAGTTGCCACGGAGACATCTCGCTAGGTGTCCGGATCATACAGGGACCTACAGCCACTCCTATTTCAGTACACGAGCTATCGAGTCTAATACCAATCGGCCGAGTGGCACGAGGTTGGTTGGCGTACCTCTGGTGGTATTGGGTACTGAAGAGAGCTCCATAGCTCGGATGATGCGGCATTTGACACACATTGGCAGCATATGTTAGCGTCTATAATTTAGAGGTGGAACACCCGATTCGGCGAGTAGGCTGGGTATCGGATGGTCCGGAAGGCACCGGTAGCCAGCCTAACGCCACTATGGTGGATACTGTCCAGCATTTTCAAGGTTGCCGGCCTTGCTGAACCGTATGCCACAGAACCATAGTCTAGCCGGGACAGGACGAGGGCTTGGTAGAACCGTAGCAGCACCGCACGGTCAGCCCCCCACGTAGTGCCACTAAGAAACTTGAGAAACATCGTTTTTAGTTGTCGTATATGGTGCTGTCACGTTAATTTGCTGTCAAAATGGAACCCCAGGAAGCGATAAGTGTCAACCAACGGCATCCCTGAGATGTAGTTCAGGGTGTAAATGTAGCCTCCGGAGCCGAAAAATGGGCGACGGAGGTTTTTGCTGCTGAAAAACGAAAACCCCGGTCGTGAGCCCACCTGTCGACCCGGTTAATAGCAAGCTGTAATTGCCGTTCCACGATTGCCATACAGCGGCTTATTTTCTGAAAAACCTCCCTAAAAATGTCCTCACTAGCCTCACTAAGCTATTGAATGCTATTTATAGATTTGGTTTCTCCCCCACAGCCTGGAAAACTGCCAAGGTAATCATAATAGGTAAACCTTATACCAACGACAACTTCTCCCAAAATTATAGGCCCATTAGTCTCCTCTAAATCATCTCGAAACTGTTCGAAATGACCCTACTTTCCAGGCTGCACTAAACGATGAGCAGTTCGGCTTCCGTAAAGGTCATTCTACAGTCCATCAGCTACTGAGGTTATTACGCGCGCATTTAATGAAAATCGAATGACAAGAGTTTGCTTCCTAGACATCAGTCGTGCCTTCGATAAGGTATGGCACAGCGGATTGCTATACAAAGTGAAGCACAGAGGTCTCCCAGACTACTTACTACAAGTCATAAATCCCTATCTCAGGAAAAGGAAATTTTATGTCCAGGTGGTGGACGCCCAACCCTCGCTGAGGAAAATAAGAGCCGGCGTACCGCAGGGCAGTGTTATCTTCCCCCATGTGTTCAACGTCTACGTCTCTGACATTCCAAAAACTGGTGACACGAGCCTCCACCTCTATGCAGATGATACTGCTATCTCTACCACTTCCTGGAGAGGACATAGAATTGACACCAACCTACAAGAAAGAAACCTTAGACATTCTTGAGTCCTGGCTCGGGAAATGGCGAATTAAAATAAACGTCGATAAATTTTCTGCCACTCTTTTCACTAAGAAACGTAAATTCACAGACGCCTTTTTCGGTTAAGTGATAAGATGACAGTCAGCTACTAAGTATCTGGGAACTACGCTAGACCGCAGCACAGGAAGTAACTCAGCGCGCCAACAGTGCAAAGGCCGTACTAGCACAGCTCTGATCCCTCATTCGGGCCAGAAGCTCCCTCGATGACTTCAGCAAACTCTTGGCATATCGCACCCTTGTGTGACCAGTTATGGAATATGCTTGTCTAGTGAGGGGCTACCCAGCTCCCACACACATCAAAAAACTACAGGTTGTTCAAAACAAAGCGCTGCGCACGATATCAGGAGCCCCCTGGTACATGCGTAACGCCCAACTCCACAACTTCCCGTAATCAGCTCTCGCATTAAAGCACAGGCAGTAAAACTCTATAAAACAAAAACACATAACACCAACCCTCTAGTGAACAGATTGGGTGATTACCGAGCCACCAGGTGCTGGCACAAACGGCCCAGGATTATAATACACTAAAAACTGTTATCTCCTACAGCTTTTCACTCTTTAAAATAAGCTCACCTGAGCTCCTTTCTTTTACTTTTCACTTCACTTTATGAACTCCGAGGTACCCCTGGGCTCCAGGTCACACCCTGACCAGATTAGACTCCAAGTAATCACCCAACACCCCTGTACCAGTTCTGTTAGGTCCATACCGATTTATAGATATACGAGTAGCCTCTAATTGCATACAATTTAACCTCTTGCTATTTTCCAATATAATAAGTTTGGTTATTAATCATTGCTCTAACAAGACGGATTAGAGGCCAATCTCTGCCATGGCAAGTGTTGAAGTTATGCACTTCGTAAGCTTTACATTAGGCAAGATATGATTTCAGCGCAGTGACTTCATTGGTTTTATTATCTTTATATTTCTGGTGAAGTATTGAGGAATTAAGTGTTCCTACTGCTGATTCCAACAAAGGTGTTCTGAACTGTTGCTGTCGTACCGAACCGGTACTGCACCCGAATCCCGCTTAGTCATAGCCTATATCCGCAGAGATAGAAAAGGATTGTAGGGAGGTCGATACCTGGCCAGGTAGATCATCGCTACCCTACTAGGATAATGACTAGGGAACCCTCGATGCATACCGGTCATGCAATATACCGATTAGTTACACATTTACATAGAAATAAACTATCCTAAACACAAAATGGTAGGAAACGAGAATCTCGGCTCTCGGGTGTGAACGGTGAACGTTGAGACTAACTTGAACTCTAGTAACCAATTCTCAGTATTATCGCATGTCGATCGCAAGAATGAAATGATGATCAGATTTATAAAAAACGAACAGGCAAACAAAAACTAGTGCCTGGATTTATTTCCAAACAAATATAGATAATTAAAATAAAATAATCCCTATCACCATGAATAGATAAACATGTTAACTTTAACTAATACACACGTCAAATAAATCTACTATTCGTGGAATAAGTGTATCTAAACTTTCTTGTTACAGTAATGTAACGATATGAAGTTTCATAAAAAGTTTACATAACTTTACAGTCACCCTGTGACTGTGTCATTGAAAATGGTCTGATAAAAATCAGCTGTTCACTCATGAAAAATGAAATTAACAATTCAAAACCCTACATTATACACGGTGTGCGTAGAATGTTACTAACTACTCTAATAAAAGTGTTATTAATAATATATGGTTTAAATATTTATATTATTTACAAATCTCGTGCTTCACACGGTTTAAAAATTACCATTAACACTGTCAGTCGCGCTCTGACAGCTTCATCTGTTATACAAAATACAGTTCTCCAACAATGCTTCTACCAACGATAAAATTCTCAGGTACTTCTTGTGGTGTGTCATAATAAAATAAGCCTGAGTATCAAACAATTAAGTTAAATACAGCTTGAAATGTCGTGTCAATAAATAAAACAATAGGATAAAGATCGATGCGAAACTACTACAAGACTTCATACATTACGTGGATCATTTACAAATACTCTCAAACATAAACAATTCAAACATCTAACCTCAGTGTTAGCGCTTTCACTCATCTTGTAACAATTCGTTGCTCCACATAGCAATATATTCCTTCCTTCCTTCCTTCCTTCCTTCCTTCCTTCCTTCCTTCCTTCCTTCCTTCCTTTCTTCCTTCCTTCCTTCCTTCCTTCCTTCCTTCCTTTCGCAATACAGTGAACGATACTTATCAAAGGCGTCTTACTACGCTCCAAACATGTTTTACATCCTTTCTTTCCTCTTTATAAACAATCTTCACAACTCCGCACGGCATTACTTCCTTGAAAAACCCATCTTGCTATACACTTATAGAAGAATTCGTGATTTTACTAGATAACTACACTAGAGTATGTTACCGTTCAGAATGCACTCCTAACACTCAACTCCTGTCTAAATTATTAAACCTCGTGCATCAAATTACAATTACATGTTCGTTCACATTAATACAATTCACAAATTACTTCTCATTCCTTTCATTAGCGCTTTTCGTTCTCTATGATCCATAATAAACTTGTTCTTACGTGTTGCCAAACGTTAACAATGTTACTTAGTAGTTCGCTCGTCTTTAAGTTATTAATAAAAATAAATTTATATCCTCCCGCTTCTGGTGTAAGTTTAAATATATGAACAATTCATATTTAAGTTGTTTTTAACATACAAGACCCCAGGTAGATTAACATATATCCTGGTCTATTCATCTCAGTTAAACAATGTTTATACTTTAATTGTTAACAAATATAGGCATCATTTGACCTCAATTGTCAATACCATGATCCTAATTTATAGTGTATATTCGTAATATAATTTCCAAGACTATTTAGTTGTCTAATAAGTTGTATTCCGCTATTGGAATTTTATAACACTCCAATTGTTATAAATAAATATATCAGATGTATATGAACATCGTAAAGTTTGTTACATAATATTATAGCATCTCACAATTATGCTTTACTTGATAACAATGCATTATAGACATATCAATGAATACATTCGCAGTTACGCATGGAAATTGTTAATAACAATTATAATGTTTAAATGTTCTTACAATTTGTCAATATTTACGCTCTTCTCCAAAATACAATATAATTGAATAATCGACTTATTTTAGCATTATCGACTTATCTAAGTTTTATCGAATTATCTAAGCATTATCGAAGCAGTCCTTTATAAAACGAGTATCGTTCAAAAGTGAGAGTCAAATAACGTTTCCTTCAGAATAAAAATACAAGAAGCGCAAATCTAAGTTGAAATGTGAATTAAAATAACGTCTCATACGACACATGAAGACGTATCAAAAATTACAATGAAACTCTACAATTTAAGCTATTAAAAGATAAAAAATAAAGATAAGAATAACTACAAATGATGTTGGTCGCTCAAAAAAAGGACCTCTACTACTACAGCAAAACTACAGACATGAAACAAACGGTTGTTCTACCTTGAGACGTCTTCTACGGCCAGAGAATACCTCTGTCAGCTGTCCTAGATGTTGCGTCGAAGCTGTCATCGTTCTTCTCCCAGCGAAACCAGTTACTGCCCAGCTCGTGCATCAGCTGCGGTGGACCCCTACTCACTTGGTCTGCCACCTGTTCTCCAACATGGCTTGAGCTGCTAACGGTAGCTGCGTCCTCTTCTCAGCCAGCGGCCTGGAAACTGCGATTCCCAGTTCGATCGGTTGCAAATGGTCTTCTTCTTATCTCTGTCCTGCAGAGTGGTCTCGCCATTGTAGATCCGCAAGTCCTGGGTTGACATCTCGTCCTGGTGAAGTTGGACATCTTGCTTGTGGTGTAGAAATTCATATTTGAATGCTGCAAGTTGGTGTGCAGTTGTAACTGTGTCGATCCTTGAATTTCCGAGTCACTCTGACCTCCCAATCCATGGTATAGATTAACCTCCTTTCATATTACTTAGTTCTCCATAATCTCTTCTGCAATAGACGTATAATAAGCTTCTCCTCCCCGACTTATGATTTCTGCCATCATGTAGACTGTGATGTAGCTTGTGATGAAATACTGCTGTATATTTATATATGGAATAATTGCAGCAATATCGTTGCTTTCAGTAGATAATGCTCTTTATTATTTCTTCTGTGTGAAGTGCTGATTATATGCGAATTCTCGTTCTAAAATTGTAACGCTTTTATACACGCTGTTCTCTCCAATAATGTAAATGCGTTTCGCCGGCTTTTCTTCCCATCTTCCTCGGCGATGTCTTGGTTTTTTGATGGTACAACGGTTCCTATCGTCCGGGCTAATACTGTGTTCATAAACTGCTTCTTTGTTGTGCGCGTGCGTGAAACGCGTCTGCTCGTGACCGGTCGCTATGAGAGAGTGTTTAGCCACGCTTCTTCTTCGCGGCGCGTGTCAGTCCTGGCCTAGCTTCACTAGCCTCCAACAAATGTATATTAATAGAAATATACTCATATTCACTCTATTATTCAATAATTTATATTTCTTTTCAACCAAATAAATTTCATTTTGCATTCTACACTTGTACATGTGCTTATTTCTCTTAATATCTGCCAAATTTATATTAAAGCTATTCCCACAAAAATTATGTGCTATTAATTGATTGGCTGTTGAAATATTCTGAAAATGGCTCCTGGGTCTAGCCTCTTATCCACGGGTCGTGTGCATTGCTTTGTTATAATAGCCTTGCTAACCAAACTGGTTTTCTCGTGCCAAACATGAAGCTTTGTACAAAATCCAGCTTCGAATGATCGAGCTCTTCCTTAGTTAAAATCTCATTCACCAGAATATTTCCAAATAATAAATTCCTCAAAATGCTTCAAATTTCTCCGAAATACTTTCATTATGTATCATTTGCATCCCATAATACATATATAATTATTAAATTATTTTAATTTCAAATTTCCAATTTTTCCTTCCAACGGTGCACAAGTCATTCGAACCTCGGCTTGGTCAAAGTTCCTAAACTGGGCTGAATTCGAGTTCAGTACCATACATTTGTGTCTTCAATGGCATCTAAAGTACCACCGTGAGGCGTCCATTGAAAGTGTTTATAGACCTAGTTCATAAGACTTTTGACATACCGTAACTCATATTAGGCGTAAATGTTTCAATCTCTCTTTATGGTGCACCATACAAGATTCAATATTAAGAGAATTTTAAGTGCTACGCAAACAAATATTCTTGTATCGTTCTGTCATATCGGCTGTTGAAGGGGCCAATAATATTATTTAGGCCTCGAAACATGTCCCATTAATGACCACACAGTGATCTTTATTAATAAAAGTATTGATCAGGCGGAACTTATCCTGTTTAGACTAAATAATCAAATGGTGTAAAACGGACATCGAAGGACTTGAGCGAAAAATGAGAACGATGCTCACAAAAGGAAGGAAACACCACCCACGATCTTCAATAGAGCGATTGACTCTACCCAGAAGCCTAGGTGGACGTGGGTTCGTTGACATGGATAACCGGATGAAACGACAGATAATCAGCCTTAGGGAGTACTTCGACGCAGAAGCGACGTCATCTGTACTTCACAGAGCCATCAGTGAGGCAGACATATCAACGCCACTGGTCTTGTGTCAGCAAGAGATTCGACACCTCCTACATACTGACCTTCAGAAGATGGAAGCATGGAAAGCAAAACCTTTGCACGGAAGACATACAAATGAGGTGCGTCGAGCAAATGTCGATATAACTGCGTCAAACTACTGGCTCACTTCACGACAGATCTTTCCAGAAACTGAAGGTTTTATGCTAGCAATTCAAGACCAAGTCATCCCTACAAGGAACTACCTCAAGTTCATTGTAAAAGATCCCGCTGTACCAGATGATAAGTGCCGCTACGGATGTCAACAGTCAGAAACAATAAAGCACATTACATCTGCATGTAGATATTTCCTGGCAACAGAGCACAAACAAAGGCATGATGCAGTTGCTAAAATCTTGCATCAGGAGTTGGCTGATAATTTTCAGCTTCTGAAAGGAAAGAAAGTTCCGTACCACCAATATCAGCCAGAGTATGTTCTTGAAAACAATGAATACAAGCTGTATTGGGACCGAACTATTTTGACTGATCAATCGGTATCACACAACAGGCCGGATCTGGTGGTTGTAAACAAGAAAGCCAAGCAAACTACATTGATTGATGTTGTTATTCCTAACAACAAGAATCTCCAGTCAAAACACATAGAAAAGATCAGCAAATACAGCGAGTTGGTCGACCCTATCAAAAGACAATGGCATGTAGAGCGAGTAAAGACCATACCTATCATTGTCTCGACTACGGGCGTGATCCCAAGTACCTTGCTCCAAGGCCTTAAAGGACTGGATCTGGAAACTCGGCAGTACAAACTAATGCAGAAGGCACTAGTTATATCAACAACCAGAATCGTTCGGAAGTTCATGGGTAGCGAAATTCCACCTTAGAAGTTGCTGTTTCCGTAACTATACTTTGGTTCACTGAAGCCCGTATAGTTATGTTGTAATGTACCAGAAATGTTTTATACGAGGCACGTCAAGAAAGTAAGTTCCGTTTGGTAATAAAATTAAATTGTGTACAGATACAGAAAAATTATTTATTGCACAATTCTACACCTCTTAAACTACTTTTCCACATAACTGCCGAACTTTTGCAGGCATTTGTCATAGCGCGGCACAAGTTTTTGGATACCTTCTTCATAGAAGTTTGCCGCCTTTGTCTTCAACCAGTTAGAAACATCTTCTTTCAGCTCGTCGTCATTGTTGAAGTGTTGACCGCCAAGAAAAGACTTGAGATGTGTGAACAGATGAAAGTCGCTAGGAGCGAGGTCAGGGCTGTACGGAGGGTGGTCAAACACGTCCCAGCCAAATCCCTGTAGGAGGTTTTTTGTCACATTTTCAGTGTGTGGTCGTGCGTTGTCGTGAAGAAAAACAACACCTTTTGACAGCAACCCTCGGCGCTTATTCTGTATTGCGCAGCGCCATTTCCTAAGTGTCTCGCAGTAAGCATCTGCGTTGATTGTTTGACCACGCGGTAAGAAATCAATGAGTATGATGCCTTTCCAGTCCCAGAACACTGTGCACATCATTTTCCGAGGTGTCAAGATTTTTGTTTCGGCTTAACCTTTGCTGGGGATGAAGTGTGCCTCCATTCCATTGATTGCCGCTTACTTTCAGGGGTGTCGTAAGAAACCCAAGTTTCATCTCCTGTGACTATCTGTGTCAGAAATTCTTTGCCACCTTCATTGTAACGGGTCAAAAACTGAAGTGCACTACCCATCCGTTTTGTTTTGTGTTGCTCCGTAAGAATCTTTGGTACTCAACGTCGGCAAAGTTTACGAAAGTTCAGTTTTTCGGTAACAATTTCATGAATTAGTGATCGTGAGATTTGGGGAAATTCCATAGCGAGAGCACTAATTATAAACCTGCGGTTTTCCCGGATCTTGTCATCAATCGCGTGAACCAGTTCTTCTGTAACCAAAGACACATACGGCACACGTCTATGAAGAAGGTATACAAACACTCGTGCCACGCTACGAAAAATGCCTGCAAAATTTCGGCAGTTATATGGAAAAGTAGTTTAAGGGTTGTAGAATTTTGTGCAATAAATATTTTTTCTGTATCTGTACACCATTTAATGTTATTACCAAACGGAACTTACTTTCTGGACATACTTCGTATGTACTGTATAAACCAAAAATAATAATATTATAATAATAACATTTCCTTTCTTCAGTGTTTCTTAGCGGTTCCATGACAAACTTAATTGAATATTCACCTCATATAATTCAAAATCATGAACAAAAATAATATTAAATGTTATATGATCAGATAAGGAGGGAAAAGATATAATTTTACATTATTAATAATGAAGATTAAAATAAAACAACCAAGTATAGTTGGTGACTCAGTCCACTGTAAATATTGGGTAAGTCACCTGCTAATCAGTATGCATTCCATTCTCCATTTTATCAATTCTCGTCTTTTCAACGAACCACTGACGATGGCAACGACCAATGTTGGTAAGATGACATCGTCTTCATTACTGCTGATGACCACTTCCTAGTTTAGCAGCTAGCGTTCTTGGCTGTCACCCCGGAGGTCAGGGTTTGATTCGCGGCTCTGCCAAGTAATTTTAACTCTGCCGTGGGGACTGGACCAAGGTACACTAAGCCTCAAGAGTCAAAACTGAGGAGGGTTCGATTCACACCTTAGCCACCCTGAAGTGGTTTTCCGTGGCTCCTCCATTTCTACTCCAGGCAAATGCTGGGATGGTATTTACAGTTACTTAAGGCCACAGCCGCCTCCTGCCCAATCTCCCCCAATTTACAAATACACACACTAGTACAGCTATCAGAATAGCATAGGTTGTCACCCAAATTCCAAACACACTCAAAATACACGGGGCTATATGGCCACGATGTCACAGCCCGTAAAATAAACAACAACAACAATACTGCTGAGGCAGGGGATTTGGTTTTGTGTACCAACTGCAGTATCATTTTCAACTTCTATATCTCAATGCATCACCGTTTTAACAGAGTTCTTGCTGGGGGGTTTTTTCGTCTTTTTTTTTTCATTTAGTACCTTGGAGATCGTGTCATTCCAGCCCCGTGTATGTATGTGTGTGTGTGTGTGTGTGTGTGTGTGTGCGAAATTTGTCTGATAATTTGCGTTATTATGGGGTCTGTAGTAGTGTGTGTATTTTTAAATGAGGTTAAGTTTGGGACGGAGGTGGCCATGACCTTCAGTTAGTTACCATTCCGACATTTGTCTGAAGAACTAGGAAACCATGTAAAAGAAATCAAGCGTGGGGTGAGAACTGAACTAAACTCACCTCAGTTTGTCAACACGACGTTAAGTGTACCCCGTTCCAGATCAGAATTAAATGTCTTGTCAGAATTATGAACCAGGAGTGACAGACAAGAATGCTAGCCACTAAACAACAAGGTGGTCTATTTTCAAAGATACTATCAATTATAAATTACTTATCATGCAATAGCTACTTACCACTCTTCGATGCCATGAAGTCCTTGTAACCGTCCACGATCGCTTGCACCCCAGTCGCCATGGCTGTGGAGTTGTCCACTCCTGCGCTGTCACCAATCTGGAACAGACCAAATAGCGTTCATTGCCATTGAATCAGCATGGGCTTGTTGCGACCCCTATGGGCCTACATTTATAAGGAGTTGCGGATGGGTGTTCATATCCAGTGAACGGATTTATATGTAAATAAATATATATTTAGGAAGCTCAACGTAATTATACAGGGTGTTTCAAAAATAAAGTGTCCGATATTGCAACAGGGCTTGGGATTGGCCAAAACGAGAAGAAATGTTCCTATAAACATACGTCCGGAAACAACTACCTGTTGAGATATGCACCATTTTACCCGCGTGGACGAGGCGTTGTGTTCGGTGGTGCAGGCGTCTTTCCGTTGAAGATCTTTGCATGAGTTGGATGTTCAGATATAGTATGCGGCTGTGCGGTTCGCCGGACCTTAATCCATTGGATTTCTGGCTATGGGGACGTTTCAAGAAATTGGTGTTCACCACATCCATCGATAATGTGCAGATGTTACAAGAGTGTGTGACCAATGAGAGTGCCTACATCCGCGAGCAGCCAAGCGTAATGGGACGAGTTGGGGATTCCTTGCGAAGACGATCCGAAGCATGTGGTAACCATGTGGAGCATCTCTTGTAACGTGCAGATGGTATCCGCGGACAGACCGGCTGAAATCATCACAGCTCCTGGTTGGTGGTGTGGATGGATGTTTGCACAACGCGTGTTCTGTTAAACGTGTTGACAGTCAAGTGTTCATTCGAAGTAGCTGGTAGGATTACGTCCATAGGCTGAAGTATAAATACACAACACAAGGAAAATGGCTCATATCTCAACAGGTATTTGTTTCCGGATATATGTTTATAGGAACATTTCTTCTCGTTTTGAACTATCCCAAGCTCTGGTGCAATATCGGACACTTATTTAGAAACACCCTGTGTTTTGTATTATCTTACTAATCACGACAGTCATGTGGAGTTGAAAGTGGAGTATTTATTTTCCAAATTTGGAAGTTTAGCACATTCAATACAGTTCAAATATCGGCTAGAAAGTATGAAATTCTAGTAAATTAGCAGTCGTGTTAAAGATCTATATTTAAAATTTAAATCGTGGTACAGATGAAGCAAAAATGAAGATGGGATACTGTACTTTCAAAGAACCCTGAATATGAATCAATGGAGATTTAAGTATCTGTAAGGATGTCCATTTTATTTTGTTTCAAATTGATTCTATTATTTCACATTTTCCATGAATAGGCTACTTATCCATTAGATTTTATATTTTTATCGTTCTTATTCATTGTTTTTGCAGTTTCTTCATTTCATCCTGTATATATTTTACTTATACAGTTTTATTAAATTAATTTCTTAAGGTTTACTTGTAATTTGCTGGCCAGAAACATACCTAGGTATACTGATTTGATTATAATTTGTAAACAAAAGTTTAGTGCTTTTCAGTCGGTCAACACGAATGTGCCCAAAAGAGTTGGGTTATACACTAATTCTTAAAGTAATGCATGAGATTAATAAATGAATTTTTTCAGGATTAGGGCATAACCCAACTCATTTGGGTACATTCATGTTGACCGACTGAAAAGCACCAAACCTTTGTTACTAAGGCAACACTGAAAAATGGCTTCAAACCCCATAATAATAATTATAATTTTCATTGATTGGCGGAGGGTTTTCAATAATCATTTACAGTATGTGTTAACCGATCTTAAAATCATGCAAAATTTCAGCTCATGTAGGCTTCGCGTGAAAGAAACACAGACAAACTACAAATTCGTTTGTTAGTATAATACTAAAAACAATTACATTTACCATGTTAGGAAATGTTTATTTACTGTATTAATTAATAGATAACTCTTAAAATACTAGGCCTATCAATACAAATTTGCGAACATCTATTCAATTTACATGCTACATTCTATCGTTGATGTCTTCATCAGCAAACAGCGCAAATTGCTTATATCTTATTCTTAAAACTAGATAACAATTATTCATAAATCGAAATGGATATCCTTACAGTTTTCATTTACATAAAAGTTCTATATTCATAAATCCTCTGAGTGCTGGTTTAGCGATAAAGTATTTCACTAACAAATATTTGGTAGTTTGGCGGCTTTAGTGGCGTAGTTGGTAGCATGCTGAGCTTCTATGCCCAAGGTCGCGGGTTCAAATCCGGCCGAAGTCGTTGGACTTCTTAAGAGCGTTAAAATTCCTCAGTATGCCTTCCTTTGGAGGGACAGTAAAGCCGGCGGTCCCATGTCATAGATTTATGGCATGTAAATTAACCTTCCACTAATTACACTTGTGTGAAGCTAAATTATAGTTTAGATTTGACCAAAGCTGTTAGGTTCCAACGTTCGTCGCCTGGAGCCGACTGCGGTGGCATCTAGTAACCAAGTCCAGAACTAGTTGTCGTTAACGGTGGCGTTTGGTAGCAAAAGTAGGTACTACTTGAAAATTGAATGTCTGCAGTCCTTACTTGAATTAAAAACACATAACACACACTAATACAGCCATCACATTTAACACCGGTTATCAGACAGATTCTACACACACCCAAAGTACACGGGGCTACATGCCCGCGTTGTCGCAGCCCCTAAACTAAAGAACCAACCAACCTATTTGGAAGTTGATGCATCAAAAACTGTGTAAGTGAAGATTGCGATGGAATGTGGTAAATTTGTTAACATCGGCAGAATGGAGTTGTGGTCTGTATATTAATCAACGCGAGATTTTATGACACGACAGTAATTTTGCATTGATAGGCGTTGTATTTTAAGAGTTATCTCGTATAATTCTCAATCGTACTAGCCTGTATATGCCCCCATTCTGTCTAAAAAATACGTTATCGAAGTAGTCCGTAATTGTGAATTAAGAATTTCATTTCACAACATTCGTAATCTTGTACCGTGAGATACAACTACGTTCTTCTCTTTTTTTTGTAAGTGATTGCTCTCTATAATGTTAATAATAATTATAATAATACCATAATAAT
This sequence comes from Meconema thalassinum, assembly GCA_946902985.2. Taxonomy (NCBI): domain Eukaryota; kingdom Metazoa; phylum Arthropoda; class Insecta; order Orthoptera; family Tettigoniidae; genus Meconema; species Meconema thalassinum. Next base: position 1,451,238,836 of record OX336388.2, on the reverse strand, counting down.
AATAATAATAAAATTGACGATGATGATAATAATAAGTAATCAATAAGAAAGTTAAGGAAGCCATCCTGGTTGATGTAGCAGTTCCCAACAAAAGGCAAAGTGCGACGAAAAGAATTCCAAACATAAAGACCTATTGGAGCCTATATCAGTAAGCTATGGCAGATTGGAAAGTTGAAGATCGTAGCAATCGACATATCAAGCGCTGGCGTTGTACAAAAGGAGACTACTGCAGGGGTTGAAGGAATTTGATGTAGACACAAATTTATACAAGGCAATGCAAAAAGCAGTCAACATTGCGACAACTAGATTAGTTCGAAAAAGCATACACTAGTGTGCGTTTTCCTTTTTTTAATATGGTGATTATGCTCTGATGTCTTATAATCTGTATAGTTGCCATATACAGTGTGTCCGCAAATTCTCTCGCAGCACGTGTCTCGCCTTGCGAGACGTGTTGGATTGGCAGCTCATTCAGGTTATGTTGTTACAAGGAAAAAAATTATATTAAAGTAAGTAATGCAATTATATATACCGTACTCACCACTATCACACTATGCTCCACCAGCACGGAAAACCTTTTCCACAAAAAACACCCGCTCTTCAGTAGAAAGCATTCCCCCTAGACTCAGCTTACACAAGAACTTGACAAGATCACAACTTAATATACCATGATATGGGAGAGGTCCTCAATACAAACTTGCAAAGAATGCAAAATGCTTGCTTGCGGTTTGTTCTCAATGTACCAAGAGAGTCTCATATAACTCCATTTTACGTCCAGATTGGATGGCTAAAGTTAAAGGAACGAAGACAGTATGCCATGGCTCTGACTGATAAAAATTCTAAAATTCAAAATTCCGTCTTATATTTACTGCACACTAACTCCCATGCAATCAGTGCATAACCGTGCGAATAGACACACTGCACAAATGCTCCAGATACCTCATCACAGAACCGAAAAATTCAAAGGTTCATTCCGTATTTTAGCTAGTATTCTCTGGAATAAATATAAATTGCACCAGTATTCAGGACTTCCTATCAGAGCGATAAAACACTCCCTTCATTGTAATCTATCAGCTATACAATTATCATGTTCAAGGTGAACGGATGTAATAACAAGAACTTCTATTGTCAACTGTATGTTTAGGTTAAGTTTTTTCTTTCTTCATTTATTCTATTGTATTTAACCGCCCTCTGAATGAAGAGAGCTGCATAAAGAGGCTTTGTAGCCTCAGTGGCCTGTATAAGAGAAACAATAAATTCAATACAAATTCAAATTCAATACAACTTACAGCGTCAACACTGTCACGCACAATCACTCAATAATGAACCGGTATTTCGCACCCTATCACTCCAGTTGGTGTCGTGCCAGATGCGACCGTGCCGGATGCGACCCGTGCCGCAAGCGACCCACCAATTTGCAATCATGCCACTAGCGACCCAAGCACTGATGTATCGGTGGAATCTGGGAATTTCTAACACTTCTGTCTCTGCTAAAATTCCGCTTAGGTTAGGCGCCGTAAGAATTGAAGAGCTTATTTCCCAAGTGGCGTAAATCCAAAATTGACGGTTTTTCATTTTCTTCTTTCTTAAGCAAGTTTATAGGTTTTCTCAGCATATAGCAAAGGTTTTAAGTCGCAATACGTCGTATATCGCATATTAACAGACATCTAAGAACTAAGTTTATTTGCAAAGTGACGTAACTTCAACGTGTATTCATTTCCAATGTGCCTTACAGTATATCCATGTTGACCAATCCGATGGCTCTCTAGACATCACGTGATATCACGTGATAAATCAAGGCCATGGCTAACTTTGAAGAATATGTAGAGCGTCAGTTTGTGTTTGTTCTGTTTAAACCATTTAATTGTGCATAAATGCCACTCAAAGCGTATGTCAATATATGATTTATTTCCAAAACGTCCTAACTCCAACTTACGGGAGACGAATACCACAATTTCCATTGATAAGAGATTTTTAAAGCCCAGTGTCAGGATGTGCATAAAAGCAATGAATGAAATTACATTCATAATCATATCTGAATTTAATTAGACGAAGAAACAGCGCGATTTCTGAAGTTTTGCATTTCATGTATTTACGTCACTTTGGTAATAAGATCTTCAATTCTTCTCTAGAACAATGGGTCGCATGGAGCACTGTAAACTACCAGCAGGGTCGCATCCTCCAGTTCAAGGTCAACACGGAACAAGTGCATGCGTATGCCAACCACTACAGAGAGACTATGCGTATACAGTGACACGTCCCGTATGGCGTGATCCACGTAGCTCGCCGCTGCGGAGAGACTTTGCGGACGCTCTGTATTTGCCATATAATGTTCTGAAAGTGATGTAACATATTATTAATACCAATAATAATATATACTAGCGGACCCGTGCGAGAAATCTCGCATGTTCATAAACCACACTTTCCCCAATAGGTTTATAATGAGAGATTTAAGGAGAAAGGTTGTTATGTTTTTATTTCAACCAAATATTGTGTACGTGTAGTATTCAAACTTCAATCGCATGATTAGGACACAAGAAGTAAAAACGAGATTTTAAAAGTACGCACAGCTGTCATCTTGTGGTTATGTTAACAATTGAAATAAATTAGATGGAAGTGAATTAACATTTTGTATAAGGATTTACTGTACCAAGTATCACTGCATTCGGATGGTTAAATTGCGAGAAACGTCCATGTAAATATTTAAAATTCGCGTCGTCGCCATGTTGAATTTGTGATCACCAGGTTATTGAAAGTCCTATAGGTGAACTTATATTCATAGCCCCTATGAACATTAAAAAAACAGTATGATTGTTGTAATAGATTCGTAGATATTGAGAACCGTCTAAATATTTCGGATGGTCGCCATGTTGGATTGCTATATGTATAGGCCATAGAGGCATGTACCATTAAAAAAATTATTGCGTAAGTTCATTATTCAAACTTTCACTTCGATCGCATGCTTACGACACAAGAAATAAATACTTAATTTTAAAATTCGCACAGCCGCCATCTTGAGGTTATATAAACAATTGAAGTAAATTAGATACCAGTGCATTAGAATATGTATAAACATTTGCTGAACCAAGTTTCATTGCCTTTGGATCATTAAATCGCGAGAAAAGTCTATTTAAAACATGGCCGCAGTGTTCGTTTTGTAGTTAACCGGTTTTTGAAAGTCTCATAGATGAACTTTCAGTAGTGCCCTTTATCTCCGTACAAAATTTCAGGGTGATACCGGTAATAGTTTCAGAGATATAGAATGCCGATGAAATATGTCGCACAGCCGCCATCTAGAGGTAATATAAACAATTGAACGAAGTTAGATGTCGGTGCATAACAATATGTATAAACATATACTGTACCAAGTTTCATTGCGTTTGGTTAGTTAAATCGCGATAAACGTCTATTTAAAAGTCGCAACTTCACTTGGCCGCCATGTTGGTTTTGTAGTTACCAGGTTTTCAAAAGTCACATTTCAAAAACTTCTAGTAGTTCCCTATATCACCATACAAAATTCGAGGGTGATATCGGTAATAGTTTCGGAGATATTGAATGCTGGTGAAATATTTCGCACAGCCGCCATGTTGGAATGGTGAGACATAACAAAATTTGAAGGGCACGGTCGAGGTCGTCCGGAATAGTGCTATGAACTTACCGAGTTTCATTGAAATCGCTCCATCCGTTTAGATTTTATTAGAGGGGGGGGGGACCCATACGCGAATCACACACATACGCACACACGAACAAAAGGTGATCTCATAAGCCTATTTTTTTTTCATAAATGAAAATAGGCTAATAACCAAGTAACAACTGGTTAAATAGGTGCCCTACATCACGGAACTGAAGGATTTACGACGCCATTCAGGACAGTGTCAAAGCAACCTTAACTTCAGAAGGTACATCATCAAAGACAAAACAACAACATATTCATTCCGAAAGTGCCGAAACAAAACTGAAATACATACTAACAAATGCCCAGTACTTACCCAAAGAGACTAGATACGCCTAAATGACAAAGTAGCTATTCAAGCAGTGTCAACTACCAGGGACGTATTTCCCACTAGGCACACTAGGCACGTGCCTAGGGGCGGCACGGCCTGGGGGGCGGCACAGCCTGACGTCCGACGGGCGCCGCGGCATCGGGTGAATTGCCGTGCCAAGCGCCAGGCGCAGTGACCGAGAACGGCAGTCAAAGGGAGCTTACTTTGCATTTTCTCACGCAAATTTGAAATCTAAATACAATTCATAAAGTAAAAAAAAATCTATATTACAAGTCAAGTGTGATTTTTTTTTAATATGGGTATATTTTATGCCGGTAGTCAACAGACTGGCAATACTGCCAGTCAGTGGGGATACAGCAGAGTGTCAAAGCTAGTGTATTATAAGTCTGAATTACCATTAAAGCTCGCTGACAGCTGTCAAAGCTAACACGTGGGGAAATGCTGCGTTTGCCACTGAGGCAGATCATGACGCATAACATTCCAAGAGGTTTGCAGGAAGACACTAATACTGTGGAAGTTAGCCACCCTGCCTGGCGGTCTAATGACCGTGACGAGTGAAGACACTGAGTCAAACCATGTGCTTATTGCTGTGTCGGCATACATTGCAACATTGCTCACTGTTGACGCCATGGAGACCGTTACCCCTCTCGTCTCCACTCCTCCCTCACCTCACCCATCAAGCGTATGGCAGCTTTCACCGAGCATCTTTTGTAAATCAGATTATAGACGTTCGCTTAACGTCTTCACGTTCAGTTGTTATCCTTACCAAGTCGTTCACATTGCCACATTGCTTAGATAAAGTAAGTGTGTTATAATTTTATTTTTTTATAATGTTGAACTAAAAAGTACCAATGAGTGAAAAACGTCGGAAGCTTAATGGTTCAGGTTACCGCAAAATCGCAAGTGAAAAACGTGAAAAAGAAACTAACTTTTTGAAAAATATTAACACGGTTGACAGTTTTTTAAACCTCTTGAAAAATCCAACGAGAGTGGACAGAGTGGAGAAGGCTGCTCATCTTGGGAACAGTACAATTTCAACGAAAGTGATTCAAACAATGAAAATAATGATCAAGCAACAAGTGCCCCTGAAACGGATAATGTTATATTGAGTGGTGATAACGAACGTAGTTCCGACAGTACACAAATAAGTAAAAGTTCAAATGATTCCGTTTCACAACAAACTGATATAAATTTTACTGTTAGTGACGACCCCATTGAGTGGAAAATAAATGACACCACGATCGAAGTATTATTACACAAAGGAATCAATCAGTATAAAGATTGTGATTTTAAAATCTCTAAAAGGGATTTTGGCAATAAAACCAGATATTTAAATAAACAAATCTTTAGTAGGAAATTACAAAATGGAGAACTCATTTCAAGAGATTACTTGGTGTATTCAAAAGTTACAGGTTCGGTATTTTGTGCTTCCTGCAGATTATTTGGCTTTCAGAAGACGTGTTCTAAACTAGCCAGTGAAGGTGTTTCGGATTGGAAGAATATTGGAGCGATTTTGTCTGCACATGAAAGCTCACAAGAACACATCAATGCTGAACTGGCACTTTTGACCCGCAAGAGAAGAATTGGAACGCTAGACAGTCAATACGATTCTATCGTCGAAACTGAAAGGAAGTATTGGAAACACGTTTTGGAAAGAGTGTTCACTGTGGTGAAAAAGCTGGCAAGCCGAGGACGTCCGTTTCGAGGAGCTGATGAAACATTTGGGTCTCTACACAATGGGGAGTACATGATGTCACTGGAATTAGTTGGGGAATTCGATCCTTTTCTCGCTGAACACATACGTAAATTTGGTAATCCAGGTTCAGAGAAAACGTCCTATCTGTCTTCATTTATTTGCAATGAGGTAATTGTACTGTTAGCCTCTAAAGTTAGAGACATCATAATCAGTGAAGTGAAACAAGCGAAGTATTACTCCATAATAGTGGATTCAACGCCTGACATGTCACACTGATCAGCTTTCATTTGATTTGAGGTTTGTACAAGAAAATGGCAATCCTGTTGAAGGCTTTCTCATGTTTTTGTCGAATACTGGGCACAAATCCGAAGATTTAGCCAATGCTGTTATGGCTGTTTTAAGATCAAATGCCATCGATCTATCCGACTATAGAGGGCAATCTTACGATAATGCTAGCAACATGTCAGGCGTGTATAGTGGCTTACAAGCTAGAATAAAGGTTGAAAATCCCAAAGCACTGTTTGTACCTTGTTCGGCACATTCACTTAACCTTGTACGTACATGTGCTGCACGCTGTTGTCCAGAAGCATGTGCTATCTTTAACCTTATACAAAACGTTTACAACTTTCTTGTTGCATCTACTAAGAGATGGGAAATTCTAGTTACCTTTAGTCAACCTGAAAGTAAAACTCTTAAGGGTTTGTCTGAAACAAGGTGGAGTGCTCGTGAAAGTGCATGTAAAGGGCTCTGTGAAAACTTAGACGGTGTTATGCTGGCTTTAAAGGACTATGAAGACAACACTAATGAGAAGCCGTTGGTAAGAAGTGAAGCCTCGGGACTTTTGAGATCACTGAATAGGCTGGAAACGGTATTCATGATGGAACTTGGGAGTGATATATTGGACAGGTTTGAACAAGTTAGCCAAACTCTTCAGAAAATAGAAAAATCCATAGAAAGAGTTGTGAGACTGTATGATTCTTTAGTCCTTTTTATTGATTCTCTCCGAGACATGTTTGCCGTATATGAAGAAAGGGCTAAAAAACTATGTGATTTGGACTATGATACTTGCTACAAACGTCAAAAAAAGAGAAAATTCCAGGCTGACGAAAACAAAGAAACTGAAATACTTCTTGAAGGACGTGACAAATTTTGAGTTGAGACATTTTATGTAGTTCTCGACCAACTTAAAACTGAGTTGCAGAAGCGGAAAAACTCATATGGTGAAATAGCAGACAAGTTTTCAGTTTTTAACGATCTGTCCTCCTCAACTGAAACAATAATAGAGCGTGCAAACAAACTTCAGTATTTGTATACCAATGATCTAGAAAAGTCATTTTCAAATGAATGTGTACATTTTTCTTGTCTGTTGAAGAGTAGTGGAATTAGAAACAACCCACTCGTCATGATGAAATATATTAGAGAAGAACAACTCCAATCAACATTCCCAAACATTGATATACACACATCAAAAAAAGTTTTGCATCACCTCGGTTCCCAGATCTCCGGCATATAGACGTTGACTGTGTATATTGTATCAAAGATACAGTCCCTTTGACTGTTCATAGATGTCACTAAAACTGCTCAAAGATGTAAACAACCATGCATGAGCAGGACCTATTAGACGGAGGGGGTACGACAGCCGATCAGTTCCAGTCATTCCACCAGGACGAAGGTACGCTGCTCATGTTGTCTGTAGTTCTACCATGCCTAGAAGGTCAATACCGCAGTTCGATCGCGTCCGCATTGTTACTTTGTGTCAAGAAGGGCTCTCAACAAGGGAAGTTTCCAGGCGTCTCAGAGTGAACCAAAGCGATGTTGTTCGGACATGGAGGAGGTACAGAGATACAGGAACTGTCGATGACAGGCCTCGCTCAGGCCGCCCAAGGGCTACTACTGTAGTGGATGACCGCTACTTACGGATTGCCGCTCGGAGGAACCCTGACAGCAATGCCACCATGTTGAATAATGCGTTTCGTTCAGCCACAGGACGTCGTGTTTCAACTCAAACTGTGCGCAATAGGCTGCATGATGCGCAACTTCACTCCCGACGTCCATGGCGAGGTCCAGCTTTGCAACCCCGACACCATGCAGCGCGGTACAGATGGGCCCAACAACATGCTGAATGGACCCAACAGAATTGGCATCACGTTCTCTTCACCGATGAGTGTCGCATATGCCTTCAACCAGACAATTATTATTATTATTATTATTTATTTACCATAAATCGTACACGAAGTATGGAAGGCCTAGTGAAAAAGGGCAAGCCCCACATACATATTTCATGCTTCACAGGCACAGCTTACATCTACATTTGTTTTAACAATATTTACAACTTTTACAAAGATATTTGCAGTATTTACATATTTAGGATATTGACATAGTACATTTTCCTGTTCACTCACTCTCTCACGCACGCACTTTCATAACCTCAATCACTCGATACATTCATTCATTCATTCCATTCAGATACTCATTCATTCAGCGGTACAATCAATCACTCATACATACGTTTATTTATACAATGTACCTTTTTACGTACGGCTTGAATTTCCTAAGAGGCAAGATCTTGGCATCCCCTGGCAGCGCGTTCCATAACCGCGCTGAGCGGCCGTAGAAACCTCGTCGGAGACGTGTTTGGAGGCACCCTGGTCAGGCTGAACGTCTTAGACACACTGTCCAGCGAGTGCAGCAAGGTGGTGGTTCCCTGATGTTTTGGGGTGGCATTATGTGGGGCCGACGTACGCCACTGGTGGTCATGGAAGGCTCCGAAACGGCTTTACGATACCTGAATGACATCCTCCGACCCATAGTGCACCCATATCGGCAGAATATTGGAGAGGCATTTGTCTTCATGGACGACAATTCTCGACCTCATCGTGCACATCTTGTGAATGCGTTCCTTCAAGATAACGACATCGCTCGACTACAGTGGCCAGCATGTTCGCCAGACATGAACCCTATCGAACATGCCTGGGATATGTTGAAAAGGGCTGTTTATGGACGTCTTGACCCACCAACCACTCTGAGAGATTTACGCCGAATTGTCGTTGAGGAGTGGGACAATTTGGACCAACAGTGTCTTGATGAACTTGTGGATAGTATGCCACGACGAATACAGGCATGCATCAATGCAAGAGGACGTGCTACTGGGTATTAGAGGTAGTGGTGTGTACTGCAATCTGGACCACAAATGCTGAAAGTCTAGCTGTATGATGGTACAACATGCAATGTGTGGGTCTCATGAGCAATAAAACGAGCTGAAATGTTGTTTGTGTTGATCTCTATTCCCTTTGTATTTAAAGGTTCCGGAACTCTTGGAACCGAGGTGATGCAAAACTTTTTTTGATGTGTGTAGCTCTTCGTATGTATTTGTGCACAGCTGTTTCCAACTGCTCAGCGGAACGTTCATTTTCTGTCTTAACAAGAATAAAGTCTTGTCATAGATCAAGGATGAATGAAGACAAATTAAACTCGTTGGCTATTCTACACATCGAGGCTGAACTTTTGAACGGTGACAAGATGAAAGTTGAAGATCTAATAGAGGAGTTCTCATTATGAAATCCATGAGAAAATTTATGTAAATAAAAAACGCCGCAGGTGCAGATGTACTGCATTGATGCATAAGATATGTGTATTGATTTGCTAGTTTTTAACATCTAATTTTGTTCTTAGTTATGAACATTGAATTATGTTTTTAAAAATTGTAAAATCCTTAATAGACTTGATGTATCATTCATTGTAGCTGATACAAAGACTTAACAATCACTTTAAAACTTTATCAATGTGTAAAGGCAACTTTTATTTTGAGTAAATTTAGCCTATTGGAAATATGCCAGTTTGTAAGAATAATCTTCATTCTTATGTAATTAAATCAATCTTAGATCAATAACTTTTAGTTTTTATTAACATCAACCCCACAAATTAGATTACGTTTTTTATAATCAATCTGCTTTATATACAATCAATAATGTTCAAAATTAAAATGACGTGCAAGATTTATTCTATACTCGGCCGTCCAGCGGGGCTTACCCTTTCTTGGACACAAATAAAGCCAACCGGCCGATGAATTAGATGATTCATTAGCCGGTCGGCTGCATTTGTGTGCGTGCGTGAGTTAAGGATCACTCTCAGGTGCCACCCCCACCACTGGACGACCAACGTGGGATGGGGGGGGGGAGGGGGCGGGGGTCAGAATGTGCCTAGGGACGGCAGACATGTAAATCCGTCCCTGTCAACTACCACAAGATCCGGAGCTATACTTCAGACTCAAATACAACCCATATTAGAAAATGACTCATTTAATATTCATTGGAATTCCTTCATTCACTAGTGACCGGATTTTTAGGATTTTACCTATTTTTTGCTTACTTCTATATACAAAAATACTTTCCCAAATCACACTCAAAAGAGACATATTTTAAATTCTGTAGCACATAAAAGAATCTAAATGATATGCGAGTACCTAAAAATACCTAATACCTAATTGCAGTTTTTTCTATTTATTGTAGTGAATTCTTATCCCATTTTTTTAAGTAAACCACAAGGCAGTGTTTATTCCTAGCTCTAGTCGATCGAGAAAAATCCTACCTGCCAGAAAATTCAAATACTTTCAGCACTTTTCAGCTTATATCTTATTGTTTGCTTATTTACTGTCAGGAAAGTGGGGAAATATCTCTTATTGTTTCCAAGTTTCCTTTATTCTAAATAAACAAAGTAAGTTAAACAAACGGGCTAGAGTGGGAAAATCACCTCTGCTTCCTTGGTTGCACTAAATTTGAATAATTAACATATTTGATGAGAGCAAATGTTGCCTAAAAGTGTGTGAAGTTATCGGTGATAATTTGATAAAAGACGTAGCCTATCATTATGTAAAATATTTACACTCTTGTTGCAATCAGATTGTATACTAACAATTAGGCATTAATTTTACGCTTAGCGCATTTTTTGTTAATTTTGCTACACTTTAAACATAAAAACCTATTTAAAACCTATTCTACCTATCAAAAAACATTGAAAACATGAAAGGACAATTTTAAAAACCTAAAATCTAGTCCCTAGTCATCACCAACAAGTCAAAAGCTGCCATTGAATCGGACCTCATTGTCGCAGACAAAGGGCACAAGAACAAAAAGGAAGCTTGTAGTTTAACGTGACCGTTAATCGTGAGATCATGAGCCACGGGACCTCCTTTTTACGTGGAATCCTAACCACAGGACATGGCATTTCACTTCGAAAATCTCAAATGCATTGACCGGGAATCGAACCCGGACCGCCTTGGTGAGAGGCATACAGCTAGACCGCTGAGCCACCATGCCCTCTGGGCACAAGAACACGCGGCTCATAGATATAGCAGTACCAAACTCCTACAACACCAGAACCAAGATCCACTATAGGTCCCTACACACGTCCCGACACGACTCCCCTACCCAACCAAACAAGGAGGAGCTACCACCACCAGTCCAGTTTAGAGCATGCGCTTGAGGTGCTAAAGCGTTCTTAAAATGGCTCCGTATTTAATACGAAATCAAAAGATAGGTGTAGCTTTGTGTGCAGATATTATTTCAGATGATGAACGAAGAAAGAAAAGAAGAGTGTGGTCCAAGACGTGTTTGCCGAAGAGAAAATCTACTTACCTTCCGCGCTTCTCTTCTGTAAGCGGCTCGCATGTTTTCCAATGTTATTTATAACTCCCGATGCGCTGATCACGCGTCACCCCAATATCTGCAGGCCAAATGGCTGGGCAGCGGTCACTTGGTCGGCCTTAGCCCTTCATGGGCTGTATAGTGCCAGGGGTTGTTTTTTGTTTTGAGCAGTAAACTGTAGCATTCATTTCTCTTGTCTCTGTTGGAATAACTCTCATCTTCGACGTCCCATAAACACCGGCACACCCTCCATCATTCGAGGAACTCGACCATAGTCACTTTTCCGCGTCCATATTCGTCAAAATATGTTAATCGACAAATGAGTCTGAAGGGTCGGTTGGCCGATACTGCTCTACACACGTTCCGACCCGACAGAGAGAATGGTGGGGGTTAGGGCGGTTGTATGCTTCTCCCAACATGACCACCCTAATCTAGGGCCTGACAGATTTCACCACCCGATAAGCCTACACACGATCCAACTGTCGAGTCAACCGCTGTCAGGCCTTAGATTAGGCTGGTCGTGTCAGGACGTGTGTAGGGCCCTTTAATCATGCAGCAAATATATGAGGGGTCTAGATGCAAAACTCACATTCTCCACTTTTGTTTGAAATTGAGTTAGCAAGGCATTCTTAATCTTCGTTCCAAACTACACATGACTATATTAGTGCTGAAAAGCCCAACTCACAATATCCAGTGGTTTTCAAATGCCAAAAACTAAATTTCGATGCAAAGCTATCATTCTCCACACTGTTAAGTTGCAAAGAGCACATTCTCCCTGTTGGCCAATCACAAAACAGCTTCTGGTCATGTGACTTTCTACAGCTGCAAGCCAATATTATTAATGCCTGTTCAACTCGTAACCTCTACATAATAAATAAATAATATAAATGTATTCCAACAATGCAATTGGTTTCATTTGTCTACATTTTTCACAAACTTGGCCAACTTGTCTTTTGTTTTGTCTGAAGTAATGAATTTTGTTTAGTGTCAAAAGTAACATTCTCCACCTTGTTCAGACACAAAACTCACAGTTTCCAATGTTTGGATACAAAAGTCATATTCTCCAAAATTAAAACCTTTTTTTTTTTTTCAGATAAATTATTATAAATAATGAGAGATAGTTTATACAAGAAGGTGTAATTATGTATAGCCTGCAACAAAAGCAAAGTCTCTTAGGGATACAATTAGTTACAAACATTTAAGAAGTTTTTTTTTAGTTCTTGTAAAATTAGCAAAAGTGGAGAACGTGAGGTCTGCATTTAGACCCGTCATATGGACTTGGCTACAGAAATAAAATGCCATGTTAAATTGAGAAGGGTTATTAAGATAAGAATCGTATGGTCCCTACTGTGACAATGGGATCGCTTCAGCTGGTTAACATTTTGTTAGGGACATTCCAATTTAGCTTGCCCCGAGGATTACCCATGCGCATTAAATAGTTCACTACGAACGCGATGAGGAGCTGCAGCGAGTCTGAATATCGGAGTTTCGATTCCCGACGCAGACAGTGGCTATCCTTTACCCACACTCCATCCAGACGAATGCCGGGATAGTATCTTATTTCAAGTCTCGGGCATCTATCCCGTACTAGGCCCTAATAGTTAAAGTAACAGTCGCCACAGAAACACAGGTTATCAGACAAACTGAACACACACTCAAGTACACAGCGCTGATTACCAAGATGTCCCAAGCCCCTAAAACGAAATAACAAAACATTTTACCTTTTCAGTCTGAGTGTTTTAGTTGGAGAAGCACTGGGTGATTTAGCCGTGGTCGTTACGGCGTGGCTGCAGGCAGTCACTCATCCGGGAGGCGAGGAGGTTCCAATCGCCCCGCCGGCAACCTTGAAGATGGTCTTCTGAGGTTTCCCATCTTCCATCCAGGCAAATGCCGGGGCTGGTCCCTAATCATAGGCCACAGCCGTTTCCTTCCAATTCCTCGTCCTTACAATTAAATTTTCCTTCAGCGGCTTCGGTGGCGTAGTTGGTAGCATGCTGAGCTTCTATGCCCAAGATCGCGGGTTCAAAACCGGCCTAAGTCGTCGGAATTTTTTATTTTTTTTAAGTTAAAAATCCCTCATTATGCCTTCCTTCGGAGGGTAAGTAAAGCTGGCGGTCCCATGTCATAGATTTATGGCATGTTAAAAAACCTTCCACTAATTACACCTGTGTGAAGCTAAATTATATTGAACCCTTTATCCACAGGCTATATAAAGGATTCTAATAATTATTCATCATCTTTTGATACATTTATACAGACAACAGATATGAGAGCCAGACGGTGTTGGGAAATATTGAGAAATCAGTGGCCGAGAGGACACAATGGTTTAAGCTCCTGTGGTATTTTAGGAGGATGCGTTTATATTCTTGGGACACAGGACAGGTGCAACTTTTAGCGCGAATGTTGGCGTGGGCACGCACAATATGGCCTGTTGCTAGGAAGATTGGCGCCAAGAAGGAAATCGAATGCTACGAAGCAATTGGTCTATCATCATGTTAACCACTCCCTACTGCTGGAAAATATGTAAAAGCGCGCAAAGACATACAACAGTCTGGGCCAATAATATCAAGACGCCTTGTCTTAGCGGGAACTCGGCTTGGGAACGCGCACTGGTAAATTAACGCGGGAGTTATCTACAGATTAATTCCACGATCGATTCAAGCCGGCTACAGCATAATCGTAACCTCCTCACTGCTACGAACTCAATGATACCGTTCGCATGCTAGTCTGATAGTTATAATGGAATATTTTTTAATATATCCCCTTCCACACCTACCCTAGTCAGTTTCATTTATAAGGATCCAAGATGCTTCGAGGATCATTACTCATTACTTATTTCTGTGCGTCTGAGGACGTAACACAGACCACTCATTTTTGTACGTCTGTGGACGTAAGGTTCATACTCTGCATATTTCATGTTGGTGAACATGGAACAGCGTCGTCGAATTATAAGTGTAACTTCAGTGATTTATTTATAGTCCCAGCACTTTCAGTAGGACCAGATCATCGAAGTAAATCACCAAATAGACTGTCAAGGAATATAGTACTTGATAGGTGAATATAGTAGGAATTATATCGTGTGTGTATCTGACAAAACTTTATTTAATTCAGCACGTGATGACGTATAAGAACGAGAATGGATCTGGGAACCAGCAGGACATTTGCCTGAAGATGTCAATGACCAGATAAACATCTTAAAGGAGATGGCTGCAGACGTATTCCTGGCGCTGTTTAAAGGATTGAGTACCAAATAAATTTATTTTATTTATTAAATCAGCTACGGTGTTATGGGATACTTTTTGTAAATATTTGTTTGCTTGCTTGGTAATGTAGATTATTAGTTTTTGTTTTACTGACACATTAAATATGGGACTAGCCGAGCGTTGCGTAATTTATATATTTTGTGATTGTATTTGGTTTAACTTTACGCGGGGACGCGCAGCCGATGCTCGCTTTCGCTTGCGTAAATCGCGGTCAAGCATTATTATTCGGAGGTCTGCCTTACAACAAAAATGGAACTGAATTAATTTTGAGATTAAAAATAGAATTTGGAGGGTAAAAGATTATTTGTGAGTAGAATTTTATGACGGATCAGGATCATTTTGATAGTTGCTTTCCAGCAGATTTGGACGGGATGGCACTTTGCACCCGAGTTTTTGTTGTGTATTTTTTGTTAATGTGTCAATGGAGGCAGTATCGTTGATCTGTTTTGAGCCGACCCAGTGTGTGTGTTTGAGAGTCAGTCCAAGCTATGGGTGCGTAATGTGATTTTTTATGATGTGCTAGCGAGAATATATCATGGTGATTATTCTGACTTGCTCCACGTCAACCCAGTGCATGTCCTCGCGAGGCTGGACTTGTGGTATATATTTGTGTTTCTCGTCATCCAAGGGGATGGGCGAGATCTGTTGACGTTTCCGGTGGGAAACCTGCACCTAGCTTGCCAGACTGAGAGAGGTATTTGAAGGGCAGCGTGACTCATACAAGTAGGGGAGCGCTCAATCAGATAACGTGTCTTGTCATTAAGAACAGGCTTGCTTCCTGTACTGCAATTTAAGATGTTGTTTAAATTCACAAAAACCTGATCGGTTATAATGAGTACTGATTGATTAAATGGGAGCTGTCCATAATTGTAAGGTAACCACCGAAATTCGTGTTTGTCTGGCGTTTCATATAAATGTAAACATAGTTTTTCAGCCGTTAGGCTAGTATTTTGTTGTTGTTGGTTCAATTTTGGTGTGTTTATTTTTACGCGTCCTTGACCCGTGTCAAATTAGGGTGCGCGAAGCTATGTTCCCAACTTATGATGAGAGCGGTTTTCTTTGGCCTAGTTCTGGCATGCTCTTTTGTGTTCATTATGTGCTCCTGCACCAGTTAGGATCTCAGGGAGATTCTTCATTCTGTTTATATTATTAGATCTTGCATGTGTCAGTAGTAGTTATAGTGTATTAATTAAGGGTGGGTCCCATAGCCGTAGTGTGATTTAAAAGATGCAACTCCGTAAGCAACATGTCTGTTTCAATTGTAAACGGACTCGCATCAGTACTCAATTTCTTATTAACTAGCAGTACACCACACATTATATAACTTCTTGACCAGAAAAATGGACTTGTATCCATATGTTCTGACGAGTGAGTTCTTCCCGCTCAAATGCTTATGTTATGATTTTTTTTATTTATGTGAAGCTTCATTCACATTGTCTTGTTATGACGAGCGAGTTCCTACCGCTTAGTGTTATTATATATATTTATTAAGGGGTGAAAGTCAGAGAGGATTTGTTTTTATTTATTATTATTATTATTATGTACATACCTTTTCAGTCATTAAATTTCTTTTATTCTACTTGTTATTCATTTTATTTCTAGTATAGCCTCTGTCATGAACCTTTCTATTCATTAGAGCATGTTGTTTTAAGCGAGCTTTGCTGTGTAACGCAGTCAGGACTGAACACGACCCCGTAGACGACTCTCGACAAAACCATGCTTTATTGAAGAGTGCATAGACAAGCTGGCGCGCCAAGTGGGGCTAGTTCGTTGCTAGTTAACTGCTAGAACACGGGGGATATACAGCATAGATAAGCTGATGTCATACTGTGGAGCGTTTCGTTGTCTTGGGCCTTTCTAGCGGATCATAAACAAGCTGTTACCCTACATGTGGTGTTTCGCTGTTTTTGACTGTTTGAGATCACCGGAAGTGATATTTTGTTAACGTAAATACGGCGAAGAGAAGTACCGCCAAGAAAATGGAATATACAGTAGAATCACGAGTTTGCAAGTTAAAATACGATTCACGTTTTTTTTATTGATGTAATTAGTAAAGTAATGTACGTGAAATCGGGCGCCCATTGATTAAATATAAAATTAGATTTGTTTAGAAAGTCAAACTCATGAATATGTTAGGAGGCTGGTAGCCTTAAATGACAATTAATACTTTGTTAGTTAGTCAGTGTTAACATCAGATCTGGATAGTAATTTTTGACTGAATATGTGCGGGGTTAAACATTTATTAAGTAAAATTAGAACCATTCAGTGATGATTGATTTGCGGGAGTAAAGGGAATAAATTTAAATGAACTGAATGTGGTCAAATGAAGTAAATGTATGTCAAGAATTATATATGTGTGTGTCAGGGAGACGTTTGCATGCCATCCTCCTGTCTTCTCAGTGATATATATATATTTTTGTGTGTGAAAATGGCGACAGTCGCAGAGATCCAGGCGATTATTGAAAGTGCTACGGCACGAACCCAGAAGCTATTAAGAGAACAAAGTGAAAGATTAGACAGTAAATTTTCTGAACAGAATGCACAATTAGCGGAACAGAGTGAAAAATTAGACATTAAGATATCTGAACAGAATGCACAATTATTTGAACAAAGTGAGTCATTAGAAATTAAATTAATTGAACAGGGTAACTCATTACAAGCGCAAGTAAATGAAAATATAAACAAACAATTAGAAGCGCAAGAAAATAGAAATATGAGTCAGTTAGCCACATTATCTGCGGAGATGAAAGAATACCCTACACAGCAGATGGTTCAATTCGCGCTTGATGTAAGTAAGAATAATGACAAACAGCTAGGTCAGATACAAAAATTAGAGGATACCTTCAACCGTAAATTAAATGATTTGGACGAAACTGTATTAACAAAACTAGCTCAGATAGAATTAGCATGCACGGTAAATAACAGTGAGGTTAAAACGGCACAGGATGGTCTTGAAAAGCGATTTGATAAAATGGAGGTGGATTCTACGTTTATCCAGGGACAATTGTCGGCAGTAAATGAAAGCATTACGGGCCTAATAAAGGACATGGATAAATTAGAAATACAATCAGCAGAGCGATGGCAAAACCTAGAATCGGACCAGGATAATTTAAAGAGTACGATAGATGAGAATAATCTACGTCTAGAAGACAGGCTTGAGAAGATAGAAGCGAATCAGGAGGACACGAATCAGCAGTTGGAAGAAAAACTGGGAGCGATTAAAGATAGCATCAGAAAGGATTGGCGTAAGATGAGCAGCGAATTTAAAGAAGAACGGTTAACAATCATAAAGACCGTCGGTGATAATCATACGCGCATTAAAGCACTTGAGGAAGAAATCAAGAGTAAATTGAAAGAACAGTCGGACAGAATCATAAAGGCAGAGTTGCGCTCATTAGGACAGGACACGTTATTTCAGACAGAGCACACTAAAGATAAGGGAGTTGACACAACGAGCCAGGGGGCAATTAGCGCGGAAAGTGGCCACGGACTGACAGGCAGCCCATTAACGACTAACACAGAAGGATTTCACAACAACATTGGTGGAACCTCTACCCCTCAACATGGCTATCAGCACCCTCAAGTCGTACAAGTAATTCGATCAAATGAATTTAAACCTAATAAATTCACAGAAAATTCTGGTGTCACACCGAAGGCGTATCTTAAAGAGATGGATCACTATTTTAATGATAATAATATACCGCCCGCGCGTCGTTTAAGACTGATGGAACGATTTCTTTCGGGAAATGTACTTACGTGGTTCTTGAGCTTCAAGTACACTTTCGGAGGGATGGATGATTTCAAGATTGCGTTCCTTAAAAAGTACTGGTCGGCTTCTCTACAACAAAGTCTCAGAATGGAACTTCATTCGAGAAAATATCAGTCGACTCAGCAGACAAAATATTCAGATTTCTTTTCGCTACAATTGTTAAAATTTCGGGATCTGGATCACCCTTTAGAAGAATCAGATCTGGTTATGACGATTGCACGGCAGTTGCCAGTAAATGTTCAGCAGGTTTTAGTAGCAGCAAACGTGGACACACCGGTTCGAGCCGAACAAATCTTACGTCAGATTGACGAGACAACATCTCACTTGCAGCAAAGAGCGGGACGACAGTTGGAACTTGTAAACACAACGGAGGTTGTTAAACCCGCTCAAATACACACCAGGTCGCAGGCCACAAATACAAGTGTGTCAACAACACCAAGACGAGGTCAGGAGGATGACGAAAATAGGTCACACCAGCGTCATGAAAATAACAATGATAGACAGACACAGGACAACAATAGGTATCAGCAGCGAGGATACCAACAATGGAGAAATAATAGGAGAAATGAGGGATCTTACAGACGTTATGAAAATAACAATAATGATAATCGACAGTGGCGTAAAAGAAGATATCAGAACCAGGGGGACTATCAGAATTATAGAAATGATTGGAATGACAGGCACGCCGAATCGCAGCGCTACCTGGAAGAGTTACACGCTAATGGAGGGGACGAACAAGGACATTGGAAACTTGCAATTAATAGAAGGTCGAATCCTGACACCTTTAAAGAAGAAATTGGAGAGGAAGAAAATATACCAGCCAGCCAGGAAGACGAACGAAGCTTGCCAGTACGGAGTATGAGAGAACGTAGCCCGGTAGGGAGGAGAAACACCGGAGCGATACGAAAAACGAGTCAATACTAGAAGAAGACGACAGCAAGGAGGAGAAGAAGAGGATGGTAGCAGAACGGTGGAGAAGAAGAAGATGGCAGCACGGAGAAATGGAGAGGACCCTTCTGTATTATACGGAATCTTGGTAACAACGCATACAGAGTGAAAGAATTGAGTACAGGTACAATGTCTGTCTATAACGCGGCGAATTTAAAATTGTATTTTACTAGCGAACCGTGGGAACGCAGAAATAATGCTGCAAATTAAATATATGGACGTCCTTTTTGCACATCCAACTATACGTGGGTCAGTGAGTACGTCAGTTGAACGAGTACATAGAGAGCAGCCTGTTGTGGTCATACACTAATGAGCTCTGACGTTGACGACACAGCGAGAGAGCGGGCGAGAGAGATAAGGACAATGGAAAGGGGAGATACTAGCCTTAGGCGATCAGTCAAGCAGGCTGGTTTGCGGAATGTCTGAATGAATGAGGAAGCTGGATGTAAACACGAGCACGTGTTGTGACTCCAACGACAGTGGCGGCTGGACTAGACTGATGAGAGGGAGATTTCTCTAGGATTGGCAGAAATGGATTACAGATGTTATGTATTTGTAAAAAAATCGACTATTTGTTATGTTCGATTTTTCCACGCAGGGGGGTTGTGAACCCTTTATCCACAGGCTATATAAAGGATTCTAATAATTATTCATCATCTTTTGATACATTTATACAGACAACAGATATGAGAGCCAGACGGTGTTGGGAAATATTGAGAAATCAGTGGCCGAGAGGACACAATGGTTTAAGCTCCTGTGGTATTTTAGGAGGATGCGTTTATATTCTTGGGACACAGGACAGGTGCAACTTTTAGCGCGAATGTTGGCGTGGGCACGCACAATATGGCCTGTTGCTAGGAAGATTGGCGCCAAGAAGGAAATCGAATGCTACGAAGCAATTGGTCTATCATCATGTTAACCACTCCCTACTGCTGGAAAATATGTAAAAGCGCGCAAAGACTTACAACAGTCTGGGCCAATAATATCAAGACGCCTTGTCTTAGCGGGAACTCGGCTTGGGAACGCGCACTGGTAAATTAACGCGGGAGTTATCTACAGATTAATTCCACGATCGATTCAAGCCGGCTACAGCATAATCGTATCCTCCACACTGCTACGAACTCAATGATACCGTTCGCATGCTAGTCTGATAGTTATAATGGAATATTTTTAATATATCCCCTTCCACACCTACCCTAGTCAGTTTCATTTATAAGGATCCAAGATGCTTCGAGGATCATTACTCATTACTTATTTCTGTGCGTCTGAGGACGTAACACAGACCACTCATTTTTGTACGTCTGTGGACGTAAGGTTCATACTCTGCATATTTCATGTTAGTGAACATGGAACAGCGTCGTCAAATTATAAGTGTAACTTCAGTGATTTATTTATAGTCCCAGCACTATCAGTAGGACCAGTTCATCGAAGTAAATCACCAAATAGACTGTCAAGGAATATAATACTTGATAGGTGAATATAGTAGGAATTATATCGTGTGTGTATCTGACAAAACTTTATTTAATTCAGCACGTGATGACGTCTAAGAACGAGAATGGATCTGGGAACTAGCAGGACATTTGCCTGAAGATGTCAATGACCAGATAAACATCTTAAAGGAGATCGCTGCAGACGTATTCCTGGCGCTGTTTAAAGGATTGAGTACCAAATAAATTTATTGTATTTATTAAATCAGCTGAAGCCTCCGTGGCTCAGGCGGCAACACGCCGGCCTCTCACCGCTGGGTCCGTAGTTCAAATCCCGGTCACTCCGTGTGAGATCTGTGCTGGACAAAACGGAGGCAGACAGGTTTTTCTCCGGGTACTCCGGTTTTCCCTGTCAAAATTTCATTCCAGCAACACTCTCCACTATCATTTCATTTCATCTGCCATTCATTTAATTATTGTCCCCAGAGGAGTGCGTCAGGCCTCGGCAGCCGGCACAGTCCATATCCTCGCCGCTAGATGGGGGCTTCATTCATTCCATTCCTGACCCGGTCGGAGACTGGAAGCAGGCTGTGGATTTTCATTTCATTAAATCAGCTACGGTGTTATGGGATACTTTTTGTAAATATTTGTTTGCTTGCTTGGTAATGTAGATTATTAGTTTTTGTTTTACTGACACATTAAATATGGGACTAGCCGAGCGTTGCGTAGTTTATATATTTTGTGATTGTATTTGGTTTAACTTTACGCGGGGACGCGCAGCCGATGCTCGCTTTCGCTTGCGTAAATCGCGGTCAAGCATTATTATTCGGAGGTCTGCCTTACAACAAAAATGGAACTGAATTAATTTTGAGATTAAAAATAGAATTTGGAGGGTAAAAGATTATTTGTGAGTAGAATTTTATGACGGATCAGGATCATTTTGATAGTTGCTTTCCAGCAGATTTGGACGGGATGGCACTTTGCACCCGAGTTTTTGTTGTGTATTTTTTGTTAATGTGTCAATGGACGCAGTATCGTTGATCTGTTTTGAGCCGACCCAGTGTGTGTGTTTGAGAGTCAGTCCAAGCTATGGGTGCGTAATGTGATTTTTTATGATGTGCTAGCGAGAATATATCATGGCGATTATTCTGACTTGCTCCACGTCAACCCAGTTCATGTCCTCGCGAGGCTGGACTTGTGGTATATATTTGTGTTTCTCGTCATCCAAGGGGATGGGCGAGATCTGTTGACGTTTCCAGTGGGAAACCTGCACCTAGCTTGCCAGACTGAGAGAGGTATTTGAAGGGCAGCGTGACTCATACAAGTAGGGGAGCGCTCAATCAGATAACGTGTCTTGTCATTAAGAACAGGCTTGCTTCCTGTACTGCAATTTAAGATGTTGTTTAAATTCACAAAAACCTGATCGGTTATAATGAGTACTGATTGATTAAATGGGAGCTGTCCATAATTGTAAGGTAACCACCGAAATTCGTGTTTGTCTGGCGTTTCATATAAATGTAAACATAGTTTTTCAGCCGTTAGGCTTGTATTTTGTTGTTGTTGGTTCAATTTTGGTGTGTTTACTTTTACGCGTCCTTGACCCGTGTCAAGTTAGCGTGCGCGAAGCTATATTCCCAAGTTATGATGAGAGCCGTTTTCTTTGGCCTAGTTCTGGCATGCTCTTTTGTGTTCATTATGTGCTCCTGCACCAGTTAGGATCTCAGGGAGATTCTTCATTCTGTTTATATTATTAGATCTTGCATGTGTCAGTAGTAGTTATAGTGTATTAATTAAGGGTGGGTCCCATAGCCGTAGTGTGATTTAAAAGATGCAACTCCGTAAGCAACATGTCTGTTTCAATTGTAAACGGACTCGCATCAGTACTCAATTTCTTATTAACGAGCAGTACACCACACATTATATAACTTCTTGACCAGAAAAAATGGACTTGTATCCATATGTTGTGACGAGTGAGTTCTTCCCACTCAAATGCTTATGTTATGATTTTTTTTTATTTATGTGAAGCTTCATTCACATTTTCTTGTTGTGACGAGCGAGTTCCTACCGCTTAGTGTTATTACTCGTATATATATTTATTAAGGGGGTGAAAGTCAGGGAGGATTTGTTTTTATTTATTATTATTATTATTATTATTATTATTATTATTATTATTATGCACATACCTTTTCAGTCATTAAATTTCTTTTATTCTACTTGTTATTCATTTTATTTCTAGTATAGCCTCTGTCATGAACCTTTCTATTCATTAGAGCATGTTGTTTTAAGCGAACTTTGCTGTGTAACGCAGTCAGGACTGAACACGACCCCGTAGACGACTCTCGACAAAACCATGCTTTATTGAAGGGTGCAATATATAGGTTAAACATTTGATTAACGTTCTTAGGTTCCTACGTTCGTTGTCAAGAGCCGACTGCGGTGGCATCTTGTAACTAAGTTCTGAACTAGTTGGTCGTTGACGGTGGCGTTTGGCGGCAAAAGTAGGAACTACTTGAAGCAAAATTGAATGTCTGCAGTCCTTACTTGAATTAAAACAGATACACACACTAATACAGTCATCACAATTGGCACCGGATATCAGACAGATTCTACACACACCCAGGGCTACATGACCGCGTTGCCACAGCCCCTAAACTAAGGAACCAACCACCAACCAACACTTTCCTTCCCAGACAGCACTCCACTGGCGATGGTACTTGTAATTCACCCGACGGGTGTCCGCATTGAAGCAGCTACAAACTCCGGCGAGCTGAACATGTCCTCGGATACTCCCGGCACTAAAGCCATACGCTAAAAAAATCATCTTCATCATCATCATCGAAGTCCCACTCCAGTCACCCGGGTGTGGTTCACAAGCCTCCTCCACTCCTTTCAGTCCTTCCATTTTTCCTGTTCCATCACTTCTGCCACATCCAATCCAGCTTCTCTAATGTCCTTCAAAATTTGGTCCAACCATCTTCTTCTCGGTCTTTCAACTGGTCTCTTTCCTTTGACTTCTCTTTCTAATTCCCTTCTTGCTACTCTTTCCTTGCCCATTATTTTTACATGTCCGAACCAACGTAACCTTGCTTTCCGTGTCTTCTGATTTAACGGTTCCATTTGGTTAAGTGCTGACTTCGCTCAAAGCTCAGTTCGATGGCATTTAAGGGTGCCTGAAGAAGGCAACCTCGTCTTGACACTTTAAAGAACCCCTTCAGAACAAAATTCTGGCAACTTAGTGATATGTAGTCATGAGATTTGAAAGAAAATCTAAACCTATAGCATTATTATTATTATTATTATTATTATTATTATTATTATTACTATTATTATTATTATTATTATTAACTTCATTAACTAAGGTGTATAAACAAGTATAATCCTAGAACGAACATGGTAGTGATAATTCCTTACCATTCTTGTGTTTTTTGCAAATGAAAGATGGTACTTTGCACTTTGCACTCGGAAGTCAGAGTCAGCAGTGGCAGTAGAGTTCTGTGTTGTTCAGCTGGCGAGTAGTTGAGATTTGCCGTCGAGCCTGGGCCCTTCCCGAGTAACTCTGGCCAACTCTACATTAGACTACTATAGGTACCCACGCTGAACTTCGAGACTACGGTTGTTAAACCTACCTGATAAAAAGCTCATTTGCACAATGGTTCAAACAATCAGAAAATGACAGTGCCCAGCCCAATGAAGGTTACGAAACTGGGCTTCAAAGACCTTCACATAGAAAACACAGCACGTCAAACAGATAGAAGAACGGTATTGCTCAATCTGCTTACGTCAAAGTTGACATTTTCCATAACTCGTATTCCAAACACAACAATCTGTTCATGGTATATCTCCCTACTGTGATAGAACAATTTTACTGATGATAATAATAATCAACTAACCTACGATTGGGCCCAGATGAACGCCCGAATCCAAGGACGAATGCAAATGTATTGGTTTGTTTAGTGGCTTGGATATCGTCATCATTTAGCCCCGTGAACTTGAGAGAGAATCTCGCGTGTCCATCCCCGTGGCGAAGCCGTGCGCGTTAAATCGAGCACTAATATTGGGATTAGAACATGCAGCAAATACAGACATTGCTAGTTCGAATCACGATGCTTACAGAGCACATCTAGAGTGTGATTTTTCACGTATTTTTCCACCCTCTCTGCAGGTAAATGCCAGGATAGTACTGTATCTTATTTTAAGGCAAAGGGCATCTACCTGAATTCTTTACCCTAATGATTAGGGGTAAACACACTACTACAGTCACAACAAAGACACAGTATCAGTTGTAAAAAATATACTAGTGGCTAATGAAGCCAAATGTATTTGGAATCTAAGTATCTTATTTGGCATTATACTGGGATTATATGTTACTTCATTTACTGTAACTTGATATGGAAGAGATAATCATCATCATCTTTATTTCCCCTTTTCCAGCTGACACTGGGTGGGGCAAATATGGTTCCTCTCCACTTTGGTCTGTCGTTCCACAATTCCTCTTCCGACACGGTGTTCCAATCCCGGTTCCGTTTACTAATGCTATTCTTCTCCGAGTCCATCCAACGCATTCTTGGTCTTCCTCGTCCTCTCTTCCCTGCCATCCGTCGTTTCAGTGCTCGTCTTGGTAGCCTTACTTCATTCATCCGTTTGACATGTCCAAATCATCTCAATCTGTTTTGCTCCAGTTTGTCATTTAGTTTCTGTACTCCCAGTTCTTTTCGTATATCTTCATTTCTCACTCTGTCTCTCCTCGTTTTCTGGACCATACTTCTCGGGAATCTCATCTCAGCTGCCTGTACTCTGCTCTCATCCCTCTTTTTTAGTCATTGTCCAAGTTTCTGCTGCATATGTCATTATAGGAACATAATATGCTTTGTACGTAACTTCTTTAGCCTTAATTGGTATATCCTTGCTCCATACTAGTCACCGTACCTGTTGGTAGAAAGCACTCCCGAGTTGTATTCTTCTGCTAATTATGGAAGGGATACTATGTGTGTAAAATAGTACTACAGTTATTTAATATGCAGTCTTAGTACACACTAAGCTATGTACAAGAATAAATATTTTTTTCCATTATTCCTGTCATTTGTGCGGGTTTGAACAGCATAGCTAAGTATATTTGACTCCAAATTGTTGACTAGATCTCCCAATCATTGAATAATTATCTTTGAATTATAATAAGCTTATAAGTAAGTATTATTTCCTATCATGAAGGTAGGTGCAACATTTTAATAATAAGAGATTTATATAAAAATATGACAGTAAGTATGTGAACTCTGCTATAATACGTCTTAATTACTCCATTGCCACAAAAATAAACACTATCAGGGAAGTAATTGTGAGAATACTGTAGGTCCTCGAGGAATTGTGCATATACATCCCTTTTTACTATTGTTGCTGTGCTCTACAGTCCTTCTCGACTAGGTTTACAGTGCGTTAATATTGCACTTAAATAACATCAGAGGCAAGTGGAACTATGTTTTAAGCTCAATTAGAGGCAAAGTAAATATATTCTGTGAAATACGCTTAGGCTATCCTTTTAGCTAATATATAATTAGGCTATTTGTCACTTGTAAGACCTATTCTGGAATAGGCCTCGGCGGTTTGGGATCCGTATCAAGTAGGGCTCATCAATGAGTTGGAAATGGTACAAAGAAAGGCCGCTAGATTTGTGCTCAGTGACTTTAATCCCAGGAGCAGTGTGAGCCGTATGTTAAAGAAACTTGGGTGGGAATCACTGGAGGCTAGGAGGATGAAATCTAGACTCTGCGCTATGTACAACACGTATACAAATCAACCAGCATGGGGTGAGCTTATCAAACGATTGGGAAAGCCCACTTACATGGGTAGGAGCGATCATCCTTTCAAAATTAAGGGCCGACCACAGCGAACAAATTATGGTAAATATTCTTTTGTAAACCGTGCCATTGATAACTGGAACTCTCTACCTGCCGCAGTTTTAGAGCCTTTTCCCAAACATATAGGTGTGTTTAAGAAAAGACTGACTATTTGTGTAAATACTCCAGTTTAATTGTTGTATAATTGTTATTGAATTGTTATGTATAATTATTTATTTGTTATGTATATACAATTTGCCACCGGGGGACACACCCCCCATTGCAAATAAATGAATGAATGAATGAATGAATGAATGAATGAATGAATGAATGAATGAATAATAGACAACCTCCGGGCAACGCCGGGTACAGAAGCTAGTACAGTATATAATAAATAGATACACAAGTAAGAGCTGCTGCGGCCATCAGAGGAATGTTTGAAATCAAAAACCTCACCAAACTCTCTCTACAAACAGCCATTACGCTATTTCATGCCAAGATATCTCCAGTTATAACATACGGCATTGAACTAATATGGGAAAGACTAACCCTAACGGACCTTACCAACCTTGAGAAAATCAAATCGAGATATTTGATGAGAGCACTTGGAGTAGCTAGAACGACCAAGTCCAGACTGGTATATGAACTGGCAAGGGAACCGTTCTACATAGAGGACCTGAAACTCAAGCTGCTCCTACCTCACACCAAGCAAGTATCTCAATTAATAGAGCTAAGGAAACAAAAAAACAAAAGAGATACCCGAAGACTTTTGCGCTACAGACGCCATGATTGACAGGAGATGGGCAAAAGCGAACCAAGAATTGCGATCGGTGCTAACCAGACCTTCAGTGCACGGCTATCACCACAAGATATGTAGAAATGACAAATTTCACGAACCAAACAATGCATGTGTATGCGTACTATGCAACGAACATTGTCAAAAATACCACCTAACTAAATGTCATAAGAGGACTATAGCAAAGACTAGATCTAAATGTATCAAACATTGGACATAGGATATAAATCTTTATGTATGCACATTTGTGCGCATTTTATGTTATATTGTATGAGAAAGCACAGTACATGGAAAATCGACATCCAAATTTCAAGAAACCTCCGCTAGAGATGGAAAACGGCACAATTTCACAGGTATCTTCCATCAAATACCATGAAGAAATCATACCACCATCGGGACTAGACAGTACAGTCATCATAGAAATAGCCACCAAACTCCATAAGGCGAACAGACTAATGCGGAATCACACAACAAGAGCCACATCTCGTAATGCAAAATTACGACACTTAATTAAGATAATTAAGACCGTTGTTTTCCAGAAGCTTTATACGACTCAGAAACCATGCTCCTTTGTGGTCACTCTTAAATTATAGAAATTGAAAAGCAAGAACAGAAAATTCTCCATAATATTTATGGTCCCACGAGAGAAAATGGAATGTGGATTAAGAGGAGATCAGCGAACCTCTATTCCTTAACTGACAGGTTTACTGATGGCGTACACAAGAGACGACTGCAATTCTATGGCGATATCTATAGAATGGATAGCGACAGACTAGTCAAAATATTATTTAACGTTATCAACACAAAGAAGGTCAAACAAACTGGATAGAAGAAACTAAGAAAAAAATATCACTGATAACATCATAGAAAATCGTGGAGCCTTTAGTACAATAGTACACAAGCACAAACCCATAAAGAAAACTGGTAGGATGTGGTTCACAGAACGCAAGATGCAACACAGTGCAGTCATGAAGTGATTTGGGGAGGATAAGAAGGCGAAAATTATCAGGCCAACTAACAAGTTCAAATGCGCTCTTTGAATGGCCAAAAAGGAGGAGGAGGAGAAGAAGAAGAAGAAGAAGAAGAAGAAGAAGAAGAAGAAGAAGAAGAAGAAGAAGAAGAAGAAAACAAGATGTTCAGTAAAGAACATATAGCCTACTTTCTCCTAAATGCATGGATATTGTTATAACTCTTTGTCCTTTTCAAGGAGTATAATTGAATGTTGCTTGTAGTAGCTTGTTGAAATACAACGTGCTATAGGGATATTAAACATGAATATGAGGTGCCCTTTGCTAGTGCTACCTCTGTAAAAAAAATCATTCAATTCGGTTTCACCGTGTCTGAATTGATATGGGGAAAGGATTTGCACACATACATGGCCGCTATTTGCAAACTATTGGGATGATGACCTTGTAGTCGGTTATAAAATGCTTTCCACAAAAAGGCATTCCGTTTCCGTCAAGATGGCGGCGATATAAAACATGACACTTAGGTGCTCTTTGCTAGTGCTACCTCTGTACCAAATTTCGTTCAATTCGGTTTCACCGTGTTTGAATTGATAGGGGGAACCGATTTGCGCACATACTTGGCCACCATCTGCAAACTATTGGGCTGATGATCTAGCAGTTTGGTCAGAATATGCTTCCCACATAAAGATATGTTGTTGCAAAATTTGGTAGAGACTAGATTATTAGGTTGGTCGTAATTACATTTTAGCTTTTAACATTTGGGTGGCTGCGATTACGTTTCCGTCAAGATGGCGGTGATATAAACCATGACACTGAGGTGCCCTTTGCTAGTGCTACCTCTGTACCAAATTTCGTTCCATTCGGTTTCACCGTGTACGAATTGATAGGGGGAATCGAATTTCACACAAAGATGGCCGCCATCCGCAAAATATTAGGCTAAAGACCTATTAGTTTGGTCAAAGGATGCTCCCTCCATATAGGTATGTTGTTGCAAAATTTGGTAGAGATCGGATGATTAGGTTAATCGTAATTTGATTTAAGCTTTGAACATTTGTGTGGCCGCCATTACGTTTCTGTCAAGATGGCGGCGATATAAAACATGACACTGAGGTGCCCTTTACGAGTGCTGCCTCTGTACCAAATTTCGTTCCATTTGGTTTCACCGTGTTTGAATTAATAGGGGGAATCCATTTTGACACAAAGATGGCCGCCATCCGCAAACTATTAGGCTAATGACCTATTAATTTGGTCAAAGAATGCTTCGTCCATATAGGTATGTTGTTACAAAATTTGGTAGAGATCGGATGATTAGGTTAGTCGTAATTTGATTTAAGCTTTGAACATTTGTGTGGTCGCCATTACGTTTCCGTCAAGATGGTGGCGATATAAAACATGACACTGAGATGCCCTTTGCTTGTGCTACCTCTGTACGAAATTTCGTTCCATTCGGTTTCACCGTGTTTGAATTAATAGGGAGAATCGATTTTCACACAAAGATGGCCGCCATCCGCAAACTATTAGGCTAATGACCTATTAGATTGGTCAAAGGATGCTGCCTCCATAAAGTTATGTTGTTGCAAAATTTGGTAGAGATCGGATGATTAGGTTTGTCGTAATTTGATTTAAACTTTGAACATTTGTGTGGCCCCCATTACATTTCTGTCAAGATGGTGGCGATATAAAACATGACACTGAGGTGTCCTTTGCTAGTGCTACCTTTGTACCCAATTTCGTTCAATTCGCGTTCACCGTGTTCGAATTGATAGGGGGGGGGGGACAGACATTCAGAGTACACACACTCACACACACACACACACACAGACTCACACACACACAGACAGACACACTTTTTTCGCCCTGTGTTGATCTCATAAGTCTACTTTCATTTTTTTTCAAAAATCGAAAGTAGGCTAAAAATAAATAAGCACTCGTGAAAAAGTGACATGTATCAGTTATAATCACTATTAAATAATGGGCAATTGAGGATTACGCGTTTTGTCCATCATTACTGATGAGGTTGAAATTCTATACAAATAGTAATAGGTGTAGTCTTGTTAATGTTTATATTGCGTTTCAATTAAGGTTACAGAGGTGTGCAAATTATTAGACTCCATGCTAGTTTTCCAACATTTCATGTTTTCTATTCATGAGTTATTGCAGTAAAAATGTTTGCATGACATTTCTTTCAAATGTTCTTATCTAGATTTTCTTCTGTAAAAGGAATTTCTTTGAATTTCCACTCAATGAGAAGCCTAGCTAATGCAGAACGTCACACATTTTGTTTGTTTGTTTTTCATTGCGTCATTCTAGTCTTCATGCGAATTTTGTGCAGAAGGATTCGAAGTCTTTTATTACTGATGATCCGCTCTTGAACTATTAAAAGTTTCGTGAACCAAGGATTTAAATCACCTGATTTAGAGGGGTGCATTCCAAAGTCAATGAAAAGAGAGAAAACTCATCCAGCTCAGGTGTCCCTCAGAATCTCCAATTTAAAAAATGTCTTCACACAATTCCTTATAGGAACAGTTGTAAGTCCTTAGGGGAGAAAATAACACTAAGTAGGGTAATAAAAATAAAATAAAATAAAATGATTTTGAATGAAACATTGTGACTGATTTAAATCCATTAGTTTAGTCTAATAATTTTTCACACCTCAGCAGTTTGTTATCTAAAGGTTTGTTAACAACGTATTAATATTATGCACGTGTATACAGTTAAAAACAAGTAGTTCCGTGAAGAATTATACAGCCAATTTTCATATATCCTACTCATGTTAATTGCCACTATCAACATACAAAATTTCAGTTTGATTGCTGTAATAGATTCGTAGATATTGAGAACCGACTAAATATTGCGGATGATCGCCATGTTGGATTTTATATATGTAGGCCTTAGAGTTATATTCTGTTACATGAAGAGTATTGTGTACGTGTAGTATTCAAATTCAATAGCATGATTAGGACACAAGAAGTAAAAATAAGATTTTAAAATTTCGCACAGCTGCCATCTTGTGGTTATGGAAACAATTGAAAAGAATTAGATGCGAGTGGATTAACATTTGTATAAGGATTTAGGCTACTGTACAAGTGTCACTGCACTCGGATGGTCAAATTGCGAGAAACGACCATGTGAATATTTATATTTCGCGTCCCAGCCATGTTGGATTTATGATCATCAGGTTATTGCAAGTCCTATAGGCAAACTTATGTTCAGAGCCCCTATGAACATAAAAATTCAGTTTGATTTCTGTAATAGATTCGTAGATATTGAGATCCATTTAAATATTTCCGATGGTCGCCTTGTCGGATTGTTATATGTGTAGGCCATAGGGTCATGTACCATTAAAGGAAAATTATTGCGTGGGTTCATTATTCAAACTTTCACTACGATCGCATGATTACGACACAAGAAATAAAAACTTAATTTTAAAATTTCGCACAGCCGCCAATTTGAGGTTATGTAAACAATTGAACAAAATTAGATACCAGTGCATTACAATGTGTATAAACATTTCCTGTACCAAGTTTCAATGCGTTTGGATCATTAAATCACGAGAAAGGTCCATTTAAAATTTTCAAATTCGCTTGACCGCCATATTTGTTTTCTGGTTAACCGGTTTTTGAAAGTCTTATAGATAAACTTCCAGTAGTGCCCTTTATCTCCGTACAAAATTTCAGGACGATACCGCTAATAGTTTCAGAGATACAGAATGCCGGTGAAATATTTCGCACAGCCGCCATCTTGAGGTTATGTAAATAATTGAATGAAGTTAGGTGTCGGTGCATTACAATGTGTATAAACATATACTGTACCAAGTTGTCTTGCGTTTGGTTGGTTAAATCGCGAGCAACATCTATTTAAAAGTCGCAAATTCGCTTGCCCACCATGTTGGTTTTGTAGTTACCAGGTTTTCAAATGTCACATAGGTGACCTTCTTGTAGTTCCCTTTCACAGTTAAATATTCCTGGGTGATATAGGTAATAGTTTCGGAGATATTGAATGCTGGTGAAATATTTTGCACAGCCACCATGTTGGATTGGTGAGACGTAACAAAATTTGAAGGGCTTGGACGGGGTCGGTCGAAATAGTGCTATAAACTTACTGAGTTACATAGAAATCGCTCCAGCCGTTTAGAAGTTATTAGGGGGGCACACACCATCAAACACGCACACACAGACAGACACACGGACAAAAGGTGATCTCATAAGCCCTTTTTTTTTCATAAATGAAAATAGGCTAACCAACACAATATAATAAAATTAGTCCATAAACTTAGAAATCTATGTAGGCCTACTCTGTATATGGTTACTTATCTGATTTCACAGCACGTTCATTGTACACGAGTGCGCTAAGCTTGACTACTCCCGACTGCAGCGTTACCTCCAAGTACAAATAAACAATTTCCTGGTAACCTGTACTATTGTGCTGTTTGTAATAGTGCATGTGTTAACAAATTGAGGTTAGGATTGGGTGATCGTGGCTTCCTAACAATCACCTGGAGCAGAAATGGTAAACTTCTAAACTCCACTTATACGAGGCACGTCCAGAAAGTAAGTTCCGTTTGGTAATAAAATTAAATTGTGTACAGATACAGAAAAATTAATTATTGCATAACATTCTACACCTCTTAAACTACTTTTCCACATAACTGCGAACTTTTGCAGGCATTTTTCATAGCGCGGCACAAGTTTTTGGATACCTTCTTCATAGAAGTTTGCCGCCGACCCGTAAACGAGAGTGAAGACTCCCCTGTAAGATATCCTACCGTTTGGCCACAACTGTTAGGCAAATTGCGTGCTTACCAGGAGAACTGCGTATGTTTAGGAGTTCTCCTGACCACATACGCAATTTGCCTAACAGTGGTGGCCAAACAGTAGGATATCTTACAGGAGAGCCTTCACTCTCGTTTACGGGTCGGCGGCAAACTTCTATGAAGAAGGTATCCAAAAACTTGTGCCACGCTATGACAAATGCCTGCAAAAGTTCGGCAGTTATGTGGAAAAGTAGTTTAAGAGGTGTAGAATGTTGTGCAATACATATTTTTTCTGTATCTGTACACAATTTAATTTTATTACCAAACGGAACTTACTTTCTGAACGTGCCTCGTAGAATGGCTTGGGTGAGAATTGAACCATCTCTTCTTAGGTTTCCCTCACGGAGCTGAGCGTACCCCGTTCCAACCCCTCAGACCATAATTAAATTTCTTGGCCGACCAGAGAATCAAACCGGACCTCAGAGATCACAGCCAAGAATATTAGCAACTACACACAGTGAAGTTGTCAACCTGCCATTCTTGGTGTAGGCGTGACGAGCTCGATGACACCCTCAGCTGCATTACCTGAACTTTCGACCAAGGGGTGCTAATTTTCATATCAATTTATTATTTATTTACCGAAGACTCAATTTGATAATGCACACACTTTTGCAGACATCACTATGGTATAGGTTATCAGATACATTTTGTTAAGAGCTAAATATATTTTGATCATTAGCGCCATGTACTTGGTTGCTATTAGATTTGTCTGATAACCTGTGTTTTGGTGACTTTATTTATTTATGTATTTATTTATTTATTCGTTTATTTATTTATTTAGTTAGTTATTTATTTATTTGCGTCCATAGCTGTGATCTGCAAATACACAATCTACCTCACCTATTGTTTTCCTCAGGGTTACTACCATCTCTGTATATTTTCTCCAAAGGTTCTTGAACCTCTCACACCTTCTCTATCGTTCTTCCATCAAGATGGCAAGTAGTTTAGTATCGCTTCTCTGGATCATCACTCATTTCTCAACTTTATTTCTAAAGATGTTTCCGACCTGAATTTCTTTGGGCATTATACATTCTTTGATAAGATCTTTAAGGACCTTCTTCAGCGAATAGGAACGAGTCTTCCATCTCTCGTGATTTAGTGTAAGTTTCTCTGGGGGCATTCTATTCAGAACAACCTCCTCTCTCTCATTTTGGTGACTACGTTTATCATGTCGTACAATTCCTTATTGGACCTCAAATGAAAGGTAAATCCTTCCGAGGCTTTCTTTCCTCTGGAGCCGTATTTCCTTCTTCTATATTATTTTACTAGCAGTAGTGCCCGGCTTCGCCCGGTGGATTTATTTGTTTTATGGTTGATAATGAATACTACTACAGAACCGGCACATGATACTTAAACTAACAGAAAAGCAAATTAAATATAACTTTTTGTGGTGGTGATGGTGGTTGTAGTGAGGATGATAAGCAGTACAGTATAATGGACGTAACAATTAGGTCATTTTTCCCCTTATGATAATAATGAATAGGGAAACGGCCATTTACTAACCACAGCACTGACACATATAATTTACAAACAAATTTCTAAAAAGTATTAGAAAGAGGAGTAAGTGAAATAAAAGACACTGCCTAGGGCCTATATCTCATTGTCTGTTAGAAATGTAGAGACCAATAGTGTCGTCTTTTGTCGCATATTGCCGTATTAAAATAATCAGAACACTTTGGAAAACTTCGGCTGTCCCGAGCTCCTGAGGTAGCAATAGTATCATGTATGGCTCATAGCGCTCAACGATAAGTTTCAGAATAAATTAAGGTAAATTTGAAAGCACCAACGCTTATTGCATCTGATAACCTCAATGTAGGCATATTGCACCAACACCATTGCACTTACACAAATGCACAATATGTTCATGATGATAACTGTTTTAAGGGGAAATCTTTTTGCACTAATTACTCTCCGTGACTGCAATTTATAAGCAGCGCAAGATTTAACTATTTTCGCAATTCTGCACCAGAACACTGGTAGAAGTGACGTGATGCAGCCCGAATTGCCAATCAGCAATAGATTATTAAACTACTCTTTCATTTACACTACTACGGACATGAATGATTCTAGGGCCTTAATACATGGTTTTCAAGTTCAGTTTGTTTGTTATTCTAAACGTAGGGAATGGAGGGCGTTGTCCAAAATATCAAGTGGACAGTGTTACCAGCAGGGTTTCAAAGTATATGTATAATTTGGTGCAATTAGGAGGAACGGTGTAGATTTGTGATAAAGAGCCTAAATGCAGGAAATGGAGTGGTCTGTCCGAAATTTAAAGTGGACAGTGTCACCCGCAGGGTTCCAAAGGGTGAGTGTACAAAATGTGAGTCAGATCGTTGAAACGGTGTAGATTTGTGCCAATGGACCTAAATGCAGGGAATGGAGTGGTCTGGCCGAAATTTCATGTAAACAGTGTTACTCGCAGGGTTCCAAAGGGTAAGTATACAACTTTTGGTTCAGATTGGAGAAAAGGTGTAGATTTGTGCCAAAGGGCCTAAATGCAAGGAATGGAGCGATCTGTCGGAAATTTCATGTAAACAGTGTTACTCGCAGGGTTCCAAAGGGTAAGTATACCCATTTTCGTTCAGATCTGTGAAACGGTGTAGATTTGTGTCAAAGGGCCTAAATGCAGGGAATGGAGGGGTCTGTCCGAAATTTCATGCAGACTGTGTTACTTATTTATTTATTTATTTATTTATTTATTTAATAATTATTAGATACAACCATGAAAAGGTCATTTTACACTAATATTTTAACAATTTCAAATAATAATAACAAAAACAACAACAACAACAACAATAACAGGTAACAATTGGCAGTGACGGCAGAAAGGATAAATCTCGGGAAGGACGCAGGGAGTGATTGGGGGTACTGAGTGATTAGGAGGGCGAGGGGTTAGGAAAAGAGGGTGAAAGGGATCTTCTAATGTTATGTTTGAATGTTCGATAGGGAGAGAATATGTCAATGTTTGGAAGGGAGTTGCTAAGGGTAGGTAGACGGTGGAAAATAGAGCGCTTCTGTACTTCAAGACGTGGGCGAGGTACGTGGTGTAAATGGTTCTGGCGTGTTGAACGGGAGGGAACATGAAGTGGGAAGTAGCTTAAGAGCATGTTACATTTTGTGTAACCATTCATAATTTTATGTAAGAAACACAGGTCAGTAAATTGTAGACGGCTTCTCAGGTCGAGTACATTGAGCTGGTTTAGAATATCGGATTTGGCGAAGTGCCTTAGTGAAGGATTGCGAGCTTTGACAATTGATATGAAGAAGGGTTCCAAAGGGTAAGTAAACAAATTTTGGTTCTGATCGGTGAAACGGTGTGGATTTGTGCCAAAGGGCCTAAATACAAGGAATGGAGTGGTCTGTCCGAAATTTCATGTAAACAGTGTTACTCGCAGGGTTCCTAAGGGTAAGTATACAGATTTTGGTTCAGATCGCGGAAAAGGTGTATATTTGAACCAAAGGGCCTAAATGCAGGGAATGGACTGGTATGTCGTAAATTTCACGTAGACAGTGTTACCATCAGGGTTCTAAAGGGTAAGTATACAAATTTAGGTTCAGATAGGTGAAACGGTTTACCTATCACTAACCATAACGCCATGGCATGCGGGTAGCGCTATTCAGGTCGCTTGTTCTACCGACTTACTGAACAAAAATCAATCTTTAAGGTTACCTGAGAGGTGTAGCATAATGCTACATAGCCTAAACTATTCCTCTTGAATCTGGCTATCATATAAAAATAAGAATTTTTCGAATCAGACTGGTAGTTCCAGAGATTAGCGCGTTTAGACACATAAACACACAAACCCTTCTGCTTTATTATAGTATAGATTATTATAAATTATTCGTATTATTAATAATAATATGATTATTATCATCATATGAATTTAGATCCACTTTGAACTAAGGTGTGGATGGAGGATGTTGGAAATCGTGACCATCACCCTCGTGTACTTGCGCGGGGGTGAGGTAATCTGTATTCCTTCCTTCAGAAGGGAAGTAAAGCCAGCGGTTCCATGTCACAGAAACTTCCAATAATTACACTTGTGTGAAGCTAAATTATAGGTCAAATTTGACTAACGCTCTTAGGTTCCAAGGTTCGTCGCCAGGAGCTGACTGCGATGGTATCTAGTCACCAAGTTCAAAACTAGTTCGTCGTTGACGGTGGCGTTTGGTAGCAAACGTAGGAACTACTAGAAAATTCAATGTCTGCAGTCCTTTCTAGAATTAAAAACAGAATAACACACACTAATGCAGCCATCACAATTAACACCGGTTATCAGACAGATTCTACACACACCCAAAGTACACGGGGCTACATGACCGCGTTGTCGCAGCCCCTAAACTGAAGAACCAGCCAACCGAGGTAATCTGTCTGATAACCTGTGTTATGAAGGAGTGATGGATTAGAGCTGCGTCAATCCAGGTCATCAACCGTGAAATCACTCGCCATTGAATTCGTGATTTGCAATGCAGTAAGACATTAAAATTATGACATATCAGCAATTTTACCCGACGTCACCCAGATAATAATCTTTCAACTCCAACCCACACAAAAAAATATAACTTCAAGGTGTTCCAACATAACCCCCATCCCCGTTTTGAAAAGTTGGTACAATTAAAAATTAAAATGGTCCGCCTCGTTGCAAAGTGGCTAGCACTCTTGGATGTCACCGTGAAGGCCCGGGATCGATACCCGGCTCTGCCACGGAATGTAATTCTGGTCTGAGGATGAATATGGTAAAACTACAGTAAATCTACTGACACCGCTCCCTCACATTTAAGCACCCTCAAATGCCAACTGACAGCACCGGGATTCGATCCCACTATGTTGGGATCAGTAGGCGAGAATGTTAACGCTGATCGCTGTGCTGTTGTTGATCGGTCGAACATCAAACGGTATTCAGTATATTGTAAATATAAAAACATATTAAAATATAACAAACAAAATAAACTGTGACCGAAATTGCAATGCTTTAAATGAGTTCCATAATACCTTATCAATATTTCTGACTGTTTTAATAGTAAGCACGTAATCGTCTAGTGGGTCGCCTCCGTAGCGTAGCGGTCAGCACGGTTAGCTGCCGCCCCGGAGGTCCTGGGTTCGATTCCCGGCTCAGCCACGAAATTTGAAAAGTGGTATGAGGACTGGAACGGGGTCTACTCAGCCTCGGGTGGCCCAAATGAGTAGAGGGGGTTCGATTCCCACCTCAGCCATCCTCGAAGTGGTTTTCCGTGGTTTCCCACTTCGTCTTCGGGCAAATGCCGGGATGGTACCTACTGTAAGGCCACGGCCGCCTCCTTCCCTCTTCCTAGCCTATCCATCCTAATCTTCCATCCTCTCCCCTCCCTCATGAGGCCCCTGTTCGCTTTGCAGGTGAGGCCGCCTGGGCGAAGTGCTGATCACACCTCCCCAGTTGTATCCATCCCGACCAGATGTTCCCAGCTCCAGGACACTGCCCATAGTGGCGGTAGTGGTGAGTTCCCTCGCTGCGTCCGTGGGAACCACCAACCTAGAGGGTAAATTGACTAAATTAAAAAAAAAGTAATCGTCTAGTACCAGTTTGTTTGTTTGTTTGTTTGTTTGTTTGTTTGTTTGTTTGTTTAGATAAGCAAACTTAACTTGACTTGGTCAGACGCGGCGAAGAGCTGTCACAGT
Organism: Meconema thalassinum; assembly: GCA_946902985.2. Taxonomy (NCBI): domain Eukaryota; kingdom Metazoa; phylum Arthropoda; class Insecta; order Orthoptera; family Tettigoniidae; genus Meconema; species Meconema thalassinum. Next base: position 1,451,200,026 of record OX336388.2, on the reverse strand, counting down.
GTCGGCAGCCTGGGAAAGCAGCCCAGCCAAGAGTGGCAGGAAACAGACTGCCAGCGTGCAAAGGCTGGACGCTGAAGCTTTAGAGCATCCTATTATATTCGACATCCATAATTTAGGATCGGTGTATTCATTCACTATTCATGTGAACTCATGTTTTTGATTAAATAAATAGCAATTTAAATATTCTCACCTTCAGTATCTCTACTTAGTATAGAACAAAGTCCCCGATTCTTGGATGTTTCGGGTAATCTCGAGAACCACTGGATAGATATTGATGTGATTTTCAACATTTTGTAAAGGATATCTCGAGGATGGATTCTGTAGAAAATAATTTATTTATGACCAAAGGAAGCCGACAGTAACGATTTCAGTGGGAAAAAGTCCAAAAAAAAACTGCCACCCATGCGTTTTTTAAGCTTACGCTGGCAAACTGTTAAAAATACCTGTATACTATGAGTGTAAGAATTGTTCAGCATGAAAAGTTCAACAAAAATATCCGCGACAGTATATCTCTATCTTCAATACATCGCCCACTATAGGCTAAGTGTTATTACGTTTTCATTTCTTCCAACAACCTCCATTCAATTACTAGCTTCGAGAAAGTTTACGGGCTAGCTGGCTGACGAGCGAGCCTATCATCCCAGACATTGTAGAGTCGTGTCGAGTGAAGACTTCAGAGAAGAGTGGATGTGTTTGGAGTTTACCTGGAAGTGACACTCAGCATTTCTTTACTTCGCCTGTGAACTTTTCGTTCCGCAGAATCAACAGTCAAGTTTAGATTGGACGGAAGGGGGATTTGTGCTTCATGCACCTCGCCATTCTTAAGTACGTCGGACAAGAATTCGTTGCACATGCTATCTCCATGATAATATAATTAATAGTCCAGTCAGTGATTTTAACCCATCATGCCGAGACGGAAAATGGACATAGGTTGTAGTTCATTGAAATCGAAAATAATGCGCTTATCGCGTAACAATGAAACTGAGCAACAACAAAATTCTTGATTCACAAAGATATATGGAGTCATCCTCGACGTTCCTATGACACAGGGAAGAAATGTTCATGGCTTGTGGTCTGATAAAGAGAATTTTGCTATGAATTATGATTCCTCCATAAATTATAGGCTATAAATGATGCTTCAGTTTCCGGGTGAAGCAGGGGCGGATTGATAGTTTTAAAATAATAACAAGTAGTTCCGTGAAGAACTAAATAATATATTTTCATATGTCCTACCGATATTCATTGTCTCTATCAACATACAAATTGTCAGTTTGATTGCTGTAATAGATTCGTAGATATTGAGAACCGTCTGAATATTTTGGGTGGTCACCATGTTGGATTTTTATATTATGTAACTTACTATTTCATGAATAGTATTGTGTTGGTGTTTTATTCAAACTTCAATCGCATGATTGAAAAGCGGGATTTTAAAATTTCGCTCAGCTGCCACCTTGTGGTTATGAAAATTATTTTAATGATTTAGATGCCAGTCGATTAAAATTTGTATAAGCATATACCGTATCAAGTATCACTGCGCTGGATGATTAAAACGCAAGAAATGTCCATTTGAATATTTAAATTTTGCGTCACCGCCATGTTGGATTTGTGCTCGCCAGGTTATTGAACGTCACATAGGTGAACTTATGCTTATAGCCTCCATACACTTACAAAATTTCAGTTTGATTGCTGTAGTAGATTAATAGATATTGAGAACCGTCTAAATAATTCGGATGGTCGCCATGTTGGATTTTAATATATGTAGGCCATAGAGTTATGTACTATTAGGTGATGATTATTGTGTACGTTCATTATGCAAATGTTGATTTCGATCGCATGATTAGAACACAAGAAATAAAAACTTAATTTTCGAAATTCGCACAGCCGCCATCTTGAGGTTCCGTAAACAATTGAAATAAATTAAATACCAGTGCATTACAATGTGTATAAACATTTGCTGTACCAAGTTTCATTGCGTTTGGATCATTAAATCGCGAGAAAAGTCTATTTAAAACTTTCAACTTCGCTTGGCCATGTTCGTTTTGTAGTTAATCGGTTTTTGAAAGTCTCATAGATGAACTTCCATTAGTGCCTTTTATCTTCGTACAAAATTTCAAGGTGATACCGGTAATAGTTTCAGAGATATAGAATGCCGGTGAAATATTTCGCACTGCCACCATCTTGAGGTTATGTAAATAATTGAACGAAGTTAGATGTCGGTGCATTACAATGTGTATAAACATATACTGTACCAAGTTTCAATGCGTTTGGTGGGTTAAATCGCAAGAAACGTCTATTTAAAAGTCGCATCTTTGCTTGGCCGCCATATTGGTTTTGTAGTTACCTGGTTTTCAAAAGTCACATAGGTGAACTTCTAGTAGTTCCCTTTATCACCGTACAAAATTCCAGGGTGATATCGGTAATAGTTTCGGAGATATTGAATGCTGGTGAAATATTTCGCACAGCCGCCGTGTTGGATTGGTGAGGCGTAACAAAATTTGAAGGGCACGGTTGGGGTCTCCCGGAATAGGGCTACGAACTAACCGAGTTTGAGTGAAATCGCTCCAGCCGTTTAGAAGTTATTAGGGGGGGGGCACACCAAAATTCATCACACGTACACGCACACACAGACACACGGACAAAAGGTGAACTCATAAGCCTATTTTTTTTTTCATAAATGAAAATAGGCTGAAAATAATGTGATTCGTTTTCCGTCCCTTTTAACTACTGCGGCCTTAAAAGACGCCGTAGTGCCGGAATTTCGACCCAAAGGAAATCTATTACGTGCCAGTAGATCATATGCTACAATCTTGCTTTTTAATTCAGGTCTGAGGGCTGGAACGGGGTACACTCAGCCTCGTGAGCCAAAACTGAGAAGAGGAGGGTTCGATTCCCACCTCAGGCATCTTGGAAGTGATTTTTAGTGGTTCCCCAATTCTACACCGGGCTAATGCTGGAATGATTTCTTACTGAAGGCCACGACCTCCGTCTTCCCTATCCTATCCCTCCAATTTACAAATACACACACTGGTACAGCCATTACAATATCACAGGTTATCACACAAATTACATACACACGCACACAACTACGCGACACTACGTGGCCACAATGTCGCTAAGCCCCTAAGATAAACAACACAGTCTTGCCAACGTATTTCACAACTATCCATGCTATCAGTTCACCTTGAAACTCTCCGCCTACTGCAGGTTTGAGCAATCATGGAACATGTCTTTTGAACAAATAGCTTAGGCCTATAGATATGGCCAGATAACCAGAAAGGTGTTTTCAATTTAGAACAATATCGAGAAGTCCACCAGCCTTAACGAAGAACGCGATTTAATAGCAAGTAACTCGTTGATATGGACGGATCTGTACGTTCTTCGTGAAATGAGCACCACGTAGTGTCATCCCTGAGATACGGGTTCGATTCTCTGTCATGAATTGTATCTCTTATCTGAGGGCTGGGACCGGTCTTCCAGTTGCATATTGCAGTTTTTGTTCCTTATTTTAGGGGCTTTCCGACATTGTGTTCATGTAGCCCCGTGTACTTGGGTGTATTTGGATTTGTGTGATAACCTGTGTTATTGTGATGGCTGTACAAGTGTGTGTGTATTTGTAAATTGGGTATAGGATCGGGAAGGAGACAGCCATGCCTTATGTTAGGAGCAATCCCGGCATTTGCCAAGAGTAAATATGGGAAACCACTTCCAAGATGGCTCAGGTGGGAATAATACCCTCTTCAGTTTTGCCTCACGAGGCTGAGTGTACCCCGTTCCAGTCCTCAGACCAGAATTAACATTTCTTGTCAAAGCAAGAAATCAAAACGGACCTCCGAGGCAACAACCAAGATTGCTAGTCGCTACACCACGGTATGGCCAGCTGTTTAATTAAACAGTTATTTATAAACTATTTCTTTTCACCTAAAAACAATATTTATTTAATTGAAAAGCAACGTAGAAATTAGGAAAGTATATGTGAAAATATAAGCCTCCGTGGCTTAGGCGGCAGCACGCCGGCCTCTCGCCGCTGGGTCCGTGGTTCAAATCCCGGTCACTCCATGTGAGATCTGTGCTGGACAAAACGGAGGCAGACAGGTTTTTCTCCGGGTACTCCGGTTTTCCCTGTCAGAATTTCATTCCAGCATCACTCTCCACTATCATTACATTTCATCTGTCATTCATTTAATCATTGCCCCAGAGGAGTGCGTCAGGCCTCGGCAGCCGGCACAGTTCATATCCTCGCCGCTAGATGGGGGCTTCATTCATTCCATTCCTGACCCGGTCGGAGACTGGAAGCAGACTGTGGATTTTCATTTTCATGTGAAAATATGTAGCCTACTGTTTGTTGAAACAGTTAGGTTATAAAAATTCTTGATGAGTATTAGCTACGTATAGTATAGAAAAACATTGGAATATGTGGCGAAGTTATCTTGAAATCGTATCTGTTTTCAATATAACTTCGCCACATATTCAAATATTTTTTCTATACTCTATCTAGCTAAAACTCATCTAGAATTTTTATAAACTGTTTCAACAAACATTAGGCTACATATTTTCACATACACACCTGGTTTTTGGATCATTTTACTATGTGAACTTTAGATATAGTACTACTCATCATATACCAGCAGAAGAAGGTCAAGCTTGCCAAGATGGGTGAGTGGATAGCGTGTCGGTCTACTAACCCCAAGATTGCAGGTTCGCCCCTGACCGTGGTAAGTGATTTTTGAAAGGCAGCAAAAATTCGATACGCATGTCATACGATGTTGGCATGTCAAAGAACCCATTTGAATTCAGTAGGCCGAGTTCATAATGGCAAAATTAATCTCGGGAGTTTCCGCCAGCACAAAAAAAAAGGTCCTCAATTCTGTACTAGAAAGCGCTATTGTGTTCAAGGAGATTAGATATCTAACATCTAACCTCCTTGACTTTTATAGTCAAGGAACTACGAAATTCGACATGCAAGCTACCCTCTGGGTGTCAAATAGCAAAGCTTGCACCAGGCACCCGAGGCCATACGATATTATTATTAGAAGAAGGGCACAATGTGACCGAAACCGGTACGGTTATCAATGAAATAAATATTGACTTAAGGTGAAAATAAATAAAACTCAGCAATTCTTCTAGGTTTGTGCCGTGTCTTGTGTGGGGTTTCGCCTAGGACACCAAGCTGGCTCATCGGCGGGCTCTTGTTGTCCCCGCCCGGACCCCACAGGAGTGACGAACTGCGCGCCACTTCCCTTTATAGTAGGTGCAACTGCACCACTTGACTGCGAGAACTAAAAGCTCAAGCAGCATTAACCTCCCTATGAAGGCTTCCAAAAAGATGGTATATTGGCTTTCACGGCCGGTGAATTAAAAAACAGCAATTCTTCTAGGTTTGTGCCGTGTCTTGTGTGGGGTTTCGCCTAGGACACCAAGCTGGCTCATCGGCGGGCTCTTGTTGTCCTCGCCCGGACCCCTACAGGAGTGACGAACTGCGCGCCACCTCCCTTTATAGTAGGTGCAACTGCACCACTTGACTGCGAGAACTAAAAGCTCAAGCAGCATTAACCTCCCTATGAAGGCTTCCAAAAAGATGGTATAGCCTATTGGCTTTCACGGCCGGTGAATTAAAAAACAGCAATTCTTCTAGGTTTGTGCCGTGTCTTGTGTGGGGTTTCGCCTAGGACACCAAGCTGGCTCATCGGCGGGCTCTTGTTGTCCCCGCCCGGACCCCCACAGGAGTGACGAACTGGGCGCCACCTCCCTTTATAGTAGGTGCAACTGCACCACTTGACTGCGAGAACTAAAAGCTCAAGCAGCATTAACCTCCCTATGAAGGCTTCCAAAAAGATGGTATAGCCTATTGGCTTTCACGGCCGGTGAATTAAAAAACAGCAATTCTTCTAGGTTTGTGCCGTGTCTTGTGTGGGGTTTCGCCTAGGACACCAAGCTGGCTCATCGGCGGGCTCTTGTTGTCCTCGCCCGGACCGCCACAGGAGTGACGAACTGCGCGCCACCTCCCTTTATAGTAGGTGCAACTGCACCACTTGACTGCGAGAACTAAAAGCTCAAGCAGCATTAACCTCCCTATGAAGGCTTCCAAAAAGATGGTATAGCCTATTGGCTTTCACGGCCGGTGAATTAAAACTCAGCAATTCTTCTAGGTTTGTGCCGTGTCTTGTGTGGGGTTTCGCCTAGGACACCAAGCTGGCTCATCGGTGGGCTCTTGTTGTCCCCGCCCGGACCCCCACAGGAGTGACGAACTGCGCGCCACCTCCCTTTATAGTAGGTGCAACTGCACCACTTGACTGCGAGAACTAAAAGCTCAAGCAGCATTAACCTCCCTATGAAGGCTTCCAAATAGATGGTATATTGGCTTTCACGGCCGGTGAATTAAAAAACAGCAATTCTTCTAGGTTTGTGCCGTGTCTTGTGTGGGGTTTCGCCTAGGACACCAAGCTGGCTCATCGGCGGGCTCTTGTTGTCCTCGCCCGGACCCCCACAGGAGTGACGAACTGCGCGCCACCTCCCTTTATAGTAGGTGCAACTGCACCACTTGACTGCGAGAACTAAAAGCTCAAGCAGCATTAACCTCCCTATGAAGGCTTCCAAAAAGATGGTATAGCCTATTGGCTTTCACGGCCGGTGAATTAAAACTCAGCAATTCTTCTAGGTTTGTGCCGTGTCTTGTGTGGGGTTTCGCCTAGGACACCAAGCTGGCTCATCGGCGGGCTCTTGGTGTCCCCGCCCGGACCCCCACATGAGTGACGAACTGCGCGCCACCTCCCTTTATATTAGGTGCAACTGCACCACTTGACTGCGAGAACTAAAATCTCAAGCAGCATTAACCTCCCTATGAAGGCACAAACCTAGAAGCATTGCTGAGTTTTAATTCACCGGCCGTGAAAGCCAATATACCATCTTTTTGAAAATAAATAGTTTATAATTAACACGTCAATAAGGTATCGGGCTATCGTGGTCATATTTATGTCATTCTAAACGTTTGTTGTTGTTATTTAATTTATGGGCATGGACACCTTGGTAATCGAGGAGCAGGTGACATCTATGTTCCGCCTTTTAAAGCTTCAATCTCCACCATATTGGTCATCAACCCCGTGTACTTGTGTGTAAATTAGAAATTTCTCAGTTGATATCTGCTGTACTCTGAGAGAAACAATTTGTAGCAACGAAACTCTTTGTCTCTCCACGAGAACCTGCCATCATTAAGGTATTTCTTGTACCGTACATTGTGTTTGTTTTTCAGACTAATACTTGGTCTGTATGCACTCTTTTGTATACCAGGTGAATCAGCTGCTCCCAATAATATTGTTTTATGCAGCCCAACTAACGCGTGTTGTCAGGAAGGTCTACAATTCCCTACTTGCAACTCGCATGGCACCAATGCACTGCAAGCATATCCCGCAAACTATAATGAACACTATTATTTTTCCCTCGTATTAGTCTGTAGTCACATCAAGGGAAAATAAAAGTGTTCAGTATCGTTTGCGGGATATGCTTGCAGTGCATTAGTACCATACGGGATGCAAGCAGAGAAATATCTAACTCCCTGATGACAACGCTAGTTGGGCTGCATAAAGCAACATTAATAGGGGCAGCTGATTCACCTGGTATAATGTTTCTATTATTCTTATCTTTATTACGATTTATGCTGTGGATGTTGTATGCAACGTTGAGCCTCCGTGGCTTAGGTGGAGGCATGCCGGCCTCTCACCACTGGGTCCGTGGTTCAAATCCCGGTCACTCCATGCGAGATTTGTGCTGGACAAAGCGGAGGCAGACAGGTTTTCCTCCGGGTACTCTGGTTTTCCCTGTCACAATTTCATTCCAGCAACACTCCCCACGGTGGGTGAATGGTCAACTTGTCGGTCTACTAACCCTAAGCTTTCAGGTTCACTCCTGGCCGTGGTAAGTGATTTTTGAAAGGCGGCAAAAATTGCGACACAATGTCATACGATGTTGGCATGTCAAAGAACCCATTTGAACAGTAGGCCATGTTCATGATGGCAAAATTAATCTCGGGAGTTTCCGCCAACACAAAAAAGTTCCTCCTTTCTCAACTAGAAAGCGCTATAGTGTTCAAGGAGCTTAGATAACTAAACTGATTGACTTTCATAGTGCTTCAAAGAACAACGAAATTTGACATGCAAGCTACCCTTTGGGTGTCAAATAACAAAGCTTGCACCCAAGGCCATACGATATCATTATTATTATTTCATTTCATCTGTCATTCATTTAATCATTGCCCCAGGGGAGTGCGACAGGCTTCGGCAGCTGGCACAGTTCATATCCTCACCGCTAGATGGGGGCTTCATTCATTCCATTCCATGACCGGGTCCGGTCAGTCGACTGGAAGCAGGCTGTGGATTTTTTCATGTTGTATTCACCGTACTTCATAGTAGCTCTTCCCCTTAAAAAACAATAACTAACTAAATTGTCATTTTAGGTTTTCAAAATCATAAAATAGTTTTATTAGGTTTTTAATAGCTATAATGGGTTTTAGAATAGGTTTTTATGTTTAAAGTGTAGCAAAAGATGATATAAACTGTGCAAAGCTTAAAATTAATGCCTAATTGTTAGTAGACAAACTGATTATACCGAAAGTGTAAATATTTTACATAATGATACGTCTTTTATCAAATTATCACCGAGAGCTTCACACTTTTAGGCAATATTTGCTCTCCTTAAATATGCTAATTATCCAAATTCAATAAAACCAAGGATGTCAAAGGTGATTTTCAAACTGTTACCCGTTTAATTAACTTTTCTTATTTAGAATATAGGGAATTTGGAAACAATAAGATATTCGTTCCCACTTTCCTGACAGTAAATAATCAAACAATAAGATATAAGCTGAAAAGAGATCATAGCATTTCAATTTTCTGGCAGATAAGATTTCTGTCAATCAACTAGAGCTAGGGATAATCACTGCCTTGAGGTATACCTTTAACAATTATGGACCAAAAATTCAAATTTACTACAATAAATGGGAAAAAATGCAATTAGGTATTTTTAGGTACTCTCATATCATTTAAGTTTTCCTAGGTACTACAGAATTCATAAATATGGCTATTTTAGTGTGATTTGGAAAAGTATTAAAGTATTTTAGTATTCAGAAGTAAGGAATAAATAGGTAAAAACCAAAGAATCCAGTCACTACTTTGATTTTTAAGGTATATCTATACGTTTGAAATGGCATTATTGACCAAACATTCAATATTTGTTTTTTCATTGTAAATGGTTGCTTCATTTGTCTACTTCAAATGGATAATATATTTCATGTCGATATTCCACCTATAAGTACACTGGTTAAAGAAGTATTTGAAGGGGGCTCGTGTGCACAATTCTAGGGGGGCGTGGCTCCACAGAATCTTACTTGAACCTAAATATCCCGCAATATCAAATAAGATATGAAAATCATGATAATGACATATATTAGCTGAGTGTAGGATCCAGGTTCATCACTCGCGAAGAATTACCTTTTTAAATATGTCTACGTTAGTTTGTATTGGTCATATCACAAAGGTGTAACTTCATTTAAGCTATTTTCAGATTTTTATATTGAATATTTTATGCCTTTCAAATTAACAAAAACAGCATTCAAAATTGACATAGGAATATTATTGACTCATCAAATTAAAGCTAATTAATGTAGATAATAAGGATTTTTGGATACTTTGAAAACGTAAGCCACCTTGTTTATTTTAAGCAATTACAAAATAGCATTTCTTTTTTTTTTTATGAAAAAGACTTCTACACTGCATAATACTGCACGATTCTAGTTCAGAGCATTATATGTGTTAAATAAAAGAACTCAATATAAGAAATTTGATGATTGAATATTATTTAGTCATTTTAAGGCATTTTGAAAAATTGACATTTTCATTCTGTTTTTCAAAAATTCAGACAACTGAAAACAGAAAACAAAGTTTCTGACACAAACAATAGATGGTTGGGTTCCATGTGAGATGTGGTAAAACGTTTCAGAGGAATCGGTTCAAAGATGTGTATCACCAATGATTTCTCGGACAAATAGATAGGACCAATGGCAGGAAGGTACCGTACTTGTAATCACGAAATAAAGGCTAAGTTTGAAAAGAGTACGCTAGATGAGTTATTGGTGTAAGCCAACTCTGATGATGGGTTCATATGAAGAGAATGGGGGAGGAGAGTTTACCTATGAGGTGAATGAGCTTGCCTATAGAGGGCAAGAGAGCTGAGGTAGATCTACTGTACGAGGCGATGGTTAGATTTTACGATTTCAAGGTGAGATATGTAGAAACAGAAAAGAACAGTGAGTTAGTTGTTTTAAGGGGCGGAACTACGAGGTCATCTGCTCCTCTTAACACAGATTAAAGTATACAAATTTTGAATGGAATTTAAAATTTAGAGGTGGTCACCTCAATTTGAAAAGACCGAAAATTAATAAAACAAAAAATTAAATAAAAATAATAATTATAATATGAACAAACCCAAAAACCCCGTGGCACTACATCCCATGAAGGGCCTAGGCCTACCAAGCAACCGCTGCCCAGCCAATTGGCCTGTGGATATTGGGGTGACGCGTGGTCAGCGCATCGGGTCCCCTCGGCCCTTAATCTTATTTTTCGTGACCGGGGCGCTGCCTCGCTGTCGGATAGCTACTCAATTTTATAATATGAACAAAAATTACGGAAAAACAAATATTCAGCATTCAGAAAAAGAACTAGTCTTTGAGTCACTGTACACAGGGAAACTTAGATTGCTAGCCCTAACCCACTCTCACTTATAAAGCAGCCATCGCGTCATCGGCTAATATAAGTTTGGGTGTCATCTGCAAACCAAGGTTTCTTCGTAAGTCAGCAAGATCCACACGCTCGGTTAAAATGTGGGCCACGGTAAAACGGTTCCGCAGGTAAAAAGTGGGGGGGTCTTCCCTTCTCATTAGGTAAGAGTGGGTGGATCTTATATGACCTATCCTTAGCCAACACAAAATGACGGACTCTCTCAAACAGAGAAGACCAGTGCTAACTGCTAATAGGGGATCGTGGAGGTGACTCGTTCACAGGCAGAGACTTCCAGACTACACTGGACGCTGAAAGGCAAAACAGTCTCCGATAAAAATGAAAGAATGTAAATGTGGTTGTTATATTACTGTGTGTAGTGCCTGGGATTGCGGTAGGCATTTGAAATGCGGTACCATCTCAATGTTTCCAGGTAAGTGCACACCCATGATGGCTACTTTCAATGCCGGTATTGGAACTCGCATGAGTTTAGATAGGTCTCTATGTGGTGAATGCTTGTACTACCGTATGCAGTACATTTTAACACGTACAGTACATATTTTACCAACGGAGATGAAAACATTTCCATGTACGTGAGGATGATGGGTGCCTTTGGTTCTACGTGACCATTAATTCGCGATCATGAACCACGGGACTTCCTTTTTATGTGGAATCCGAATCACATGACGTGATACACTACTTCGAAAATTGCACATGCAGTAAACAAAAATAAAATCCGGTCTTCCTCGGTAAGAGGCAAGCAGTTTGATCATTGGGCCATTACGCTTACCCTTTATTCATATGCCATCATAAATTTCATGAATACATCTTTTGGAAATTTATTTTCTTCTTCTTAGTCGTTTTACCCTCCAGGGTTGGTTTTTCCCTCGGACTCAGCCAGGGATCCCACCTCTACCACCTCTAAGGGTAGTGTCCTGGAGCTTAGACTTCGGGTCCGGGGATACAACTGGGGAGGTGGGACTAGCACCTCGCACAGGCTGCCTCACCTGCAAAGTGAACAGGGGCCTTATGAGGGATATGATGGAATGGGAAGATTAAGAGGGAGAGACAAGGAAGAGGGAAGGAGGCGCCCGTAGCCTTACGTTAGGTACCATCCCGGCATTTGCCTGGAGACGAAGTGGGAAACCACGGATAATCACTTCGAGGATGGCTGAGGTGGGAATAGAACCCCCTCTACTCATTTGAACCACCTGAGGCTGAGTACTGTAGACCTCCTGGGTGGCTACTAGGCACGCTGACCACTGCACCACGGAGGCAACTTTTGGAATTCTAATTAACGGGAGAAACAATAATCCGTAATGTGCTTGCCAGGCTCATTTCGACTGAATCAAATTAATTTAACCTTAATGAGTGTCATTATTTAAGTGTATCTACAAAGGTAGAGAATCAATTTAAAATTAATTAATTAATTTTATTTCCTACAATAACTAACCTTTTGAATTCTGCTGTACCTTGACCGTAGTGGCGAAGTAGAGAAGCGGCAGCCTGTCTCCGCTTACAAGAAACACACGCTTAGAACTGAGCAGATGGTACGAGTTCACCGAACAGTGTTCGTATGACTTATGTAAGTGTGAATGAAATGTAGTAATAGTGTGGGTACGAACTAGGGAGGTCGTAACACCGCATTGCGATGAGAAAAACAATTCACTTCACATAATAGCCATGCTGCTTGATAATTACACACCACTGCCGCTGATTACTTCGAAATCTCCAAACCTAATCCGCAAATTTACCAGTTCAGGGAATACATGCATGTTATTTATTGCTGAGCCAAGAATGTTAAATACCCCCCCCCCCCCCCCCCCCCCAATCAACTTAAAGGCGTGTAAAAACCGTAATGTTCGCATCAGCACCAGAAGGGTCATGTACAGTACGCGGGAGTAGTATAGATCGCGATAAATTACACAACAAAATTTCCCTAGACACAAATGGTGGCATCCATGACGTCATGGACGACACTGAAGGTCTAAACGATGCACAAATGTTAAATTCTATGTGTTAATAAGGCTTTACATACAAACGCAAACTTAACCTGGGGCTTACGCCCCAGAGCCCCTTTCTTATAGCATAAGCAGTAATTTTCGTCCAGTCAGACGTCTAGCCTAGTAGTGGACAATAGTTTAATCCTGACAGTCGTCTAACCTAGTAGCGGCCAATAGTTTCGTCCAGACAGTCGTCTAACCTAGTAGCAACCAATGGTATCGTCCAGACAGTCGTCTAACCTAGTAGCGGCCAATGGTTTCGTCCAGACAGTCGTCTAACCTAGTAGCCCCTTCCCAATGTCAACCTCATCAGATGATAATTTGAGACGAAAAAGGAAGCTTGTAGTTTTACGTGATCGTTAATCTTGCGATCATGAGCCACCGGAACTCCTTTTTCGTGAAATCCAAACAACAGGACGTGGTAATTCACATCGAATATCTAACCTGTATTGACCGGAAATCAAACCAGGCCTACCTTGGGGAGAGGCAAACAGCTAGACGGCTGCGCCAGCAGGTCCCCGAGAGATGAATGAAACTGGACAAAGATTTGGAAAGACCCGTCGTGGACTACAGAAGTTGTTATTGATTGATTAGGGACTTTGCAACATCGTCGTCAGGTACCCTATGTACTTTGTTGTGTATGGAATTTGTCTGACAACCGGTGTTATTCTGATGGCTGAATTAGTGTGTGTATTTGTAATTGAGGTAAGTATTGGAAAGGAGGCATCCGTGGTTTTAAGTTAGGAAGTTCCCGGCATTTGCCTGGAGTAGAAGAGGGAAACCACGTAAAACCACTTCCAAGATGGCTGAGATGGTAATCGAATCCTCCTCTTCTCAGTGATGCCTCACGAGACTGAGCCCACCCCAGTTTGAGCCCTCAGACCAGAAGTTTATTAGAAAGTACGTCATGGTATTTATGAGGAGTTAAAAATGACAAACCACGGGAATTCAGGTGAGGATTGGGAAGGAAGTAGCCATGGCCTTTAGTTAAGAACCATCCCAGAATTCGTCTGGATTAGAAGTGGGGAAACTACGGACAACCATTTCCAGGAAGGTGAACCAGACTCTTCTCAGTTTTACCCTCACGAGGCTGAATATATTCAGACCTGAATTACATTTCTTGGCAGCGTCGAAAATCAAACCATGACTTCCAGGATGAAAGCCAAGAATGCTAAGGGGTGCATTACGAGGAGGTCTGATTCTAAATAGCATTACATTTTTATCAATTTTCATTCAAATCGCATCAGCTACGTTCCCTACATAGGATATGGAATGTAGGTGATATCAAAACCGTATAATCAACAACATTTTTAGCCTATTTGCATTTATGAAAAAATAGGCTTATGAGATCACATTTTGTCCGTGTGTCTCTGTGTGTGTGCATATGTGTGTAATTCGTGAGTGTGTCCCCCAATAAAATCTAAACGGCTGGAGCGATTTCAATGAAACTCGGTAAGATCATAGCACTATTCTGGAAGACCCCGACCGTGTCCTTCAAATTTGACTACGTCTCACCAATCCAACATGGCGGCTGTGCGAAATATTTCACCAGCATTCAATATCTCCGAAACTATTTACCCCAGGCATTAAATGCAAAAAACACAGCCAACCTAAAAAAAAAATGTAAAGCTGAAATTTGACATAGATGTTCCCTAGTACCCTAGACACATATCCTGAAAAGTCCCCATCTCTGCGGTGTCCGCGTCATAGTTTTTGGAGGATTCAAAAGGGCTTAAATAGGGCCTAAGTGCCAAAACAGCATTTTTGCTTCCTGTGTTTAAAATATTGATCCAAATTTAGTTCTCACGAGCTTTAGCAATTAATGACAAGTAGTTCCGTGAAGAACTATACAGCCTATTTTCATATATCCTGCTCATGTTAATTGCCTCTATCAACATACAACATTTCAGTTTAATTGCTGTAACAGATTCGTAGATATTGAGAACCGTTTAAATATTTCAGATGGTCGCCAGGTTGGATTTTTATTTTTGTACTATTACATTAAGATTATTGTGTACGTGTGGTATTCAAACTGCAATCGCATGATTAGAACACAAGAAGTAAAAACGAGATTCTAAAATTACGCACAGCAGCCATCTTGTGATTATGCGAACAATTGAAATAAATTAGATGCCAGTGGATCAACATTTGTATAATCATTTAACGTGCAACGTTTCATGGCACTCGGATAGTTAATTCGCGAGAAACGTCCATTTAATTATTTATACTTCGCGCCGCCGCCATGTTGGATTTGTGCTCACCAGGTTACTGAAAGTCCTATAGGTGAACATATGTTCATAGTCTCTATGAACATAAAAAAAAATTCAGTTTGGTTGCTCTAAAAGATTCATAGATATTGAGAACCGTCTAAATATTTCGGAAGTTCACCATTTAGGGTTGTTATATGTATAGGCCATAGAGTTATGTACCATTCAAGGACAATTCTTGCCTAGGTTCATTATTCAAACTGTTACTTCGATCGCATGATTACGACACAAGAAATAAAAACTTAATTTTAAAATTTCGCACAGCCGCCATCTTGAGGTTATGTAAACAATTGAATTAAATTAGATGGCAGTGCATTACAATCTGCAAAATAATTTACTGTGCCACATTTCACAGCGCTCAGAGAGTTAAATCACGAGAAAAGTCTATTAAAATATTTCAAATTCGCTTGGTCGCCATGTTCGTTTTGTACTTTACAGGTTTATGAAATATACATAGGTAAACTGGTATCAGTACCCTTTATCACCGTACAAAATTGCAGGGTGATATCTGTAATAGTTTCGGAGATATAGAATGTCAGTGAAATATTTCGCACAGCCGCCATTTTGAGGTTACGTAAACAATTGAACTAAATTAGACTTCAGTGCATTACAATTTATATAAACATTTGCTGTACCAAGTTTCATTACGTTTGGATAGTTAAATCGCGAGAAAAGTCTATTTAAAAGTCTCAACTTCGCTTGGCCGCCATGTTGGTTTTGTAGTCACCAGGTTTTTAAAAGTCTCATAGGTGAACTTCTAGTAGTGCCCTTTATCAACGTACACAATTTCAGGGCGACATCGGTAATAGTTTCGGAGATATTGAATGCTAGTGAAATATTTCGCACAGCCGCCATGTTGGATTGGTGAGACGTAACAAAATTTGAATGGCACGGTTGAGGTCGTCGGGAATATTGCTATGAACTTACCGAGTTTCATTGAAATCGCTTCAGCCGTTTAGATTTTATTACGGGGACACACACACACACACACCTCACACACACACACACACACACACACGCACACACGCACGGACAAAAGGTGATCTCATAAGCCTATTTTTTCAAAATTGAAAATAGGCTAAAAATGAACCAGTAGGATAACGGACTTATCAGGCCTAATTATTGCTATTGATGAAGGAAAGAAACTACTAATTTAAAATTTTTAGCACAATTTTTACACGAAAATTTGGATAATTTGTAATTAGCAGGTCATTATGTTTTAAACAACTGCTGATATTGACTAAAGACCCAGAATGAAAGTTATAAAGCATACTTTAACTTTACATTGGCACATTACCCTTGTCAATGCAAGAAACGGTTACCGAGTTACGGTCCCAAAGCATAACTGCTGTTGAAAAGGCACCCGATCGCGTTTCTAGGTGACAGCGCTCGGCCTGTCGGAGCAGGCCAACAATACTCTAAACAATTAATTCAGCTTCTAAACAGTCTTGGATTTTCAGTAAATTTGGCGGAAGTCAACAGGTACGAAGTTTCAGCGCTTCGTGAAGAACGTCCAATCCCGAATGCTGGAGCGTTCACGTAGTTTTGCTTTGACAACGCTGACGAGCGAAACACATTTCACTGCATGGGAGGCATCAAGCGCACAGGTCCAGCGCTTCACAGTGAAATATCTCCACTCCCACGTACACGAGAAGTTCCTAATGCTGGTGTGATTGCGGCGACGGGAAAGTTCAACATTTCGTGGTATCGGAAGCCCTCTTCTCCTGGTTCAAATGACGTCAAGATTAAGGAGTTAACTGTGGAAGCCCCAAACTCTGTGGCTATTGCGTCTATGATGGACTCCTTGTGGTTATCTGGACGGTGGTCAGGTGTTAATTTACCCGCCTCGTGGAACGGCTTTATGAAGACGTCACTGTCTGCTCATGCTCAACCAGCTCCCCAGACGACGTCAGTTGATACCCTGCCGTTCATTAACTTGGAACCGAGCAATCCATCAACTATATATTCCGCGTTGAAGTTTGCCGCAAGAGAGTGCGTGGAACTGAAACAAAGCACTTGTTTCGAAACCTTTGACCAGCACCTATACGCGAAAGCTGCGGAGATAGTCGCATCGGACACTTCAGAGGAACTCAAAAACGTGGTTGTTCGTCTAGGCGGATTTCACACTCTAATGTCGTTTCTAGGGGCAATCGGCTACGTGATGAATGAAAGCGGTTGGAGGAGCTCTGGGCGGAAATATACGCTAAATCGTCAGTGACTCACATGATGTCTGGACACGCATATTCTAGTTAGGCGTGCAATTAGCTCGCTCTTAAAAATGATTACGTTATGCCTTCAATTTCAAATGTATCAATAACGCGAAACTGTGCATGTTCTAGGGCCCTCAGAACGCATTTTCTGACAAAACAGGCTGTCAGGACAATGTTACTCAACATGAACGACGGGCTGAAGGATGACAAGGACGAAATACAGGCGCTTTTACCGCATTCTAAGAAGGCGCCGCCAAAGACTTGCTATCATA
This sequence comes from Meconema thalassinum, assembly GCA_946902985.2. Lineage (NCBI taxonomy): Eukaryota > Metazoa > Arthropoda > Insecta > Orthoptera > Tettigoniidae > Meconema > Meconema thalassinum. The sequence goes on along the minus strand of OX336388.2, from coordinate 1,451,182,511 downwards.
TCCTTGCCTTCAAAGTCTCAAAGAGTCGCTTCATGACACATTTTCTTCAATGAGCCAGAAATCACACACAGGAAAGCTGTGGGTAGAGTACATCAAACAGCAAGCCTGGAAAATATTGAAGGATTCCGCATCTTCACGCGAGGAAATTAAGGCACCGTATTCGTCTCTACGGCTCCATATGAAAAGGCCATAATATCAGCTGGAGAGAAGTTCACCATTTGTCTCTACGATAGTGCCAAATCGGAGTGCAAAAGCCTCGACGAACTTCGGGTAGTGAAATACAGCCAAAAAATTGCCAAACAACCGGTCACAGCGTCATTTCAGCTGGCTTCACTTCCGCCGACTTCGGCGGCATGCAAACAACATTCACTGCGGGTATATTTGCAAGTTCAGGAATGGTTAGGATTTTCTTTGGACCCGACCCAATGGGGATGGAAAATCCAACACTCAGCTTTAGTACCAGTGACAACTCATCTTCCAGCTGATCCAGATCATCTCCTCAATTTGGTGACCTGCAACTGCAAGAGCTCTTTTGGTAGCCGGTATGAGTTCTGCTGATAGCGACTAAAGACCCGAAGTAAAAGTTGTAAAGTGCACTTGTAGCTTTAAAACGATACATTGCCCATGCTCCTTAATGTGTGGACACTGCAGTGGAAAAGCATGTGGCAACGTCACATTTGATGGCGCAGACGATGAGGAGGACGATTGAGTCCGATGTAAGCTTTGTTTTGCAAGTGTACTTCGTCCAAAGAAAGCTTTTCAAGCTTTATTTTGTTATTAATTGCAGTATGCATATTATGAATGTACGTTTAACTGCTAACTGCATTAAACTCATTTTGTTCTATGCAAACTGTTTCTGCTAGTTTACCTGGATTCAAAGGAATACTATCCTAAAAGTTCTTGAGCAAAGATACAAAATGGAGTCAGCAAAGGTGAATAGAAGGAGCCCACCGGCGTAAATGGGGGTTCGTTCGGAAAGCGACTGCCACACTAGCACTTTTATATTTGTAACTGTATCTCTGCTGCTGTTTGTCGGATGAACATGGGCAATGTATCGTTTTAAAGCTACAAGTGTGCTTTAAAACTTTTACTTCGGGACTTTAGTCGCTATCAGCAGCTGTTTACACGATAAGTCCCGGCTAATGACAAATTTTCGTGAGAAAAGTTGAGCTAAAAATGTTTGATTACTCATCATCATCATCATTTCCCCTTATCCAGCTCCTGCCGGGTCGGGGTATTTATGGCACTTCTCCACTTTCCTCTTTCCTTCCACAATTCTTCTTCCACGATCTTGACCCAGTCCAGATTCCTTTTTCTCACGCTGTTCTTCACTGAATCGATCCACCTTGTTCTAGGTCTTCCTCTTGCTCTCTTACCCTTGTACTTTGCCTCCAGCATCTGTCTTGGTATTCTATTTTCCTCCATCCTCTTTACATGTCCAAACCACCTTAGTTTATTCTTCTCAATTCTCTCATTTAGTTTTCCCTTCCCAACTTCCTTCCTAACATCTTCATTCCTCACTCTGTCTTTCCTTGTCTTGCCTATCATACTTCTTAGGAATTTCATTTCACTGGCTTGGATTTTACTCTCATGCCTGCTTGTCAGGGTCCAACTCTCAGCTGCATAAGTTAATATGGGTACATAGTACATTTTATACATTACCTCCTTGCTTTTCCTTGGTACTTCCTTATCCCAAACAAGTTTTCTTACACTTTGATAGAATGCATTGCTCTGCTGTACTCTCCTGCCAATCTCCATGTCCAACCTACCAGTTTGCATCAATTCACTTCCTAGGTATTTGAACGTGTCCACAATTTCCAAACTCTGACTTCCAATTTTCACAGTGCCCTTTCCTTGTCTTTCCCCTCTCGTCATCACCATGGTCTTGCTTTTCTCTATACTGATTTTCTGGCCATACTTCTGAATATTTTCGTTCAGTGCATCTAGTTGTTTTTGCACTTCTTCGGTGTTCCTTCCCCAGACCACAATATCGTCTGCAAATAATAGTAACTTCATTTCTTTATGTCCATATGCTTCCTTTGTTTCCTTTACAATTTCATCCATTACCATTATGAATAAAAGAGGTGACAGCACACTCCCCTGTCTTAGTCCAGTCTTGTTCCTAAACCAATCTGTCTTTCCAACTGGGGTCAGTACCCTACTAACACAGTTGCTGTACATTGCTTGCACCATTTCCAACATTTCTCTTCCCAGTCTCTTCTTAACCATGGTTTCCCATACCTTACTCATCTGTTTAAATGTATGGCAATAATTACGACCAATAAGAGCGTTATATACAACGCAGTCCTTCTCTTATTACTATCAAAGCTCATTAGAACTGACTTCGGATCAATATTTTGAACGCAGGAAGCAAAAATAATGTTTTAGGCACTTAGGCCCCATTTAAGCCTTTTTAACTCTCTAAAAACTATGACGCGGACGCCGCAGAGATGGGGACTTTTCAGTATTTGTTACTAGGGTACTAGGGAACATCTATGCCAAATTTCAGCTTTACATTATTTTTTTTAGGTTAAAACTTAATATGCCTGGGCTAATTGCCGATATCAACCTGGAATTTTGTACGGTGATAAAAGGAACTACTAGAAGTTCACCTATGTGACCTTTGAAAACCTGGTAACTACAAAACCAGCATGGCGGCCAAGCAAAATTGCGACTTTTAAATAGACGTTTCTCGCGATTTGACCAACCAAACGCAATGAAACTTGGTACAGTATATGTTTATACACATTGTAATGCACCGACATCTAACTTCGTTCAATTGTTTACATAACCTCCAGATGGCGGCTGTGCGAAATATTTCACCGGCATTCTATATCTCTGAAACTATTAGAGGTATCACCCTGAAATTTTGTACGGAGATAAAGGGCACTACTGGAAGTTCATCTATGAGACCTTCAAAAACCGGTTAACTACAAAACGAGCCTGGTGGCCAAGCGAAGTTGAAAGTTTTAAATAGACTTTTCTCGTGATTTAATGATCCAAACGCAATGAAACTTGGTACAGCAAATGTTTATAGACATTGTAATGCACTGGTATCTAATTTAGTTCAATTGTTTACAAAACCTCAAGATAGTGGCTGTGCAAATTTTAAAATTAAGTTTTTATTTCTTGTGTCGTAATCATGCGATCGAAGTGAAAGTTTAAATAATGAACCTACGCAATAATTTCCCTTTAATGGTACATGACTCTATGGCCTATACTTATAACAATCCAACATGGTGACCATCCGAAATATTTAGACGGTTCTCAATATCTACGAATCTATTACAGCAATCAAACTGATTTTTTTATGTTCATTGGTGCTATGAACATAAGTTCACCTATATGTTCTTTGGGGCTATGAACATAAGCTCACCTATAGGACGTTCAATACACTGGTGATCACACATCCAACATGGTGGCGACGCAAAGTATAAATATCCACATGGACGTTTCTCGAAATTTAACCATCTGAGAACAGTGACACTTGGTACAATAAATCCTTATACAAATGTCAATCCACTGGCATCTAATTTATTTCAATTGTTTCCATAACCACAACATGGCAGCTGTGCGAAATTTTAAAATCTCGATTTTACTTCTTGTGTCCTAATCATGCGATTGAAGTTTGAATACTACACGTACACAATAATCTTCATGTAACAGTACATAAGTCTAAGACCTACATATAAGGTGCGTTCAAAAAGTAACGAGCCGGAGGCTGTAATGCGCAAACCGGTGACGACATCGGCTAATCGTGGTGTGTGTAACGAGGTGTGTTTCTGACCAGAGCGTGGAAGGTCATAGCCCGTCGCTAGAGGGCACGCGTGCACGTCGCGTGACGATACAAAGCGAGCAGCAGCATGCATCAATCGTCCAACGCTGCCAGTCGCATTGCAAACAGTGACATGGAGGCGTCAAACGAAGAGCAAAGAAGAGTTGTTCGGTTTCTGACAGCGAAAGGAATAGGGGGAACGGACATTCATCGCCGAATGTCACAAGTTGTCGGCGAACACTGCATGTCCCTTGCAAGGGTCAAGGCGTGTCACAAGAGCTTCAGGGAAGGAAGGGTGTCGTTAGCCGATGATGGCCGGTCTGGGGCACCCCCTGCATTACCGATGACAACGTCCAGATGGTTGATGCACTCATTACCCAGGACAGTGAACGCCATAGCCGCCGTGGTCGGATTGAGTGTCAGAAGTGTGCACACCATCATGAAGGAACGACTGCACTTGCGGAAAGTGTGTGCCCAATGGGTGCCCCACAGTCTTCAACCACACCTGGAAGCATGTCGAATGGCCTAATGTCTTGGCCTTGGTTGGACGATTGGTGCATGCTGCTGCTCACTTTGTATCGTCACGTGACGTGCACGCGTGCCCTCTAGCGACGGGCTGTGACCTTCCACGCTCTGGTCGGAACCACACCTCGTTTCACACGCCACGATTAGCCGATGTCGTCACCGGTTTGCAACTCCGGCTCGTTACTTTTTGAACGCACCTTATATATAAAAATCCAACATGGCGACCATCAGAAATATTTAGTCGGTTCTCAATATCTACGAATCTATTACAGCAATCAAACTGAAAATTTGTATGTTGATAATGGCAATTAACATAAGTAGGATATATGAAAATAAGCTTTAGTTCTTCACGGAACTACTTGTTTAAAAGTCAGAACCGCGTGACGGCTCGTGTTAGTTGGCTAAAATTTATAGTACGGTGGCAGTATCTAAGAAATGTATTTTTCATTATTGTACCTCGTTACCACACATTATAAAATCGCATTCTTCTATTGACAAAGCAGACAAAGTTCCTAGTGACTACTGTATATTATAATAAGTTTAAATACTAAAATAATATAATGACTATGCCTATTGGTCAAGTCCGTTAAAACCTTAATCAATGTTTAATGTATTTTAAACGACTCCTGTAAGCAACCAAGACTGAGGGCATCACTCCGAGTGAGCAACAGGGAGAGCCAATGTCGTCAAGTGTTACGCCGAAGTGACAACATGGAATGTGATATTCCACTCTGATGTTCGTTATTATGTACATGAAGTGAAACTTGGACTGTTGGCTCAGCAGAGAAGAGGAGAATAGAAGCATTTGAAATGCGGTGTTACATGAGAATGATGAAGATTAGTTGGGTAGATAGAGTAAGAAATGAAGAGTCATTAAGATACATGGGAGAGGAGAGATGCTTCTGGTGACTGCTAATGGACAGAAGAGATAGGTTGTTTAGGACACATACTAAGGAACCCAGGAAGAGCAATTTAGTTACGGAAGGAACGGTCGAGAACAAGAACAGTAGAGGTAGACCAAGGTTAGAATATGTTAAACTGATTGCCTTGGATTTAAGGTGTGGTGGCTATGTAGAGATGAAATGATTAGCTCAGGATAGGGAGACATGGTGGGCTGCATCAAACCAGTCAAAGGTCTGAAGACTCAAACACATATGTACAGACACTATGAGCTAAATATAATGTTATGTATCTATTATTTATTTTATTTAGCGTATGATGCTTACAAGACAGAAAATAATTACAGTATATACACTATTTACAATAAACACTATTCACAGCATTAGGACCATCACATCAAATTTGGACAGGAAGGTCTGTAATCCACGCAATTGCATCAGGAGTTGCTGAGTGGAGATCATCCAAGGCGCCGGGATATAAATGCAGAGGGCACTCCTGCACAATATGCTCGATAGTCTGCATTTCAACACCACAGTCACATCGGGGGGGATCTGTCCAACCCCACTGGTGTAGGGCTGCACCTGTTCGACCGGTACCACATCGGATTCTGTTGAGCCTTGACCAAACTGCCCGAGGAAGATTAAAACCAGCAAGTCTTGTGGTGGGGTCACTGATTTGAAGTAAGCCGCGAGGTAAGGAGTTTCGCCATTCATCTCTCCAGGCATTTCGGAGGTTGAACTCAGTGGACGAAAGATCAATAGCCGTTTTGCGTGCTGGCTTTCGGGATTTCAATCTCTTTGTAGAGAGCCGTATGACATCCTGATGAATAGGAAGCTCAGCATTTTCTTTGATCCTGTACCACAAGCGAACAAGAGCTTGCTGTCTCCTTATATGGGGTGGAGCGATATTACAAAGTACAGGTAGCCACTGGGTAGGGGTGCAACGTAGAGTACCAGAGATGATGCGCATTGCCTGGCGGAGCTGTATATCTACGAGTTGGCAGTGATAGCTGTTCAACCACATGCCTGACAATATTCAGCTGGAGAATACACGACAGCCAGAGCGGTAGTCCTGAGTGTGCTGGCGTCAGCGCCCCATGATGTTCCTGCTAACCTACTAAGTAGGTTATTGCGACTTTTTAGTTTTGCAGCAATTTTTTCTGTATTTTGTAGATATGTCAGTGTCCTGTCCAATGTTATGCCTAAGTACTATAGAACAACTTAACGTACGAGGTATAATATTATTATTATTATTATTATTAATAATAATAATAACCCAAATAAAACTATTATTATTATTATTATTATTATTATTATCATATTATTATTAGACCTAGTATTAAGTGTGTGCTTGAATCTTCAGTCCCCAGGCTGGTTTGATGCAGTTCCTCATACCTCCCTGTCTTGAGCTATTATGTTTCATCTCTACATATCTACCATACCCTGCATCCAAGGCCATCTATTAAAATGGTCTACCTCTACAGTTCTTGTCCACGGCCCTTCGTTTCATAGCTAAGTTTGCTTTCGTGGGTGTCTTCGTACGTGCCCTACCTACCTCTCTTATTTTCATTAGCTAAAAACTAATCTAACCCCGTGGCACTACAGCCTTTGAAGGGCCTAGGCCTACCAAGCGACCGCTGCCCAGCCAATTGGCCTGCAGATTTTGAGGTGACGCGTGGTCAGCGCGTCGGGTCCCCTCAGTCGTTAATCTTGGTTTTCGTGACCGGGGCACTGTCTCACTGTCAGACAGCTACTCAATTGTCCTCACGAGGCTGAGTGCACCCCGTACCAACCCTCACGTCAGTTTTAAAATCCCTGACGGAGCCGGGGATCAAACCCGGGGCCTCCGGGTGAGAGGCAGGCGCGCTACCCCAACACCATTTTCATTAGCACTCATCAGAAATATCCCTCCTCCCTCACTCGTCTTAATACATCTTCAATTGTTACTCTATCTACTCACCCAACACCACTTTACAAATGTTTCTATTAGGTAGATTTCATTAGAAAGCTAACTATTGCAATGGGTACCATGTTTCGACTTCCGGAAAATTTCGACATATCTTCGCGTTTCACATCCCCCAGACCCCAAAACCACAGTCAGTTCTAAAGTTTATATATAATTTATGTATATATGTATCTATCTATATATATATATATATATCAGTTTCTTGTGGACACGATAACTACCGTAATTTTGTACCAATCACTTTGAATGTTTTACATAATATGTATCCCTATAAAATCTCGGTCGAGTTCGTTAATGGGCAAAATCGGTCGAAGGGGGTGAAAATGGGGGGCTTTTTTCGAAAAAGTGAAATTTCGCTATAACTCTCTTAATACGTGAAATATCGAATCCATTCAAAGTTCATAATATGTGTCGGATAAGTGCCAAAAATTTATGTCAAATACGTTTTTTGATAGCACCAACCATTAACCAAAGGGGTGGAAAAGAGTGGGTTTTTCGGGAAACATTAATCATATCTCTCTTAATAGGCACAATATCAAAACCGTACAAAATGGAAAATATTCCCCTAATAATTACCTAAAACTTTTGTCTGAAAGAATTTTTGATATGACCCACCATTACGCCAAGGGATGAGAAAAATGAGTTCGGAATTTTAAACAAGTAATTCCGTGAAGAACTATACAGCCTATTTTCATATATCCTACTTATGTTAATTGCCACTATCAACATACACAATTTCAGTTTGATTGCTGTAATAGATTCGTAGATATTGAGAACCGACTAAATATTTCGGATGGTCGCCATGTTGGATTTTATATATGTAGGTCCTAGAGTTATGTACTGTTACATGCAGATTATTGTGAACGTGTAGTATTCAAATTTCAATCGCATAATTAGGACACAATAAAAAACAAGGAGATTTAAAAAATTTTCACAGCTGCCATCTTGAGGTTATGGAAACAATTGAAATAAATTAGATGCCAGTGGATTAACATTCGTATAAGGATTTACTGTACCAAGTTTCACTGCACGCGGATGGTTCAATTGCGAGAAACGTCCATGTGAATATTTATAATTCGCGTCACCGCCATGTTGGATTTGTGATCACCAGGTTATTTAAAGTCCTATAGGTAACTTAAGTTCATAGCTCCTATGAACATTAAGAAATGCAGTTTGATTGCTAAAATAGATTCGTAGATATTCAGTATCGTCTAAATATTTCGGATGGTCGCCATGTTGGATTGTTAAATGTATAGGCCATAGAGTCATATACCATTAATCGAAAATTATTGCGTAGGTTCATTATTCAAACTTTCACTTCGATCGCATGACTACATCACAATAAATAAAATCTTAATTTTAAAATTCGCACTGCCGCCATCTTGAGGTTATGTAAACAATTGAACTAAATTAGATACCAGTGGATTACAATGTGTATAAATATTTCCTGTGCCAGGTTTCAGTGCGCTTGGAACATTAAATCGCGAGAAAGATCTATTTAAAATTTTCAAATTCGCTTGGCCGCCATGTTCGTTTTGTAGTTAACCGGTTTTTGAGAGTCTTATAGATGGACTTCCAGTAGTGCCCTTTATCTCCGTACAAAATTTCGGGGTTTTACCGCTAATAGTTTCAGAGATATAGAATGCCGGTTAAATATTTCGCACATCCGCCATCTTATGATTTTGTAAACAATTGAACGAAGTTAGATGTCGGTGCATTACAATGTATATAAACATATACTGTACCAAGTTTCATTGCGTTTGGTTGGTCAAATCGCGAGAAACGTCTATTTAAAAGTCGCAAATTCGCTTGGCCGCCATGTTGGTTTTGTAGTTACCAGATTTTCAAAAGTCACATAAGTGAACTTATAGTAGTTCCCTCTATCACCAAAGAAAATGTCAGGGTAATATCGGTAATAGTTTCGGAGATATTGAATGCTGGTGAAATATTTCGCACAGCCGCCATGTTGGATTGGTGAGTCGTAACAAAATTTGAAGGGCACGGTGGAGGTCGCCGGGAATAGTGCTATGAACTTTCCGAGTTTCATTGAAATCGCTCCAGCCGTTTAGATTTTATTAGGGGGGGACACACACACGAATCACACACACACACACACACACACACACACGCACACACACACGGACAAAAGGTGATCTCATAAGCCTATTTTTTCAAAATTGAAAATAGGCTAAAAATGCCAAGTGCCATCAGAGGTTACCATAACAACGCTTTTAAATTGATAAGGGATGATCTATCAGAGGTTGCCAAGACAACGCCATTGACGAGATCACATTCATTTTTAGCCTACTTTTCACACTTTTTAAAAATGAGGAAAAAGTAGACTTATAAGATATATCCGGGAAAATGTGTATGTCCTTCTGTCTGTGTGTCTGGCTGTGTGTGTGTGCCCCCCCCCCCCCTATCAACTCCTAAACGGCTGCAGCAATCGAAACCAAATTTAGTATGAGTAAAGATGTATAACGGAATATCTCAGGCCCATATTTGAAAAGGATGCCAGTGCTACCAACTGCTAAAAAAACGCACTAGAAATTTGAGCTCCATGTTGGATATCTTGGAAGGTATACATGGCAGCTATTCTAAAATGGGCACACATGTAGATAATACTATTTCAGTTTAATTTCCAGGTGGCCATACATGACAGCGTTGCTAAAATAATTTTAAGCCTTCTGATAAGTCCAATTTTTAAATGCATATAACTTCTACACTATCAATTGGATTTCAACCAAATTTTGCATGTAATATGTGTACATAAACATATATGACTGAGTGTATTCTTAAGAGCCACCAGGGCTGCCAACTGTTAATAATTGCTCTCTATTTTGTATCCAAATATATCAGAAAGTATGCACTCCAACCACATTTTGTATTCTGTACCTTAGGAGATGGAAGTAAGAATATATTCAGTCACCAGAGCTGCCAACTGTATTGCTCTATTAGGCTACATTATGCCTAGTATACCTTATTTCGAACTAATTAAGACATTTCGATATTACCCACTTAATTTCGTCATTATTCTAGATAGGTTCATATAATGTAGATTAATCTATGGCATGAATTTTAATTTTAAGAAAAGTAGGCTCTTTAGTTCGTCACGGAACTTCTTGTTCCATCTGACTATGAGGGAAGCGGCTAACTGGTAGCATGCTGAACTTCTATGCCCAAGGTGCTGGTTCAAAGCCGGACAATTTCGCCGGATTTTCTAAGAGCGCTAAAAATCCATCAGCATGCTTTCCTTCGGAGGGGAAGTTACAACGTTCGTTGCAAGTTGCTGGTTGCGGTGGCATCTAGCAGCCAAGTTCACAGCTAGGTGTCGTTGACGTTAGTATTTGGTACAAAATTAGGTACTACTACTTAAAATTGACCGTCTGCAGACCTTACCTGAATTACAGACAAATACAGTCATCATAAATAACACCGTTTATCAGACAGATTCTACACACACTCAATGTACACGGGGTTACATGACCACCTTGTCGCAGCCACTAAACTGAGGAACCAACCAACATCTCTGCGGGAGATAAAATTTTGCGTGAAGAAGTAACAGACTGTTAGATAGTTACACATTAGTTCCAAACCTTGCATAAGGACAGTGTGATCACAAGTATAAAAATTAACCCCAAATGACAAGAAGGTTACCATCCACATAAGACAGTAAAATGTTAAAAGTATGCATAGAAAGACGATAAAATGTTAACTAACCTCCAATTGTAAAATACTTTCTCGCAATAAATGAGGTCTGATCCTCCTACGAAAACCTGCATATTTTGCCTATTATAGCCTATCCCCTAGTTTGCCCGGTGAAATCTACCTCCGCCTTCCGGCGTGCCGAGAGGAATTTTTTTCCTCTTTTCTGCTGCACCAACGGTCTTAAGTTTCACTTACACAGGGCGCGCCATGCTCCAGATAAAACCTTTCTAAACTGTCAATCAAATCAAACTCAATGCTTGTCAGTCGGTCAACACAATGTACCGAATTGTATTGGGTGTTTCCATAAACTTGAAAAATATTAACATCAGATTCATTCATTTATTTCCGTGTCCGGTCAACATTTCCAAAAAATTGCAGCTGCGATGGCCTTGTTACTTCCTCTAAAAACATCTTCCATTGTGCATGGGTTCTCCAGAAGGGGGCAGGTAAGTAGGTGAGTTGGGTCTTGTTCAGCTCCACATTCACAAGAGGTGTCTGCGTCTGCTGGAAGGATCCCCCATTTTTGCAGGTTGGTCTTGCATCGAGGGACACCCTCTCTTAAGCGGTTGAGGGACCTCCACACAGGATAAGGTAAGTCGGCGCCAGGAGCCAGTTCTTCTTTTGGTGTCATGTCTGTGGGCAGTGAGCTCCTCCATCTGTTAAGACGAGTTGTCTCTGGTGTTCTCTCCAGCGGCGTAGTCCTAGCAAGGAAAACTCCTGCGGGATCTGAGGCGAGACCATGCTGCCTGGTGACCATATAGTGGATGTCGATGGTCATTCTCCTGCTTTGTTCTCTCGGCGTCCACAGCAGTGACCCCTCGATGTTGGGTGGGGCTATTCCAACAATAGGGTATAGTTTGTGCACTGGTGTTGGTTTCAGGCATCCCGAGATTATCCTTGCAGTGTCGTTGACAGCAGTATCAACCTGCTTAGCATGTGCTGAAGCGTTCCACACAGGAGCGGCATACTCAGCGGCTGACACACACAGTGCAAGTCCGGAAGTCCTCAGGATGTGCGGGCTGGCTCCCCAGGTGCTGCCGATCAGCTTCATGAGTATGCCATTGCGAGCACGGACCTTCTATTTCGTGTTCAGATTAATAAATAAATTGACTTATATGACCAGTTTCGATCGTCAAGCGATCATCATCAGATCTTTTACACTTAGGCCATTAAATCTATGTCTACAAGTATGTGGATGTTGTTATTTAAAATATGTACATTTATTTATTTTCATTAGTTAACTTGCGCTACTCTTTTTAATTTTATTTACACTAGGTATGTGATATTTTGTTAAGATATTGCCAGTGATTATTGACCTTCAAGTTTGCTTGTTTAGTGTGATATCTGTGATTGTTAGTGAGTGTTCAGGTTGAAATTGAATATGAACTTAGCTTATTGCTTGAGTTATGAGAGACCCGTTCTCGTGCAACTGCTACCACTTCCACTGGCTACACTCAACTGGACGTAATTTCCTTTGCACACTGCTACCTCGTTATTTATTTCCCTTCATTTGGCTTTTGATGCATTCCTACCTGTCTATATTCATCTCTCAATGTAACATATTGCGCTGGCCAAGTGTAGATTTTCCTGAATATGGTATCTATTACTGTATTCTGGACATCATCGACTGTTAAAGACCAATTTGTATTCTCGTCACGCGTAATCTAAACAGCTAAGTCCACCCGGACTATTGAGAACGTCGTGGATTCTTTAATACTGCCGACCTTGCTTTGTTGATGATCGGGTACAATGTACAACCTAATCCAGTTACATACTTTCCTTTTTTCCCCCTTATCTAGCCTGGCTGCACCGTTATGTAGTTTCTCGTTACCTACGGTGGGTATTTTTTAATAGTGTAAAGTCAAAGTCAACCCCTGGCACTATACAGCCCATGACGGGCTAAGGCCGACCAAGCGACCACTGCCCAGCCATTCGGCCTGCAGATATTGGGGTGACGCGTGATCAGCGCATCGGGTCCCCTCGGCCGTTAATCTTGGTTTTCATGATCGGGGCGCTGTCTCACTGTCAGACAGCTACTCAATTGTCCTCACGAGGCTGAGTGCACCCCGTTCCAACCCTCACGTCAGTTTTAAAATCCCTGACGGAGCCGGTGATCGAACCCGGGGCCTCCGGGTGAGAGGCAGGCGCGCTACCCCAACACCACAGGGCCGGCAATAGTGTAAAGAGAGGGGAATAATTATTTTCCATGACTGTGTGTTCGCTTGGATTATTAGGGTTGTTTATTTTAGCTAAGTGTATCTTGGCTGCTTCCTTTATAACGAATGTTCTTCCTTTCGGTTCATGATGTATGATCTTTAACTCAGTTCCAATGTTAGTGAATCTGTGTACGGCGGCGTACATATGTTCCCATACGGCCGAGTGTGCCCCGTATTTTATCGCGTTTCTATGTTCTTTGTATATCGTGTCAACCGTTCTACCACTTTGGCCAATTTAATTTTCTTGGCACCCTGTGTTGTGGCACGTTATAGAATATAACCCTGACTTTCAATACGGGTCTTGTTTATATAAATTACTGTTGTTCAGACGCCGGTTGCGTTGTTTTTTTGTGAGTGCTATTTTTAAACCTTGTTTCTTGAAAAAAATTTGATTTTGTATTATTCGCCTTCACGTAGGCCTAATTGAACATCGCGAATTTGATATCATTATTGTCCGGCCGTTGCGTTGCTTTATTTCCACCCCTGGCTACAATTTTATCTATTTTTTCTGGGTGGAAAATAATTTTATTTGTCTATTTTCTTGATTAATCTGGTTTCCTTATTGTAGTTATCTTTGGCATTGATATATTTAATACCCTGCGAACCATTGAACTGAAGCCCGCTAGCTTGTTCGCGCCAGGATCGTTCGAGTGATTGCATACCATGTTTGTGTGGGTTTGCGGAAGATGAAATATGAGAGTTCGTTATCTTTACGTTCGATAGTTACGTCGAGATAGTTTATTCTTCGAGTGGATTCTGGTTCCTTAGTATATTACATGGAGTGGTGTTGGCTATTGGTAGCTTGGAGTATGGTTTCTTCGTTTGTTAATTCCGTGTCGTAGACACATACGACATCATTTACGAATCATTTCCACTGTACCATTCCCTGTTCTTAGAAAATAGCCCGAACAGAAGAAGGAATTGTCTGGATTGTTGTTAGACCATAATGTTTGTCAGTCAATAGTAAACGGGATGTTTATTATTTGAGGGCTGTGTGTAGGCACCCTTGGCGGCCTGATTGAACTCCAAGGGCTGAAATATTCCACACTAGACAGAGGCAGGAATGACACTAGAGAATAGCACTCAGAAGGTCCATCTTCAAGCAAGGTAGTAGAGATTGAACTTGCCCCCCCATGTTTGTGGGACAGAAATGAATTAAAGGCGGATTGCAAGATGGTGATCAACTGATCATCAATCACAGAGCTTAATTTCTGCCAGCTTGTTACAGAAATTGAGAATACGGGACTTAATGAACCCGCTGTTAGTAAGACTTAGGCCCCTTTCACACGGGGCCACCATGGTGGCGCCACCACGTCTTTGCATTGATTCAAATGGAGCCTTTCACGTGTGGTGGTGGTGGTGGTGGTGGCGGGCCTGGCCGCGCGGCCAGAATTCGTGGTGGCAGGCAATGCGATTTGGCCGCACCACCACATGTTTACATTGAGTCAAATGGAGCCTTTCACACGAGACGCGACTTTCTGTGCGGCCAGGCCAGCAGCGGGGTAAATGTTATTATGCAACTACATGTTTATACAAAGTAACAAAAACGTAAGGGTCCATGTCCTCGCTGTTCCTCCCCTTAAATAAAAAATAACTAACGAAAAAGTAACTATTTGTTACTTTGACAACCGAAACGGTAATTCTGTCACTATTTTTGGAAAGTAACGATAACTGTAACGGCATTACTTTTGATTAAAATCGATTTAAATCGCTTTGAGTTTGCTCTTATCTCCCGGCTGATGAATACATTTAGTATCTCTTGTGATTATCTCACCCTGTGAAAAAGATAAACAAATGTCCGTGTCCGGCTGTAACCATGACTACACACAATTGCGTTCCATTCCCTTGTTTATATGTTTATCTCCATGAAAGTAGCCTATAATGTAACGAATTATCGGGAGTACACTGTAAATCGAAAAATTGCAAATTCTTCTTACCTCAGTGTCACTAGGAGTTTTTCCTCTGGAGGTGTACTATCTCTCATATTTGTGTCCACACCAGTCAGTTGATCTTTTGAACACTGCAGTAACTCATCATAAGATGAAATGTTCATTCGTAGGAAGGTGAAGAATTTGACTGGATTGTCTAAGATCAATATACAGAGTACAAAATATACCTTTTGTTGATCGATCCTGCAAAAGTGGGTGAACCCAAAATCTTCTATTTCCCCGTTTTCGGCGCTTACGCAACCTGATATACAGAAAAACAGCAAGTGCTGCTTCTTCCACCTTCATTTCAAGACTGGCTCATGGCTGGTGGCGTGTTTGGTGGCTAGAGAAAATATTGTAAAGACGTGGTGGCGTGGCCATGGTGGCCCCGTGTGAAAGAGGCCTTAGTGCTGAAAGATAGATCACGACACAGTAGTTGGAATTTCACTCACACTGAGCTCACACTCCGCGGTACGACAAATTGAACAGTGTGTAAATACATCTCACACTATATGGCGAATTAATTTTACTAGCAGGTATTCGCGTTGTCATTTTTCGGGCCATCGGTTCAGATACCTGCAGTCACCCAACTCCTCTTTACCGTTTGGCAGAAGGAAGAAGAGGTGAACCTCCAAGAACATCTCTAGTCATGGGTGAGGTCACGATACCTCATCCCCCTTTCACTATAATTCCATCAATTCTGTTTACAATAGTATGGGTTTTACGTCCCTGGCTTTAGAGAAGCCGAGGATCCGAGACTTTTTCTCTTAGTCTCAAATACTTAAGTACCTTTAAATGACAAAAGACTGGACTGAGATTCGATGTCACAACCTTGGACACAGTACCTTACCGTTGCACTATAACTAATTTTCATTTATATTTCACCACCAGTTTCTGCAAGAAGTTACGGACATTACTAGAGAACGTTCCCCTTGACATTTGGGATGGCATATAGCCATCAACTCCTCACTTTCCCACTGCAGTCCTGCAGCGTTTGAGCCGCACATTTAGAGAGCATAATTTAAGACTCATTACATCAGACCACCTCAGATCAACCACCCATTTGTTTGTGGATCGAGTTCTTCTCGTAGTAAAGCAAACTTTCCAAACAAAGAACATATTTTCCACGAACCATGCATTCAGCGGTCCTCACTACTGCCAACAATCACATGGTAAGTTGAGCAAGTGACCTCGGTGTCGTCAAAAATGCAGGTCACAACAATAATCACAATCATGTCAACTTATGTGATCCATTGTATGACCTACCATAGTAATATGTACGAGGTGCATCCAGAAAGTAAGTTTCCCTTTTTTTTTCTTTTTATTACTATGGTGTTTGAAGCCATTTTCAGTGTTGACTTAGTAAAAGAAAGTTTGATGCTTTTCAGTCGGTCAACACGACTGTACCCAAATAAGATGGATTATTCGCCAATCCTGAAAAAAAATTAAAAAAATTAATCTCATGAAAAAATTTTCAGGATTGGGGAATAACCCATCTCATTTGGGTACAATCGTGTTGACGAACTGAAAAGAATCAAACTTTCGTTTTTTCTTAAGAGAACATAGTTATATGCAAAACGTAATTGGCAACAGGCACATCAAAGCGTCGGCTAATTTTCGACATAGGCACCAAACGAATCGAGACACATGTCATAGCGTGGTATCTACTTTTGTAGTCCTATGTCATAGAAGTCTGTGCCTGTGAATGGAACCAGCGTGTGACAATCGTATTCAAAATTATACAGTATTTGTTCTTATTTTAGAAGTTAATCGCTGCGGTAGCTACTCTTGCTCAGGCACAGCGCTAGGCCATGGAACAAAACTACCTCCAGGTTTGATAGACGAGTGGGGTTAAACCCCGCCGTTAGCTGTCTTTGAAACGATATCTTGCAATAGGCCACGACCGCTTCCTTCCACCTTCATCTCCATTGACTTTATCTCTCCTTAACTCCTCTCATGAGGTTGGGATCAGGATTGTCATTTGTTCGCAAAAGCCATTCACCATTAAGAGATTGGTCCCACCCCATGACATCCCTAAAGATGGATATTATTTTATCGTAGAAGTTGCCTGGATGCTAATCGGCAGGCTACCCGTTACACACGCGTGTAAGAGAAGCTGCTATTAGAGATCCCCTGAATCATTGCAAGAGGCACAGCACGAAAAAGCTATTCTGAGCTACAGGCCGGACGTTTGTTTTAGACGATTTCCCTTGACTTTGAAGCCTGCGGGTGAGCCTACACACACTCACTCTCTCACCCTATCGCTTCACACTTGTCACCACCGATCTGATGTAATGGAATTCCAGACTTGAGCACACAGTACAGTCCACGTCGAAGTATTATGTCACGCGGAAGTACACGTTACGTAGTTACGAACAGAACGTCATCATATTTGCCAATGACTGTACTTCAGCAGTAGTTGTGAAACAGCTTTGTCAATCATCGGACCGCTTGGAGCAGCTGATAACAACACAGGTACAGTAGTAACTCGCCTCCAGGCTTCCATTAAGATGTTTCACTCGTCTAAAACAAACGTCCGGCCTGTACATCATTGACATTCCTCCTCCTAGCATCTATTACAGTAACTGTTGAAGATAGGCTATTTTTCAACCACGCTGACTGTATAAAACCCGGCTCCTTGTTGAGTCTATAACATTATTGATGTACGGTGATCATCAGAACCTGAGGTTTCTTCAGAGTTCTGGGTTAAGTCGTGCAGTAGATACTCAGGGACAAGAAGGTTAATAGAAAAATTGCAGACACACCCAAGTACACGGAGCTAACGACATGTTTTAAGCCCCTAAATAAAACAACTGAAATGGTTTGTTGTCATGAATTCATTTTAGGAGCTTCGGACATCCTGGTCATCAGCCCCATACAGTTGGGTGTGTATTGAACGTGTCTGATAACCTGTGTTTCTGTGTTGACGGTGGCAGTCTTTGTGACTGTATTAGGGACAGAAATGGGCTACTACCCCGGGACTTGAAATAAGATATTATCCCATCATTCGCCTAGAGGGAGTGTGGTAAAACTCGGCGAAACACTATACTCAAGATAACCGCTGTCGGCACCTGGACTCGAACTTGTGATCTCCGGACTTTCTGCTGCTGCCCCCATGGCCATGTTGCAAGGTTAACAAGCACAGTTACGCCACGGAGTACAAAAGGATTAGAGGCGTACAGATTTATAAATCACACACTTTGTGATGAGTGCGGCCCATAACGCTATAGTCTGTATTATAAGGGAAGAACGCTGACAGCTGTCAAAGCCAGCACGTGAAGATATGCCACGTTGTCACAATGACAGGTTGCTGTTTTCACGCCTGTATCAAGTGAGCCATTGGACCGATTTTTATGCAGTTTTGTCTGGTACATATAGGATCTTCTATTCTATGAACCGGCTTCGATGGCGTAGTCGGTAGCATGCTGAACTGCTATGCCCAAGATCGTGGGTACAAAACAGGCTGAAATCGTCGGATTTTTAGGAGCGTTAAAATCCTTCATTATGCCTTCCTTCGGAGGGGAAGTAAAACCGGGAGGCCCATGTCCTAGATTTATGGCATGTAAAAGAACCTACCACTACAATTGGTAGTGTGTAGCTAAATTTGTAGGTTATTTGCTTAGAAACGCTCTATCAAGCGCCAACGTTGACCGCTAGGCGTCAGTGACAGTGGCATCTCTGTTAACCTAAGTTGGAACTACTGTACTTGAAATTTAACTTGATGAGAAGCCTACGGCCGTTCAATTAAAATACCCGGCTATTGCCATTGGCTGCAATTCAAATATAATAATATTCTATGAATGACTAAGCAAATAGCCTACACTTCAATACGTACACGGGTTAATATTGACAGTGAGTGACGAGGCAAGAACAATGTACTGTATCAGGTCATGTGCTCGCGAGTTCACGACTAATTGTTACCATGGAACCAGTTACCCTCCCACTCAAGCGTTAAAAATCCCTCAGTATGCCTTCCTTCGGAGGGGAAGTAAAGCCGGCGGGCCCATGTCATAGATTTATGGCATGTAAAAGAACCTACCACTAACTACAATTGTGTGAAGCTGAATTTGTATGTTAGATTTGATTAACGTTCTATTAAGTTTCAACGTTCACCACCAGATGCTAGTTGCGGTGGCATCTAGTAGCCAAGTTCGCAGCTAGGTGTCGTTGACGGTAGAAAAAGCAGGAACTACACTTGGAATTGATCGTCTGCAGTTCTTACCTGAATTACAGATAACACACACTAATACAGCCATCACAATGAACTCCGGTTATCAGACAGATTGTACACACACACAAAGTACACGGGGCTACATAACCACGTTATCGCAGCCCCTAAACTGAGGAACCAACCAACCACCTCATCTTACGAGTGGATGGCCACTCACAAAGCATGAAACCCTAACAAAACTACTAATCCTTCGTCGGTATTCTCTGTCAACAAAGGAACGATGGCGAACGTTAGGTGTGATACGAGTTCAGATAACAGACATGCTATGGAAACAGAGCACTCGCTATAATTGGCTTATTATCCCCCCGTGGCGCTACAGCTCATGAAGGGCCTAGGCTGGCCAAGGACTTCTGCCCAGTGACTTGACCTGAAAATTATGGGGTGACACGTGGTCAGCGCGTCGGGTCCTCTCGGCCGTTAATCTTGCTCTCCGTATCCAGGGCGCTGCCTCACTATTAGACAGCTACTCAATTGTCATCACGAGGCTGAGTGCACCCCGCTCCAGTCCTCACGTCAGTTTCTAAATTCCCTGACGGAGCCGGGAATCGAACATAGATCAGTATGATTGTATTAAACAACCGATTTGTGTATTACAACGTAGAAATACAGAATCTGTAATATTAGGATGATAATAATAACATCGTATAGCCTCGGTGCCGGGTGCAAGCTTTGTTATTTGACACCCGAAGGGTAGCTTGCATGTCGAATTTCGTTGTTCCTTGAAGCACTATGAAAGTCAAGGAGGTTAGATATCTAAGCTTCTTGAACACTATAGCCCTTTCTAGTAGAGAAATAAGGAACTTTGTGTTGGTGGAAACTCCCGAGATTAATTTTGCCATTATGAACACGGCCTACTGAATTCAAATGAGTTCTTTGACATGCCAACATCGTATGACATGGTGTCGTAATTTTTGCCGCCTTTCAAAAATCACTTACCACGGCCAGGAGTGAACCTGAAAGCTTAGGGTTAGTAGACCGACAAGTTGACCACTCACCCACCGTGGCAATGCGCCTACGGAAATTAAGACCTATGCACTAGCTTTGTTCCACAATGTTGGTAACATTGCTAATTTAGATAGATGAGTCACGGTTTAATTTGCTGTTTTATTTTATTTTTCATTTGCCTCCTTTTAAGTTATAGAGAGTGTGGGAGCACATGAGAATCGTTCTTTGTAATGTCTGAACTTCTTAATAATAAAATGTGAACTATGCTGCTATTCGTAACATTATGTTAACTTAACCTCCAAATTTCACACCACTCCCCCACCAACCTTCAGTAGGGATTATTTCTTGTCTTGCATTGCGTATATATGGGAACAATATCATACTACAAGGCTGTTAAGTTGCAATGAACTATGAAGAGGCCATAGCATGGCCATGGGATGTTGATTGCCTCTGAGTGCGAGGCAGGCGCGTTATCCCAACACCACGCAGTCAGCTCATAATTGGCATATTGGCTGATTTAAATCAAATTCTTACATGTTATTGTTCCAAATAGAAGAAATGAGTGATAGCTGAGTGTAAAGCTGACAGGAATTTCATCAGGTACAACTCACAACCATAGGTCCGAATTACCGGTAAATCCGACAGCAGTGGCTCAGCTGGCTAAAGCGCAGCGTTAGGTCATGGGACCAAGCTCTCTGCTGACTCTGTAGACGCGTGGGATCGAGCCCCACCGTCGGCCGTCCTTGAAATGGTTTTCCGTGGTTTCCCATTTTCAACACCAGGGAAATGCTGGGACGGTACCTTCTGATAGGCCACGGCCGATTCCTTCCACATCCTCGCCCAGTTTCATTCATCTTCATCCATTCCATCTCTCATTCCGACACGCAGGTCGCCCACGGGCTTCGAATAGAAAGACCTGCACTCGGCCTCTGAGGAGGTCACACGAAAAAAAAACGGTAAATCAAATGAAAGAAAATGAAAATCCACAGCCTGCTTCCAGTCTCCGACCAGGTCAGGAATGGAATGAATGAAGCCCCCATCTAGCGGCGAGGATATGAACTGTGCCGGCTGCCGAGGCTTGACGCACTCCTCCGGGGCAATGATTAAATGAATGACAGATGAAATGAAATGATAGTGGAGAGTGTTGCTGGAATGAAATTTTGACAGGGAAAACCGGAGTACCCGGAGAAAAACCTGTCTGCCTCCGATTTGTCCAGCACAGATCTCACATGGAGTGACCGGGATTTGAACCACGGACCCAGCGGTGAGAGGCCGGCGTGCTGCCGCCTAAGCCACGGAGGCTTAATAATAATAATAATAATAATAATAATAATACTAAAGAAAAAAGATAGAGCCTTACAGTAGTCGCATATGATGTGTAACATCTGACATGCTACCCTACTATGAAATTGTGATGAAATATATGTGAAGTCAATTTATTCGTCATATTATTGGTCGAATATATTCTAAGCATGGAAATATATGTAATTCTGGATATTTTGCTGTCTGGTACTACTCATTAGGCTTCATTAACACATTTATCATAGTTTGATATAGTCTGAACAATTAGACATGTTAAACAATTTGTGACGAGTGTCTGATAGTGACTGATAATGTAGATGTTAGGCCCCTTAAAACAATCATCATGATCATTCATAACTGTATAAACTAACTGTGCAGGCCTGTGACATTTATAACGTAAGTGTACTGGTGGTTCTTAGGGCAGGCCACAAAGGTTATCAGCTGCATAAAATGATCGCGTTTTGAAATTTTCATTGATGATAGTTATAATTGGGTTAATGGATCCGATCGGGTGATTATCGGACAACATTCTTGATTTATAAAGCATAACCAGCATAATAGAGTCATAGGCTATGGTTTGTCGAGTTTATTACGGTTCAAAATTACACGTAAAATATTGTCTTCACCGTCTTATAATTTCCTAACCTTGTACACACGTCACCATTTTATGCATTCCAACACTGATATGTCAACTCACCAAAACATCTCATATATTGATGATACTTCACACTTTTCATCACAAAAAACAGCAATATTAAGAAGCAATTGTATTTAACGCCACCTTCAACAGAAATAGTCGGTTAATCACAAGGAATATGCTTGAAGCGGGATTTAAAGTCACTTCATAATGCAATTCTTATGGGAGACAACTTTGTTTTGTCCAACATCAGCTGATATTACTTTGGCCCCACTGAAATGTTATATTTACTGAAATCGTGCAGGCAGTGATATATCTTGGTTAGCTTCATATTCTTTGCGATTTTGGTGAAAGGTTGAACTAGATTGCTAGTTTTTGGAAGCAAAATAGTTAGCGCAGGTTGGAGCACTTGTGTGGTTGTAAGTTGAACTAGTGGAATAGAAGTGCTTACTCTAAGAAATTCCAGAGATAGAGAGAGACAATGAGAGTTAAACAAAAAAAGAGGGGAGGATAGAGGTCATTGGCGTTGATAAAAGAACGCTATTGTATGAAAGACATTATATGAAATATAAACGTGAAGGAAGTTATAGAATCAATCATTCTGTCTTCTTTATGGCATCGTAATGGTTATATGACGATAGTTTCTAAAATAAATTGTTCTAAGAAGGGAAACCAGAATAAAATGAGTATTTGAATGATGGTATGAAACTGGAAATTGTATCTTGTTGTGACGACTCTATTGATACAATTTATATTTACATCCCTTGGTACTACAAAATAGTTAGTGGCATTACGATGAATTGTGGTTATGTTACTGCGTACATTAATCTACCTTGTTTACTGTAATGTCCTGGTTGGTGTCGGAGACACGTCACGCCTGGAGTAAGAGTATTCTCGTGCAGCATATTAAAATATTTTTCATAGTGTGTAACCTATGAAATGCCGCCCTCCCGGATTATATCTTCTTAGAGATATCTATTTAATTTTTAAAACATTACACCACGGTCGGCCGGTAGAAATATAACGGGCGCACTCTCTATCCTGTTGTATGCTCGAAGCATTCCACAGCAAAAGTATGGAGGAGAATGTAATGGGAACTTATCAAAAAATACTGATATCAAAACAGTTCTGTAGGAATACTATGAAAGTTTTTAATACCTGGGATATTCCGGCGTTAACATACATGTTTGCTCTACTAAGACGGTCAAAGACAGTACCGAATGACACTGATATAAATACAAGAATAACAAAGAGCAAATGCTGAGTCTTTCGTCGGAAATCTACAATTGGGTCAGCGATATTTCCTCAATTTCATAGACATCAGAGTTCGCGTGAGCGTTTACCGTTCAGTATGTCATATATATTCCTCATTGTTTCCACTTACCACTGCCAGCTGGATCTTACCACTGCCAGCGGGCACACTTCCGTTCGATCCATCACTGCCAGCTAGATCGTTCCGATCCACTACCGTCACATTTTTCAAAATCACTCCCACAAAAATATCCAGCAACCAAGTGGAAAGATGTTACACATCAATAATAAAAATAATAATATTGTAGTAATTAATAAGAAGGTTAAGGAAGCCATCTTGGTTGATGTAACAGTTCCCAATAGCAACAACTTAAAGACAAAGAGCGACGAAAAGAATTCTTAACATAAAGACCTAGAGGAGCCTATCAGGAAGCCATGTCAGATTGGAGAGGTGAAGATCATACCAATTGTTATATAAAGCACTGGCGTTGTACCAAAGAGAAAACTGCATGTGTTGACGGGACTTGATGAAGACAAAAAGTTATGCAAGTCAATGCAAAAAGCAGTCATCCTTGCGACAACTGGAATAGTTCGAAAATTCATGACTAATGAAAATAGTTTTTTTAAGTTGGTGATTATGCTCTGATTTCTTATAATATGTATACCGGTACTGTAGTTGCCAGATAATGTTCTGAGGGTGAAGTAACACAATAATAATAATAATAATAATAATAATAATAACAATAAAATTGAGTCCTTGTTTCTATTCCAGGATCTATCAATAAATGCAATTTTGACCTGAGGACTGGAATGGGGTCCACTTAGCAGAACTGAGAATGGATGGTCTCATTTCACACATTATCTTAAAAAATTACGTTTTGTGGTTCTCCACATCTATTCATGACGAATGCTTAAATCCACAGCCAACTCTTTCCCATTACAATAACATACGTTACATTGGTACAGCCATCATAATGACACAAGTCAACAGATAAATTCCATATTCATCCAATGCACGGAAAGATCACGATGCCGAAAGCCCATAAATGAAACCAGATCAAATAGTTTGCTTGAAACCCAAACGGTGTTCAATAATAAGAACCATAAATTGAAAGAAAATGTACAATTACTACATGTTTATTATATTGAGTATCATGGCGTAGTGACTACCATTCTTGTTTGACACCACAGATGTCTGGGTTTGATTCCCGGATCTACAATGAAATTAAAAACTGGTATGAGGGCTGCAACGGGATTAACTAGTCCTCACGAGGCAGAACTGGAAGTGGTTTTCCGTGGTTTCCCACATCAACTCCATTCAAATTCTGGGGTGGTACCTTAATTAAGACCGAAGCCTTCTCCTACCCAAATCATGGACCCAATTACAAATAAACACACTAATGTAGCATAGCCAACACAATGGCACATGTTATCATACAGATCCACACAAATACACAGTGATGCACGATGTAACAAAAACTCTGAATGAATCAACAAACAAGATGTTCAGTAAAGAACATATAGCCTACTTTCTCCAAAATGCATGGTATTGTTATAACTCTTTGTCCTTTTCAAGGAGTATAATTGAATGTTGGTTGTAGTAGCTTGTTGAAATACAACGTGCTATAGGGATATTAAACATGAATATGAGGTGCCCTTTGCTAGTGCTACCTCTGTAAAAAATTTCATTCAATTCGGTTTCACCGTGTTTGAATTGATATGGGGAATGGATTTGCCCACATACATGGCCGCTATTTGCAAACTATTGGACTGATGACCTTGTAGTCAGTCATAAGATGCTTTTCACAAAAAGGCATGTTGTTGCAAAATCTGGTGGAGATCAAATTATTAGGATGGTCGTAATTTGATTTAATCTTTTAACATATAGGTGGCCGTCGTTCCGTTTCCGTCAAGATGGCGGCGATATAAAACATGACACTGAGGTGCCCTTTGCTAGTGCTACCTCTGTACCAAATTTCGTTCAATTCCGTTTCAGCGTGTTTGAATTGATAGGGGGAATCGATTTGCACACATACTTGGCCACCATCTGCAAACTATTGGGCTGATGATCTTGCAGTTTGGTCAGAATATGCTTCCCACATAAAGATATGTTGTTGCCAAAATTTGGTAGAGACTAGAATATTAGGTTGGTCGTAATTACATTTTAGCTTTTAACATTTGGGTGGCCGCAATTACGTTTCCGTCAAGATGGCGGTGATATAAGACATGACACTGAGGTGCCCTTTGCTAGTGCTACCTCTGAATCAAATTTCGTTCCATTCGGTTTCACCGTGATCGAATTGATAGGGGGAATCGATTTTCACACAAGGATGGCCGCCATCCGCAAAATATTAGGCTAATGACCTATTCGTTTGGTCAAATGATGCTCCCTCCATAATGGTATGTTGATGCAAAATTTGGTAGAGATCGGATGATTAGGTTAATCGTAATTTGATTTAAGTTTTGAATATTTGTGTGGCCACCATTACGTTTTCGTCAAGATGGCGGCGATATAAAACATGACACTGAGGTGCCCTTTGCTAGTGCTACCTCTGTACCAAATTTCATTCCATTCGGTTTCACCGTGTTCGAATTAATAGGGGTAATCGATTTTGACACAAAGATGGCCGCCATCCGCAAACTATTAGGCTAATGACCTATTAGATTTGTCAAAGGATGCTTCCTCCATAAAGGTATGTTGTTGCAAAATTTGGTAGAGATCGGATGATTAGGTTAGTCGTAATTTGATTTAAGCTTTGAACATTTGTGTGGCCGCCATTACGTTTCCGTCAAGATGGCGGTAATATAAAACATGACACTGAGGTGCCCTTTGCTAGTGCTACCTCTGTACCAAATTTCATTCCATTCGGTTTCACCGTGTTCGAATTAATAGGGGTAATCGATTTTGACACAAAGATGGCCGCCATCCGCAAACTATTAGGCTAATGACCTATTAGATTTGTCAAAGGATGCTTCCTTCATAAAGGTATGTTGTTGCAAAATTTGGTAGAGATCGGATGATTCGGTTAGTCGTAATTTGATTTAAGCTTTGAACATTTGGGTGGCCGCCATTACGTTTCCGTCAAGATGGCGGCGATATAAAACATAACACTGGGGTGCGCTTTGCTAGTGCTACCTCTGTACCAAATTTCATTCCATTCGGTTTCACCGTGTTCGAATTAATAGGGGTAATCGATTTTGACACAAAGATGGCCGCCATCCGCAAACTATTAGGCTAATGACCTATTAGATTTGTCAAAGGATGCTCCCTCTATAAAGGTATGTTGTTGCAAAATTTGGTAGAGATCGGATGATTAGGTTAGTCGTAATTTGATTTAAGCTTTGAACATTTGTGTGGCCACCATTACGTTTCCGTCAAGATGGCGGCGATATAAAACAAAAATCGAAAGTAGGCTAAAAATTATATTGAGTATATATCTATTGGAAATCCTTACAACAAATATGCCCTTAGCCAAGTGGTTAATTTACGGAATATAACAGGACGAGCTAGTTGTTGTTGTTGTTTGAATCTTCAGCCTTTTGACTGTCCTGAACTAATCGTTTCATCTCTCTATAGCTACCACACCCTACATCCGAGGCAATCTGATTACATATTTAACCTTGGTGTACCCCTACATGTCTTATCTTCAGCCCTTCCTTCCATAACTAGTCTGCTATTCCAGGGTGTCTAAGTATGTGCCCTACCAACCTATATCTTCTCTTCATTAGCAGTCGCCAGAAACATCTCTCCTCTCCAACTCGTCTTAATACCTCTTAATTCGTAACCCTATCTACCCATCTGATCTTCATCATTCTCCTGTAATACCACATTTCAAACGCTTCAATTCTCCTCTTTTCTGCCGCTCCAACAGTCCAAGTTTCACTTCCATAGAGTGCCACGCTCCAGCGTTCAAAAATTACTTCTTAATACCTATATCTATATTCGATGTCAACAGATTCCTTTTCTGTAGAAATGCTTTCCTTGCCTGCGCTAACCTTCTCTTTATAAATCCTTTGCTTCATCCATCGCTGGTTAACTAGATGAGGGTTCGGATATCCAAGGTTTGTATCTGGTCGCTGACAGCAGCCATTCACAGCTAAGTTATCGCCCGGCAAATACTAACGTATTTCAAGTCTCCGAGTAGCTATTCCAACCCTAAACCTTAACAATTGTAATTGGACACACTGTTTTATTCACCTCAATAACACACGTTATCAGACAAGAACACAGGCCTGATGTCCGAGATGAAAAAGAAGGAAAGATGCTTGTTGTTTTACTAGCGAGTTAATTTCGCTTTCATAAGCCAAGAAACATCCTTTTTGTACGTTAAATCCGAACTACAAAACCAGACGTTTCACTTCGTAAAACTCACCTCGTGGTGTAGTGGCTAGTTATCTGGGCTGGGAGCACTGAAGGCCCAGGTTCGATTCCCAGTTCTGCCAAGAAACTCAATTCTGGTCTAAGGGCTGCAACGGAGTACACTCATCAACTAAGAAGAGGTGGGTTCGAGTCTCACCTCATCCATCTTGGAAGTGGTTTTCCGTGGTTTTTTCTCTTCTACTCCAGGCAAATTCCGGGGTGGTTTCTAACTTAAGACCACGGACGCCTCCCTCCTAATCCTCATATGAATTGCAAATGCACACACTAATACAGCCATCACAAGAACAGGCTATCAGACAAAATTAACACGTACACAAGTACACAAGAGTTAAAAGACCAGGATGTCCAAGCATCCAAACTGAAGTAACTACAACAACTCACTTCAAATATCCGTCACTCATTTACCGGGAATCCAACCCGATCCACCTCGGTGGGATTCAAGCAGTTAGATCACAGAGAGAATACGCCCACTGATGGCTGAGATGTCTCTATACAACATACGTCAATAGGCAACAACAATGAAGAATCGGCCTGCTCGAAAACTTTCTTAGACGTCTTTATGAC
The DNA here is from genome assembly GCA_946902985.2 of Meconema thalassinum. Lineage (NCBI taxonomy): Eukaryota > Metazoa > Arthropoda > Insecta > Orthoptera > Tettigoniidae > Meconema > Meconema thalassinum. Next base: position 1,451,154,183 of record OX336388.2, on the reverse strand, counting down.
ATCTTTACAGTATTTCTTCTGTCACACTTACCTAAGCGAATAATCCCCGAATTCTTGTTTATAGAAGACTTGACTTTCTCTATTTTATCCATGAAGAGATAATATTTACAAATTTCATGAATCATTCACATAATTTGATCAGCCAATCACTAAATAGCCGTGTAACACTATCGTCTCGAACTGATCAGATCCAAAACACTCCGTGACACCTCAGTGCCGGTCCACAACTGACGCTTCCTTCAACAAAGACTGGCAGCTATTACTTTTCACCTTCAAATAACACGCGTAACTATTACGTCGTAATTATGTTCTATCTAAGTGCTTGCACAAAGTGCGATAACTCACGTTCCAAGGACTTGAATTGTATTGAAAAATTCTCTAAGCAAATTCGTCAACTCTTAAGCTGGACCAACGATATGCAATGTATTGTTTCCATGGCCAAGTAATTCAGTCAGTATATCAAAGAGTACCGTATCCACAAGGGATGTATGTGATCCGATTTGAGTCCCTGACTGAGTCAAGGGATCACTAAATCATAATTATAAATGATAATTACGCCTATCAATAGAATCATTTAATTACACAAATCTTATTAAATATAAATATAAGTGAACTTGTTTCGAATCACGTTGATTTAATCTTCAGCACAACATTAACTAAAAGAAGCTTAAAACTAGGCCGAATGACGGCAACCATCTTGTCTGTACCCTTCCTGTTCTGAGCCGTTTGGAATAACTCTTCCGATGTCTTGAGAGTCCAGTCTCTGAGGTTTTTTAGCCAGGAGATTCGTCTTCTGACAACACTTCTCTTTCCAGGTATTTTTCCTTGCAGAATTTCTTGCAGTAGATGGTATCTGCTTCTGTTGCGCATAACGTGACCGAAGTATTGCATTTTTCTCGTTTTACAGTGGCCAGAACTTCAACTAAGAAATAAAAATTAAAATTCGTAAGCACACAATTGTGTGGCCAGATGAAAAAAATACTTTCTATTGAAAGGGCTAAACTAAATCTACAAGAATTGCCGCAGAGTCTAGCCTATTTATGCCACCTATGATCCCTGACCTTGATATGTGCCCTTGTTTCGAGATAGTTGTCAACGATCGTTTCACACAACTTAACGATGGTTCAGTATTACGACAGCAAGAGAGCGTTGACTCCGCTAATGAATGTTCATGTCCGTCAGAGCCGTGATGTGAACATTCTCTCCACGCTCATCTCCACTCTTACACCGTGGAGCATTCTGTTATCTTTGTTGGCTCACTGTACTAAGAAATGAAATCTAAAAGGGCAGGTACTTACAAAGCCCATAATTATATAAACGGCACAAATAATGAATTTGAGGTAAGAACTAATTGACTGTTTCCTAAGATACCAAAACAACAACAAAATAGGCACTGCAACATGGAAAATTTTCACCCTAAAAAAAGAAGCATTAAAGTGTATGCTTACGTGGGACTCATGGGGAGGATCACACTGTAACTTAATAATAATAATAATGTTATTAGCTTTACACCTCTTTTAACTACTGTGGCTTTTAGAGACGCCTGGATGAAGAAATTTTGCCCCAAAGGAGATCTTTAAAGTGCCAGTAAATCTTCTCCAGCGCATGTTTGGCACATTATAACTTATATGGCAGAAAATACAAGTGACTTAAAATTAATCATAATATTCTTTTAAATAAGTCTGCCAAGTTTACTATTTTCTACAAATTTTATGCATTGTTTTTAACATGTGCATAATTAAATGTTTGTATGTTTTTTAACCTAGTCAGACATTATAAAATTAAATTTAGATAATAATAGGTGTATAATTTGTACCTAAAAATACTTTCGATATCAGCTGCGGATGCTAAAAATACAGTTTTCCAACCTAGAACGGAAAAATCAGCTGCATTCCCATACAACAAATTAGTTATGAATTCTAATTCTTATAGAGCTAGGCTTGTTTACCATAACAGCTTTTCGGATTCAAGAAATCGTCTGCACACCACTTTTTCTATGCAATCATCTCGTCTGTTCTTATCAGTTTACAAGTGATACGAAATTGTCAAATGAGGAGTAGACTAAGTAACAACAAATGGTTAAACTATTCTACTTTATGTTTTGAAATTAGCTGTTCCACTTATTTTAGTAAACTTAAAAATGTAAACACTGAAGTAGTGGTTATTGTACTGCTGAAATATAACTGACCAGGGTAGGTTATTTTGCGAAGTTATACTTAATTTGTTATCATTATTAGAAGTTATATTAGAAGCATTGATTATAATCAATGGTAGAAGTGAGCATGGAAGACTTGTGTTCGCTCTAAGAATGCATAAGGATAAAGAGGCCGCGACCGAGCGGAGTTGAGGGACTCCTCTGGCGACTACCTGGAGTGTCGAGTGGAATTGAGGTAACCCTGGCTATCTGACTCAGGTACCCGAGTGGTATTGATGCCCGCCCCATGGAAACAGCAGGCGAGAACGTTACCGCTGAGCCACGCAGCCTGTCTAATTTAGTAACAAGTCTGCAATGATGCAGGATCGCAAAAAATAGCTCACATTTCATACGACAATAATGCGATAGTATTCAAATTTTATAAATCTATAAAGTAGAATTAGATGTTAATGTGACATAAATTTAACTGAATGTGTTTCTTTATCGTGTTGGAAGTCATTTTTCAATGTTGCCGTAGTAATCAAAAATAATGCTTTCCAGTCGGTCAACACGATTGAACCTAATTGCAATAGGTGTTTCCCTAAACCTGAAAAACATTTAGGCTACACGAGATTAATAAATGAATTCACTTAGATGAACAGTTTCAATCAGTGTAGTTTCTAAAGCTTACAAATCCCTGCACTTTGTAATGAGGGTATTAAAAGGAAGTAGTACCTCTGCTAAAGAATATGGTTTGGGATCCATATCAAGTAGGGCTCATAAATGAGTTGGAAATGGTACAAAGAAAGGCCGCTGGATTTGTGCTCAGTGACTTAAATCCCAGGAGCAGTGTGAGCCGTATGTTAAAGAAACTTGGGTGGGAATCACTGGAGGCTAGGAGGATGAAATCTAGACTCAGCGCTATGTACAACACGTATACAAATCAACCAGCATGGGGTGAGCTTAGCAGACGTATGGGAAAGCGCACTTACATAGGTAGGAGCGATCATACTTTCAAAGTTAAGGGCCGACCACAGCGAACAAATTATGGTAAATATTATTTTGTTAACCTGCCGCAGTCTTCGAGCCTTTTCCCAAACATATAGGTGTGTTTAAGAAAAGACTGACTATTTGTGTAAATACTCCGGTTTAATTGTTATTGAATTGTTATGTATAATTATTTATTTGTTATGTATATCCAATTTGCCACCGGGGGACCCACCCCCAATTGCACATAAATGAATGAATGAATGAATGATCAAGCGATCATTATCATATCCTTTACACTTAGGACGTTAAATCTATGCCTACCCATATACAAGTTCTTGTTCGCAACAATCAATTTCCAAACATAAGTAAGAAAGCAATTGAAAAACGGAAACGAAGGTTTCACTATGCGGTGGTGCCAACTCAAAGCAGAACGGATCGGACTTATGCACCGATACTACACATACTACTATTCACCTTTACCATCGCCGAAACCTCACGCCAACGGACGCATTGGCCGATTTTACATGCACATTCGGATCCATCTCTGGTGTCCATTAAGACCGCACATGCCATGATATATCAATTTTGAACCTGGGAATCACACCTTCTATCCCAGAGCCTCTCAAATGCGTGAATTTGCACGCGTGCAACCCGAGCTCTGTACCGTGCTCGGGGTGGCTCGGCTAATCTCGGCACAACTCGGCCTGTATGGTGTAGCGCGCTGCACAGCGACGAAGCATGCGCTGATAGACAGATTGGTTATCAGTAAAATAAATAAAAGCAGGACAGCTACATAATAATGGTGCAACCTGCTTCGTACAAAGCAATAACTTCCTAAATTCATTTCAAATGGAAGTGGGAGCTTTGTTGTTGTTGTTGTTGTTGTTGTTGTTGTTGTTGTTGTTGTTGGTTGAGTTTCAGTCCTTTGACTAGTTTGATGCAGCCCTCTATGCTTCCCTGTTCTGAGCTAGTCATTTCATCTCTATATAGCTCCCACACCCTACAACCGACGAAATCTGTTTCACATATTCTAAACTTGGTCTACCTCTACAGTTCTTGTCTTTGACCCTTCTTTCCATAACTAAGTTTTCTTTTCCTGGGTATCTTAGTTTGTGTCCTACCAACCTGACTCTTCTCTTCATTAGCAGTCGCCAGAAACATCTTTCCTCTCCAAATCGTCTTAATACCTCTTCATTTGTAACCCTATTTACCATCTGATCTTCATAATTATCCTGTAAGACCACATTTCAAACGCTTCAATTCTCCTCTTTTCTGCTGCTCCAACAGTCCCAAGTTTCACTTCCATAGAGTGCCACGATCCAGACAAAGGCTTTAAAAAATGACAAAATGACTTCCTTATACCTAAATCTATATCTTTCTACTTTCTTATCATTTTTTTTTTTTTTTTGTCGTGACGATAAAGCCAAATGCTTAATATGCGGTACAATAATTACGTGCGTGAAGAAATCGTCTATTTATTGAACGACACTACAAGAGTGCATTCAATAAAATATGGTGAAATCATAGGGGACGCCAGGAATTAAGGAAGTTGAGAAATATTGAAGAACAGTAGTAGGTAATCTGTGGGCTAGTACAGTGTCCGCGCTATAGCTGTGCCGGTGAGCTACGTCATTACCTTCAAGAAAAGTATATCGACAGTACTAGCCTCAGAAAAAAAAAACTCTCAAATTGGCACACAGACAATAGTGTGGCAAGCATTAGTGAGTGTGCATTAGGCTAAGTCGGCCGTCAGAAATCCTGAGCCCCACGATGGGGGGGGGGGGGGGAGGGGGGAGGTGTAATGTCTTATGAATAGGAGTGAAGCCCCCCCCCCCCAAACAAGTACACGATTGAATACACTCCTGGAGTGTTCATTTTTGATTGCTGGGAGTGCACACGCCTTTCACTCCTCAACTTGACCACAGACGTTCAGTTAAAACTGAACTCCAAAGCGGAGAGTGCCGTTCTTATTTAATCCTTTATAGGTTAGTGGCCTGTATATTAACCACCTGCTGTGTCAAAGATGCTCATGGTTGAATCTTTCAGCCATATGTCAACGAATTTTCTTTTGGAAGTGTTAATATTTCATAAAACCAAATAATATTTTTAGCCTACTTATCACATTTTGCAAAAATGAGGAAAAAGTAGACTTATGAGATCGATCCGTGCAAATTTCTGTCTGTCTGTATGCATGTCTGTCTGGCTGGCTGGCTGGCTGGCTGTGTGTGTGTGTGTGTGTGTGTGTGTGTGTGTCCCTATCAACTCCTAAACGGCTGCAGCAATCGAATGAAAACTCGCAATTGAAATTTGAGCTCCATGTTCGATATCTTGGAAGGTATGCATGGAAGCTATTTCAAACTTGGCACACGGATAGATAATAATATTTCAGTTCAATTTCCAGGAGGCCATGCATGGCAGTGTTGCCAAAATGATTCTATGCCTGCTGATAGGTCCAATTTTTAAATACATGTAACTTCTATGCTAAGAAATGGATTTCATCCAAAATTGGCACAACAAGAGATCATAATATTTCAGATTATTTCTGACCTACGCATGCATGACATTGTTGCCAACATGATTTTACGTGCGCTGATAGATCCAATGTCTAACTGCATGTAACGTCCATGCTATCCATTGGACTTCAACCAAATATTGTATTCTGTACCTTAAGAGATGGAACTAACAATATATTCAGTCACCAGGGCTGTCAACTGTAGTGCTCTACTGTATTAGGCTACATGTATATTTCGAACTAATTAGAAATTTCGATATTACCAATTTAATTTCGCTACTTTTCTAGATAGGTCTAAATAGATTGGCATGAATCTTAAATTTTAAGAAAAGTAGGATCTTTAATTCGTCACGGAACTTCTTGTTTTATCTTCTTGACCTGAGATGCTTGATGATTTTTTTTAACAAAAACAGTTAAAACCTAAATAATAAAATATAAATGAATTTAAAATTAAAATTGAAAACAAATAAGTTGTAAAAAGTAATAATCTTATAACATTACAATTAAAATTAAATAAACTTATAGTATTAAAAATAAACAGGCTTATAAAATAGAATTATAGAAAAATAAGATTATTAAAAATAATAAAAAGAAAAATTATAAAAACATTTAAACATAAAAATTAAACAGATATTACAAAATAAAATTAATAAATTAAAATTTGGCTAAAATAATTAAATTTAATTAAATACAGATAAAATATTTTATTAATAATTCTACCCCATAAAGGGTTAAATGGGCAGAAATAAACTGCAGCTGGTGAAGTTAAAAGGAGACATAAAAAGGATATCGATCTAAGGCTTCGTTAATATCTGTCTATAACTTATGCGAGATGCAGTGATGGGGAGCGCCGTTCCAGGCAAGGAGCGTTTAATTGCGACTTAGAGAATATTAGGGACTGGTCGAACTTATAAATACCGAAATTTTCAACTGCAATATCTCCACAGCGCCCACGACCTCTTGGGTTTATTGTACTGGAAACCTGCAAGATTCTTTGAGGGGCCTAAAGAAGAGTACATGAAAGTACATAAGCACAACTGGGGGAGACTTTCCATATTTCCCACTATCCCTAATTCGCAAAAATTTATTGCGTTCTTGGTACGAAGTTGGGAACTGCAATTTCAAGCAGTTCAACGATCTTAAAACAGATGGTAGCATCTCTGCTAGTATAACGTCGCTGTTTGATGGTACTACTGTATCTGGCGAGGAATTTCAGTCTTTTTGACTCATAGAGTCACCCATTTTTCCGTATTGACTTACTATAATAATCAAAAGATTTCCTAGTTCCGCCTCGTCAATACTTTATATTCAAAATGTTTTTGTGATATAATCACATGTCACAATCTACATAGGCCCTAGGTAGCCTACATGTTTGTTTCCAGTTGGAAATGGAAACCTTTGACTCATTTCGGAGACAACATTATGAACTGAACTCTGAAAACCTCAAGAGAGACAATTAAACCATCAAGAGATTTTGCAATGTGTACCTACCATAATTTTTTTATTTTTTACTTTTTAAGAAAACTTTTAAAGTGTTTCAGTGTATAAGTGATTTGAGTGTGTTTTTATGCCAACATTTTATTACTGTAATTACAAAGTGATTTTTAAGTGCTGCCAATACACTGTAAGGCTGATGATGATGCCAATGCATATATGCATCGAAACATGTACCTATGTAGATTGTGACATGTGATTACATCACCAAAAAAAATTTGAATATGAAGTATTGACGAGGCGGAACTAGGAAATCTTTTGAGGAATTTCAGTACCAAGAACTTGTCTTTGTTTGTCGAAACAAATTTACTGCGAAATTAGGCAAGTTTACCCCTGAATATATATCCACAGACATTTGTGCTGTCGATATACTTCAATAAAACCTTGGTTGGTTGGTTGGTTCCTCAGTTTAGGGGCTGCGACAACGCGGTCATGTAGCCCCGTGTACTTTGGGTGTGTGTAGAATCTGTCTGATGACCAGAATTAATTGTGATAACTATATTAGTGTGTGTTATATATTTTTAATTCATGTAAGACATTCGATTTTCAAGTAGTTCCAACTTCTGCTACCAAACGCCACCGTCAACGACCAACTAGTTCTAAACATGGTAACTAGTTGCCACCACAGTGGGCTCCTGGCTACGAGCGTTGGAACCTAAGAGCGTTAGTCAAATCTAACCTATAATTTAGTTTAACACAAGGGTAATTAGTGGAAAGTTCTTTATCATGCCATAAATCTATGACTTGGGACCACCGGTTTTACTCCGAAGGAAGGCATACTGAGGGATTTTAACGCTCTTAAAAAATCCGACGACTTGGTCCGGGTTTGAACCCGTGACCTTGGGCATAGAAGCTCAGCATACTACCAACTACGCCACCGAAGCCGCTTCAATTAAATCTTGCATCAGATCTTTTGGCATCTGCCGATTTTCTGCCAATTTTAACACGTAGATACACAATACTGCCTCCGTGGCTTAGGCGGCAGCACGCCGGCCTCTCACCGCTGGGTCCGTGGTTCAAATCCCGGTCACTCCACGTGAGATCTGTGCTGGACAAAACGGAGGCAGGCAGGTTTTTCTCCGGGTACTCCGGTTTTCCCTGTCACAATTTCATTCCAGCAACACTCTCCACTATCATTTCATTTCATCTGTCATTCATTAAATCATTGCCCCAGAGGAGTGCGTCAGGCCTCGGCAGCCGGCACAGTCCATATCCTTGCCGCTAGATGGGGGGCTTCATTCATTCCATTCCTGACCCGGTCGGAGACTGGAAGCAGGCTGTGGATTTTTTTTTCATACACAATACTAGCACTCGGCACTCAAAATTTCAAGCATGCTGAAACTCCTCACTCCACTCCTAGACCGAAAGTAGCGTCCACACACGGGCACTCACACCGACGTGCCTAGGATGCACATTCAAGAGTATACGTGTAATGCTCCATGAACTGCGCTGACCTCAAGACGATTGCATGCACAGATTAAGCAATAACACGCGATATCGGTAGCATGGTGGACGACGAGTGACTGCTGTCGCTGTTCCCCCACCACTGAAACGTGGCCGGAAATCTGTCTACCCAGAGCGGTCAGCTTGACCTTAAAACCCCACCACATACAATCCGTAGAGAGTGTATCTGCCAGTGTGGATAGTGGATACATTTGCGGTCAAATCAATTTCCATTCCTGAAAACAAATCCTGGTCACCATCTTGTTGTGAATATATTGCTAACTGTCACTTACTTGTGAGAGGTGTTCTTGGCAAACTTTGCCTTGAGTTATCTTTTTCCGCTCGTCGTGGAAAGCCTGAAACAAAATTAATACTTTTGTTAAGGTTGCTCGCTCTTGAGTGTATCTGATTACATTAATGAGAAGGTTGCCGCTTTAACCCAAGGTGATTGATGGCATAAGTAGAGGTTATTGGAATATAATTGCAAGGTCAGTTAAGGTCCACCTCGTTGCGTAGTAGCTAGCTTTCTTGGCTGTCACCGGGTTCGATTCCCGTCTCTGCCAAGAAATTTAATTCTGGTCTGAGGGCAGGAACGGGATACACTCAGCCTCGTGAGGCAAAAGTGAGAAGAGGTGGGTTCGATTCCCACCTCAGTCATCTTCGAAGTGGTTTTTCGTGGTTTCCCGCTTCTACTCGAGGCGAATCCTGGGATGGTTCCTAACTTAAGGCCACGGCCACCTTCTACCCAATCCAGATCTCAATTACAAATACACACACTAATTCAGCCACCACAATAACACAGGTTATCAGACAAATTCACATACACCTAAGTACATGGGGCTACATGATCACGATGTCGCAAAGCCCTTAAATGAATCAACAACAACAACAACAACGTCAGTTAAATTTGTAATGTAAGTTATGTTGTTTCTTAATTAATTTTAGAGCTTGCCATATTTTCAGAACCAGCCCCGTGCTCTTGGATGTGTGTTAATTTGTCTGCTAATCTGTGTTTCTAGAGGCAGTTGACCTCGCTGTTCCTCCCCTTAAAACAACAATAACTAATCTGAGTTTCTGGAGTATCTGTGTACTAAAATAGTTGTTTTTCATGTGGTCAAAAATCGTATCTACTTACACCTTCTACCAGAGGTGAAAATATTTTTGCATGAACGTTCATTTTCCAATAATTTAATATAATACTATAATAATAATAGCTTAATAGTTTATAATAATATAATAATCCACTAATAATGTATAAAAATAATAATAGCCTAATGATTATCTATACCGTATATATAAAAGAAAGTCGTGTTAGTTACACTATTTATAACTCAAGAATGGCTGAACCGATTTGGCTGAAAATTGGTGTGGAGGTAGATTAGAACCAGGAGACGGACATATGATGCTTCTTTTTATCCCGTGACGTGACATAAAACGTCAAAGAGAATACAAGTCACTATAAAACGTAACGCAAATGACAGCTAAGGCAAGTCGTTTCCAGGCAACAGTAGGTCTTGACGAGACACGGCCAACTGGATGCGAGTAGCGCTCCCCACTACCGGTATAGAAAATGACGCTCTTAACATAAAATCCCGTTATTTACTCAACGTAATTTGTATAGGGGTAGTAAATCCAATTTACAATAGATGGTGCGAGTAGCTTCAACAAAATGGCGTACGTTTGTTTCAAGAAAGTCCCACATGCGTTCATATACCATTCATCCCATTGCGATGAAACTTGGGTGAGATGTTTTATACACTTCAGGTAAGGTTTCTGACTGAGTAAATCCACTTATCAATTGGTAGCGCACGAGTAGATTCAACAAATGAGAGACGACGGGCGAAGCGTTTCAACAAAGTCCTGTATGCGTTCACATACCATTCGTCCGATAGCGATGAAACTTGGGTGAGAGGTTGTATATACTACAGGCAAGGTTTCTGGCTTAGTAAATCCATGTTATAATAGGTAGCCATGAGTAGATTCAACAAATGAGCGACGAAGCGCGAAGCGTTTCAACAAAGTCCCGTATGCGTTCATATACTATTCGTCTGATAGCGACGATACTTGGATGAGATGTTGTGTAGACTTCAGGGAATGTTTCTGGCTTAGTAAATCCACTAAACAATAGGTAGCGCACGAGTGGATTAAACAAATGAGCGACGACGGGTGAAGCATTTCAACAAAGTCCTGTATGCGTTCACATACCATTCGTCCGATAGCAATGAAACTTGGGTGAGAGGTTGTGTACACTACAGGCAAGGTTTATGGCTTAGTAAATCCATGTTATAATAGGTAGCGCACGAGTAGATTCAACAAATGAGCGACGACGCGCGAAGCGTTTCAACAAAGTCCCGTATGCGTTCATATACTATTCGTCTGATAGCGATGAAACTTGGGTGAGATGTTGTGTAGACTTCAGGGAATGTTTCTGGCCTAGTAAATCCACTTAACAATAGGTAGCGCACGAGTAGATTCAACAAATGAGCGACGACGGGCGAAGCGTTTCAACAAAGTCCCGTATGCGTTCATATACTATTGGTCTGATAGCGATGAAACTTGGGTGAGGTGTTGTGTATACTTCAGGGAAGGTTTCTGGCTTACTAAATCCACTTTACAATAGGTATCGCACAAGTAGATTAAACAAATGAGCGACGACGTGCGAAGTGTTTCAACATAGTCCCGTATGCGTTCATATACAATTCGTCCGATAGCGACTAAACTTAGGTGAATTGTTGTGCACCCTCCAGGAAAAGTTTCTGACTTAGTAAATCCGTTTTACAATAGGTAGCGCACGAGTAGATTCAACAAATGAATAAAAGCGCGCGTATCGTTTAAAAAAGTTCCGTATGCGTTCATATACCATGCATGCGATTGCAATGAATTTTGGTGAAATGTTGTTTCCACTCCCGCGAAGATTTCTGATTTTGTAAATCCATTTTACAATATGGTAGTGCACGAAAAGATTCAACTAATGAGCGACAGCGCGTGAATCGTCTCAACCAAGTCCCGTATGCGTTCATATACCATTCATCCGATTGTGATTAAACTTTGGTGAGTTGAGTACAGTCCTGCAAAGGTGTATGAATTAGTAAATCCGTTTTTCAATGGGTGGCGCACAAGTAGATTCAACTAATGAGTAACGGCGCGCGAATCGTTTATACAAAATCTCGTATGCGTTCATATGCCATTTATTCGATTGTGATGAAACTTTGATGAGTTGTTGTGTACACGCCAGGGAAGGTTTTCGAATTAGTAAGTCCATTTTACAATAGATAGCGTACGAGTATATTCAACAAATGGGTGACGGCGCTCGAATCGTTTCAACAAAGTCCCGTATGCATTCATATGCCATTCATTTCATTGCGATGAAACTTTGGTGAGTTGTTGAGCACGCTCCCAGGATTTTTTTTTGAGACAATAAATCAATTTTACAATAGTTTGGAGGTGGTTAACGGAAAAAGAAAAAATATTGGGAATCCAAAAGCACTTCAACAAACAAAGTTACAACGCCAACACTTTCTTTGATTGGCATTGCAACACATGCCGGGTACAGCTAGTTAATCATATTTATGATAATACAGTAGTAATACCCTAATAATATTCATCAGCATTACAATTATAGCCTAAATAATAATAATAATAATAATAATAATAATAATAATAATAATAATAATAATAATAGCCTAATAATAATATTAATAATAAAAATACCCTATCCATTATTAATATTATAATTATGATAATAATAGCATAAAACAATAATAAAATAATAGCATAATAATAATCAAAATAAGAATAATTATAATTATACACGAATTTCAGCCAATGGCCATAGCTGGGCATTTACGATTAGACGCCCGAGGGCTCCCAACAAGTTCAATTTCAAGTAGTTCCAACTTTGGCTACCAGATGCTACTGTCACTAGCACCTAGCGGTGAACTTTGGAACTTGATAGAGCTTTGCTAACTAGCCAAATATAACCTACAAATTTTGCTACACACTACCAATTGCAGTGGTAAGTTCTTTTACGTACCATAAATCTATGACATGAACCCGGCAGCTTTACTTCCCCTCCAAAGGAAGGCATACTGAAGGATTTTAACGCTCTTAAAAATCCGACGACTTCGTCTGGGTTTGAACCCGCGATCTTGGGCATAGCAGTTCAGCATGCCACTGACTACGCCACTGAAGCCACATAATAATAATAATAATAATAATAATAATAATAATAATAATAATAATAATAATAATGATAACTTAATAAATATAAAAGCTTACTGGTCTGCGTGACCACGATATTCAAGTCCCTAAAATTAAACAACAGCAACAATTACTGGCCAAGTTGCAAGAACACACGCTGCTACAGACTGAAATGATAACAGGTTATCAGACAGATTTATTGAACCAAAATGTATTTCAACTCCACGATTGAATGTAAAAACGATCAAACGGATTAGTCATGGAGTAAACTACTTCATTTTGACCGACTTATATCAATCCTTATATAGATTCCAATAAGACAACACTACAAAATTGGCTTTCAAGTTTCAATCAGAAATATTTCACTCACCATCACACACACGGAGTCCTTTAGCATAATGTAAATCATACGTTCAGAAAAGCTATATTCTTAATAGGCCTACGACATATAAAGATATATGTATATAACAGCCTGCATTTAATGCGGGAGATATAGTTAAAATATCGTTTAAAAAATGAGAAGATAAATATTATGACGATCTATCATAAATCTTGCTCAACAATTATTCATATTTCCAAGGAAACATAGACACCTTTTCTACCTGAAACAAACATCTAAATAAAATCCATCAATTCATCTAGCTCTTTCCGGTCTCGGATAGCTGATGACGCGGTGGCTGCTGATCTCATCATTCGCTTTATAAGTGAGAGGGGGTTAGGGCCAGCAATCTAATGTTTCCAGTGTATATTGACTCAACGACTTGCTCGTTTTTGAATGCTGAATTTTTGTTTTTCAGTATTTTTTTTATATTCATTCATTCATTCAATTTCGCTAATCGGCAGACTGGGGACCACGATAAGCCTCATTTTACATTCTGGCATTTGTTCATTTTTCGCTTGATCCACATTGTCTTCATGAGCTCACTGTATTTAGCACGACGTTCTTCTGTCCATTTCGCACCAGTTGTCCGTTTTTCGTCCAGGAAAGTCCCAAACTTCTTCATGGCTGCTCTATAAAGATTTCGGTCTTGTGCATCTTCTGCTCGTATCCCCATTTCTTTCAGATCTTTATGGACGTTAACATACCATGGTATTGTTGTTTTTGGTTTTGAGTCGAATATACTTATTGTTATTTATTGTTGTTTTAAGGGGAGGAACTACGAGGTCATCTGAAGATACGTTTCGTCCATCGGGAATCGATTATCCGTCGTATATGACCGTAAAAGCAAACTCTGCATTTTCGCATTGTGTCTGTGATCTTCTCTATCTTCGAGTATATTTCTTGCCTGGATTTTCTGATGTAGATGCCATTTTTGTAGTCCGGGCCAAGTATGATGTGTAGGATCTTTCGTTCGTTTCTCTCTAAATTCGCGAGCAAACATTTCTCGGATAGGATAAGCCATTCAGATGCATATAGCGGTACTGGTTTGATGATAGTGTTGTAGTGAATTTTTGTGTTCATAGAAAAGCGCTTTTTGTTATATATGTTGCGGGTGGTTTGGAAAGCGACTTCCATTTTCTTGATTCTTGCCTCTATGGCTTCCTTGTCAAGGCCATTTTGCTGGATCCATTCCCCAGGGGTTGGTTGGTTCCTTAGTTTAGGGGCTGCGACAACGCAATCATGTAGCCCCGTGTACTTTGGGTGTGTGTAGAATGTGTCTGATAACCAGTGTTTATTTTGATGGCTGAATTAGTGTGTGTTATATGTGATTCAGGTAGAAGGACTGCAGACGATCATTTTTTCAAGTAGTTCCTACTTTTGCTACCAAATGCTACCGTCCACGACATCTAGCTGCGGAATTGGTTACTATATGCCATCGCATCCAGCACCTCTATACTTTACCAAATTCAGGTCATGTACCAAAAGCTACTTTGATGGACCATATATTTAATAGGTGGGAATGTTTTAGATGGAAAATATCAGGAAAATATACGAAAATAGGCAATTTAGTTGTATAGAGAGGCTTGTTAAAGCTCTAATGACCTGAATGAGACCCAATTTGTATCTAGAGATCTAACACGTAATTTAAGAACAGAAAAGAAAATGCATATAACAAGATGTTCAGTAAAGAACATATAGCCTACTTTCTCCTAAATGCATGGGTATCGTTATAACTCTTTGTCCTTTTCAAGGGGTATAATTGAATGTTGGTTGTAGTATCTTGTTGAAATACAACGTATTATACAGATATTTAACATGAATATGAGGTGCCTTTGCTAGTGCTACCTCCGTACAAAATTTCATTCAATTCGGTTTCACCGTGTTAGAATTGGTATGGTGAATCGATTTGCACACATACATTGCCGCTATCTCCAAACTATTGGGCAGATGACCTTGTAGTTCAGACAAAAGATGCTTCCCACAAAAGGGTATGTTGTTGAAAAATTCGGTAGCGATCGAATGATTACCAATACTTTGCAGATAGCGGCTATGTACCAAATATCGTTCAATTCGGTTTCACTATGTTTGAATAGATAGGGGGAATCGATTTGCAGATATACATAGCCGCTATCTGCAAACTATTGGGCTGATGACCTTGAAGTTTGGTCAAAAGATGATTACCATATAAAGGTATGTTGCTGCAAAATTTAGTAGAGATCAGTTGATTAGGTTGGTCGTAATTTGATTTAAGCTTTTAACATTTGGGTGGCCGCCATTACGTTTTCGTCAAGATGGCGACGATATAACACATGACACTGAGTTGCCTTTTGCGAGTGCTGCCTTGTACCAAATGTCGTTAAATTTGGTTTCACCGTGTTTGGATAGATATGGGGAATCGATTTGCACATAAACATAGCAGCTATCTGCAAAGTATTGGGCTGATGACATTGTAGTTTGGTAAAAAGATGCTTATCACATAACGGTATCTTGCTGCAAAATTTAGTAGAGATCAGATGATTAGGTTGGTCGTAATTTTATTTAAGCTTTTAACATTTGGGTGGCCGCCATTACGTTTCCGTCAAGATGGCGACAATATAAAACATGACACTGAGTTGTCATTTGCGAGTGCTACCTCTGTACCAAATGTCGTTCAATTCGGTTTCACCGTGTTTGAATAGATAGGGGGAATCGATTTGTACACATACATGGCCGCCATCCGCAAATAATTGGGCTGATGACCTTGTAGTTTGGTCAAAGGGCGCTCGCCATATAAATATATGTTGTTGGAAAATTTGGTAGAGATCGGATGATTAAGTTAGTCGTAATTTGATTTAAGCTTTGAAAATTTGGGTGGCCTACATTACGTTTCCGTCAAGATGGCGGCAACATAAAACATGACAACGAGGTGCCCTTTGCTAGTGCAACCTCTGTACTAAATTTCGTTCAATTCAGTTTCACCGTGTTTGAATTGATAGGGGGGACAGACATTCAGAGTACACATACTCACAGACACACAGACACACAGATATACAATTTTTCGCCCTGTGTTGATCTCATAAGTCTACTTTCATTTTTTGCAAAAACTGAAAGTAGGCTAAAAATGGAAGTAATGAAGGACAGCTAAAGAAAGGGCAAATTTTGAAAATTGGATAGGATTAAGCTATGATTATAATTCGCTAGGGCCATGTAGGACCACGTTGAGTCTTTTTACATTTGGTCTTTTATTGCGCCCAGAATTCCCTCATCCTTTGGGAATGAGCCTGCTTGCGTTCCTCTGTCCAAGAGGCACCATGTCTTCCTTTATGAGACAAGAATCGGTTAAGTCCGTTCGTAACTATTATTTTTGCGGAAGAGATCGCTGTCCAATGCATCGTTGGGATTGATTTGGATTATTTGGGGCCTTCTTTTGTGTTTCTAAATCAGGGTATCGTAGTTTTGTGGTTGGAATAAAGAAAGTGTCAATCTGTTGCCGTTCATTCACCTGAGGTGGCCATAAAATCGTGCCCGTCTTGTGATTTTTAGCAAGTGTTATAGAGATATGCTTACTTTTATGAGGGTAAATAAATAATAATATCGTATGGCCTCGGTTCTGGGTGCAAGCTTTGTTATTTGACACCCAAAGGGTAGCTTGCATGTCGAATTTCGTTGTTCCTTGAAGCACTATGAAAGTCAAGGAGAGTAGATATCTCAGCTCCTTGAACACTACAGCGCTTTCTAGTAGAGAAATGAGGAACTTTGTGTTGGCGATAACTCCTGAGATTAATTTTGCCATTATGAACACGGCCTACTGAATTCACATGGGTTCTTTGACATGCCAACATCGTATGACATGGTGTCGTAATTTTTGCCGCCTTTCAAAAATCACTTACCACGGCCAGGAGCGAACCTGCAAGCTTGGGGATAGTAGACCGACACGTTGAACACTCACCCACCGTGGTTAAGATAGTCATCTCAATGTTGCGACACCATAGTTCAATGTTTTTTAGTTGTTTTTTTATAAGGGCACTGCCATCTGTATCACCATTGAATGCACGGTACAGTGTACAGTCATCCGCGTATTGGATCATCTTAGACGAAATGCACCGAGGTAGATCAAGCATAAAGATTAGGAATAGAGTCGGGCCCATGGCTGATCCCTGGATTACTCCTGAGGTCACAGGTACATTGACGTCTCACCTGCGAATACAGTGCGTTGGGTCCGGCCAGTGAGAAATGAGTTCACCTACATCAGCAACGAACCCGTGATTCCGTACAGTTGTAGCTAGAGCAGGAGTCACTAGTGAGGTATGTAATCGAACGCCTTCCTCCAGTCCAGACTTCCTGATTCGATGGCACCTTCGGGAATACAGTCGAGGGAGAAGGACCAATCACTAACGAGCTCTGTCAGTAGTGTAGTACTTGACAACCCGAACACGAACCAATGTTGTTCATCATTAAGGAGAGAGTTATTTTTCAGATGCTGGACAATTGGATTGATGACTTTTGCCTTCGTCTTCTCTCAAAATCTCTTCATGATTTAACACACTGTGTTGCTTCTTGTGTTCTTCAGTCCATCTTGTACCAGTCCTTCTGCTAGATTTCACCCTAAATGTGTGTTTATTTACAGAGGTTCTGAAGATTTATCGGCGTTTCATTATGTTCTCCCCAATGTTCAACTCATTCTGAACAAATTGTAGTGATAGAAGCCATTTTTCAGTGTTGCCAAATTCTAATAAAGAAAGCTTTTCAGTCGGTTTATTTATAACAATAATAACAAAATAGGCAGATAAGTTCAATACTGAGATTATCCACAGTAACAATTAAATAGACAGCAGGAAACATACGTAATTCATATTAATATTAATAAAAAATATATATTTTATTTTATTTTTTTGTTGTGTGTCCCCCTGAGAGGCCGAGTGCAGGTCTTTCTAGTCGACGCGCGTGGGCGACCTGCGCGTCGGGATGAGAGATGGAATGGATGAAGATGAAAGAAACTGGGCAAGGATGTGGAAGGAAGCGGTCGTGGCCTGTCAGGAGGTACCGTCCCAGCATTTGCCTGGTGTTGAAAATGGGGAAACCACGGAAAACCATTTCAAGGACGGCCGACGGTGGGGCTCGAACCCACGCGTCTACCTAGTCAGCAGAGAACTTGGCCCCATGACTTAACTCTCCGCTTTAGCTAGCGTAGCCACTGCTGTCGGTTATAATAATAATAATAATAATAATAACGCAACAACCATAGAAGTGTAATACACTGTCTGTAAATAGTGACACGTTACACAAGTTTTTACAAACTTAGGCTATGTAATACAAATAGTGTATATATTTATTTGTGTTTAAGTGTGATTGATAAACATCGTACACTAGTTAAGCCTAAGTGAACAGGATCTGAGAATGAACGCGTGACGATCGAAACGTGTCATCCAATTAAGTAGGTATTTGTACATAAAAAGTGGGTTAGTTTGTAGGGTATGTAAATATTTGTTTCCCGCCTAATGTAATAGGGCACAATTCCTGTTGACCAACTGAAAAGTTTTTTTTTATCATTCTGAACACTTACCACGCTCACATCCACGTGCACTAGGTGGCAATACATCGACCAAAAATTATGCTACTATAAGTAAATTGAAGTTTTTGCAATCTGCTTACCGCTATGAGTATTTCTATGTGCAAGTCACTCGTGAGTAAATGTCAGGATGTGATTTAGAAATTTACTGAAATTTACTTTCAGTAGGCCTACTTAATATCCAGGAACTGGCTAAGGAATGGTTGTTAAATATTAATTCAATAGTGAAAGTATTCAATAATTTAGGAAGTGTGCATCACGAAAGGAACACCGTGCTCTTACACGGACCAGTGAATACGCTCTACAACTGGCAATTAGGCTTAACCCTCAATCGGAATTAATAGTCCTGATTATTCCCATTCTGTAGTCGGTAATTTTGCGGGCTGGGGTAAAACCATCACCCATGGTATATACTGTATAACAAACATGGATATGCTCGTTAAGCCATCCTTTGGCGTATCAGAGTGGTTTAAAGCACTTTACGACTAGACATTCAAGCTAGCTCTCGGATATCCAAGATTCAAAACTCGGCGCTTACAGGACATATTCATTTCCACACAGTCCAGGCAAATGGAGGGATGGTAACTAACACCAAAACCAAAGGACAGCTACCCCGATCCTAGACCCAAATAATTACAGGCATACACACTGTCACAGTCATCCCTGTCACCAATGTTTTTCAGGTCTTCTATAAGGTCACTGCCATCTGTATCACCTTTGAATGCACGGTAAATACTGTTCACACCCATTATTGAATTATGTAGGGGATCCACAGGAAAATCCGCCACTCTCTCGACACACAGATACCACTACAGTGTCCATATTAGGGTGTCTCATCTTGCTGCTCTCAACGCGAGAGGACTCTGTACATCATCGTTCCTTAAGGATGTTGGAACTAGGCACGTGCCCTTGGTCTCGCGATTGACATAATCCCACACAATTTCACCATCTACAGATGACTCAAATAATTTGTGGTATTAAATACCATCTCAGATGTTTTTCTTGAGGTCCAACCAATATGAATGCAAAATTTTAGCAAGATCGGGAGACTCACGATTGCGATGTTCCATTGTAGGTTTTTTTTTTTTTTTCGGAATTCTGCTTTTCTAGAAGACTTCAATGCTACCTGTCTTATTGGTGCGATGTTAGGCCTCTTAAAACACCAATTATAATTGATGATAAGATAATTATCATCATCATCATCTTATTGGTGCTGCATGTTCACCGCATAAAACTCATTACAAGCAGCCGGTGGTATACATTTTGCTTGTAATTTATGAATTGGTGGAAAATTATAATTTTTGCTTATTTTATAATATTTGATAGATATGCAGTTTCGGCTGTTCGAAGAAAGATTTTTCTTGTTGTTGTTATCGATTCATTTAGGGGCTTGCAACATCGTGGTCATTCATACCCGTGTATTTAAGTGTGTGGAGGATTTGTAAGGTAACCTGTGTTACCATGATGTCTGTAGTACTGGGTCATCCATGTATCGTGTTTCAACAGGTTCCCCTTGACCGATAAGCTATCGCCTATTGCCTGCCGGAGTAGCTTTTTTGCGGGGGAAAGGGAGTGGTCTGCGGCGATAAGTGGTTTAATCAAGGTTACGCAACGAAGTTTATATCGATTAAGCGGGGACCCGCCTCACCTGCGAGACCCTGTTGTATGTGTATTTGGAATCGAAATTAGGATTGGGAAGGATACGGCTGTAGCCTTAAGTTAGCGATATTGCCTGAATTTGCCTAGAGTAGATGTGGAAAACCACGGAAAACCACTTTTACGGAGGCTGACATGGGATTCGAACACACCTCTTCTCAGTTCTACCTCACGAGGCTGAGTGTACTCGTTCTAGTCCTCAAATTAAATTCAAATTTCTTGGCAGAGCCAGGAATCGTACCTCTGATCTGAGGGGTGTCCGTCAAGAATGCTAGTCAGTGCGCCTTGAGGTGGACGCTAGAAAGAGAAGCAATGCATGAAGATGAATGAAACTGGTAAAGGCATTGGAAGGCGGTGACGTGGCCGGTTAGATGGCACTGTTCCACATTGAGGCTTGGTTTAGGAACGGAACTGACTACACCAGAGATTATGTTTCCCTAGAGATTCAACTTGTGAATCTCTTTGTTGTTATTATTATTATTATTTAGTATTTTTGAGAATGAAGGCTATGTGGAAATTCACCACAAGCGGTGAGTAACTTCTTTAGAAAGCCGTGTATTGGTTATCAATTTTAAGTTGTTTTTCTCTTCGTGTGGCTTCCTGAGAGGTTGAGTGCAGGTCTTTTCTAGTTGACGCCCATGGGCGACCTGCGCGTCGTAATGTGGATGAAGTGATTTTGAAGACGTCACATGCACCCAGTCCCCGGGCCACGGGAATTAACCCCAGGAAATTAAAATGCCTAATGGCCCAGCCGGGAATCGAACCCGGGACCCTTCGGGCCAAAGCCTAACACGCTAACCAATTAGCCATGGAGCTGGACAATTTTAAGTGAACTACCTTGTAATAGGGTAATATGAGAATGCAGCAAGCCCTTCTCCGAACAGGGCAGGTAGAATATGTCCTCACTTCCGTAGTCAGCAGGAAGTGATCCCATGTTTATTGAGTATCAATAGTTGTAATCCACTAAAACACTCTCAGAAATAACCAAGAAGTTAATATCCATGTAAACAAGGGAAAATCACGCAGGAAATATTTCAAACTACCACTACTTTTCGCTTAAAAGCATTATTGTGATCCCAGTAGAATACTGGAATCTCATTGGTTAAGCTACGGGCGTTAAGATCCAGTTTTTATGAGCAAATAACTCTTACATGTATTCTACCCTTACTCGGCTGAATTTGATATTCATCACATAGATCTAAGAATGTACATTTTTAGACTAATACGTTTACTTTGAATAGATAATAATCCGAAATAGACTAAAGTTACGATATAATTAAGATTGTACATATTTAATATAACAGGACTCCAGTGATCAAGAAAACAAGTGAATTATACAGTGTTGTAGTGACAAGGACAATGCCTATATAGCACACGCGATTGCTTGAACAATGTACGGGTATGTCCTAAAACTAAAAGAGCTATGTAGCCTATGTATTTATTTTCGTGTATTGCTGGATGTAATATTGCTTATCTCTATATACATAACAAGTAGTTCCGTGAAGAAATATACAGCCTATTTTCATATATCCTGCTCATGTTAATTGCCGCTATCAACATACAAAATTGCAGTTTAATTGCTATAACAGATTCGTGGATATTGAGAACCGTCTAAATCAGATTGACGCCAGGTTGGATTTTTAATTTAGTACTATTACATTAAGATTATTGTGTACGTGTGGTATTCAAACTTCAATCGCATGATTAGAACACAAGAAGTAAAAGCGAGATTTTAAAATTACGCACAGCAGCCATCTTGTGATTATGCAAACAATTGAAATAAATTAGATGCCAGTGGATCAACATTTGTATAAGCATTTAACGTGCAACGTTTCACGGCACTCGGATAGTTAATTCGCGAGAAACGTCCATTTAAATATTGATACTTCGCGTCGCCACCATGTTGGATTTGTGCTCACCAGGTTACTGAAAGTCCTATAGGTGGACATATGTTCATAGTCTCTATGAACATTAAAAAAAACAGATTGGTTGCTGTAAAAGATTCATAGATATTGAGAACCGTTAAATATTTCGGAAGCTCGCCATTTAGGATTGTTATATATATATAGGCCATAGAGTTATCTACCATTCAAGGACAATTATTGCCTAGGTTCATTATTCAAACTTTCACTTCGATCGCATGATTACGACACAAGAAATAAAAACTTAATTTTAAAATTTCGCACAGCCGCCATCTTGAGGTTATGTAAACAATTGAATTAAATTAGATGGCAGTGCATTACAATCTGCCAAATCATTTACTGTACCACATTTCACTGCGCTCAGAGAGTTAAATCACGAGAAAAGTCTATTAAAATATTTCAAATTCGCTTGGTCGCCATGTTCGTTTTGTACTTTACAGGTTTATGAAATATACATAGGTAAACTTGTATCAGTACCCTTTATCACCGTACAAAATTTCAGGGTGAAATCTGTAATAGTTTCGGAGATATAGAATGTCAGTGAAATATTTCGCACAGCCGCCATTTTGAGGTTATGTAAACAATTGAACTAAATTAGACTCCAGTGCATTTCAATGTGTATAAACATTTGCTGTACCAAGTTTCATTACGTTTGGATACTTAAATCGCGAGAAAAGTCTATTTAAAAGTCTCAACTTCGCTTGAACGCCATGTTGGTTTTGTAGTCACCAGGTTTTTGAAAGTCTCATTGGTGAACTTCCAGTAGTACCCTTTATCAGCGTACACAATTTCAGGGCGATATCGGTAATAGTTTTGGAGATATTGAATGCTAGTGAAATATTTCGAACAGCCGCCATGATGGATTGGTGAGACGTAACAAAATTTGAAGGGCACGGTCGAGGTTGCCGGGAATAGTGCTATGAACTTACCGAGTTTCAACGAAATCGCTCCAGCCGTTTAGATTTTATTAGGGACATACACACACACACCTCACACACACACACACACACACACGGACAAAAGGTGATCTCCTAAGCCTATTTTTTCAAAATTGAAAATAGGCTAAAAGTGAAAGTTTGTCTGTTTTTTATGAATTTCTACGGAAATTTGCGTTATTTACATGTTTCAGACTGTTTTATGACGGATGCGCGCAAAAATATTTTTTTGTCTGCCTGTCTGCCTGTCTGTCTGTCTGTATGTATGTATGTATGTATGTATGTATGTAAGTATGTATGTATGTATGTGGACAAATATGTTCCCTTATAACACAAGAACGGCTGGGTGGATCAACGTAAAATTTGGTACAGATATCATTCAGAGACACGACACTAATCATTGATGTAACTCTTCTCTGTTGCTCTCATAAAAGGGGGCTTACCCCCTTAAAACACTTGCTGAAATAGGCGTAGAAGGGCGAGACAAAGCTCATTTTCAGCCCCTCAAAGGACACCCGAAAACCACCTTTTTAGGCCCTAAAACCAACCGTTTTTGAGATATTCCCAGAAAACTAATTTCATGTAATACAATAATGAAAGAATGCAATCCGGTAACCATGGCAACAGAAACTCACAGGTCCATCTATTGCTGTAAGACGCAATACAATTCCATTTATTAGCCTATTTTCAATTTTGAAAAAATAGGCTTATGAGATCACCTTTTGTCCGTGTGTGTGTGCGTGTGTGTGTGATTCGTGTGTGTGTGTGTGTGTGTGATTCGTGTGTGTGTGTGTCCCCCTAATAAAATCTAAACGGCAGGAGCGATTTCAATGAAACTCGGAAAGTTCATAGCACTATTCCCGGCGACCTCGACCGTGCCCTTCAAATTTTGTTACGACTCACCAATCCAACATGGCGGCTGTGCGAAGTATTTCACCAGCATTCAATATCTCCGAAACTATTACCGATATTACCCTGACATTTTCTATGCTGATAGAGGGAACTACTATAAGTTCACTTATGTGACTTTTGAAAACCTGGTAACTACAAAACCAACATGGAGGCCAAGCCAATTTGCGACTTTTAAATAGACGTTTCTCGCGATTTGACCAACCAAACGCAATGAAACTTGGTACAGTATATGTTTATACACATTGTAATGCACCGACATCTAACTTCGTTCAATTGTTTACATAATCACAAGATGGCGGATGTGCGAAATATTTCACCGGCATTCAATATCTCTGAAACTATTAGCGGTATCTCCCTAAAATTTTGTATGGAGATAAAGGGCACTACTGGAAGTCCATCTATAAGATTTTCAAAAACCGGTTAACTACAAAACGAACATGGCGGCCAAGCGAATTTGAAAATTTTAAATAGACATTTCTCGATATTTAATGTTCCAAGCGCACTGAAACCTGGTACAGGAAATATTTATACACATTGTAATCCACTGGTATCTAATTTAGTTCAATTGTTTACATAACCTCAAGATGGCGGCAGTGCGAATTTTAAAATTAAGTTTTTATTTCTTGTGATGTAGTCATGCGATCGAAGTGAAAGTTTGAATAATGAACCTACCCAATAATTTTCCTAAAATGGTACATGACTCTATGGCCTATACATTTAACAATCCAACATGGCGACCATCCGAAATATTTAGACGATACTGAATATCTACGAATCTATTTTAGCAATCAAACTGCATTTTTTAATGTTCATAGGGGCTATGAACTTAAGTTCACCTATAGGACTTTAAATAACCTGGTGATCACAAATCCAACATGGCAGTGACGCGAATTATAAATATTCACATGGACGTTTCTCGCAATTTAACCATCCGCGTGCAGTGAAACTTGGTACAGTAAATCCTTATACGAATGTTAATCCACTGGCATCTAATTTATTTCAATTGTTTCCATAACCTCAAGATGGCAGCTGTGAAAAATTTTAAAATCTCCTTGTTTTTTCTTGTGTCCTAATTATGCGATAGAAGTTTGAATACCACACGTTCACAATAATCTGCATGTAACAGTACATAACTCTAGGACCTACATATATAAAATCCAACATGGCGACTATCCGAAATATTTAGTCTGTTCTTAATATCTACGAATCTATTACAGCAATCAAACAGAAATTGTGTATGTTGATAGTGGCAATTAACATAAGTAGGATATATGAAAATAGGCTGTATAGTTCTTCACGGAACTACTTGTTACATTACTGAGATGGTTTGCAAACGGCTATACGTTTATAACGGAACCAAATCAAGCTGTAAAATTCATCAATACATATACCGGTAATGCGCTTAAGGGGGTCAAGGGGTACTCTAGATTTTATTTCACGCGATTTACACGTGCGGGTGTGGTACGGAAGGTCTATTACGTCCCTATCTCTATATTGTTATATTATTATTCTTCTTGTATCGTTATGCCCGACTCAGGAGCACGGTTGAACCTGTTTAGCTGATGTGTTGGCCATCTTTTCCTTCCAAAATCTCTTCATCCTCTCGCTGAGCGCCTTTCTTCGGTCTTCTGTCCAAGTTATGGTGGCCCTGGTGTTGGGTTTGTCTTCAAATTGTTGATTGTCGATTAGGGTTCTGAATTTGCATCTGTCCTGTATAATATTGTCTGAAATGTTGATTTCCTGGAGATCTGTTTCAATTTCACGTAGCCAGCTGTTCTTGGTATTTATATTTGAATGCGATAATGCTCAGCGCGTCAACATTCCGAGAGGACGTTAGCTTAAGAAACAAAACGAGCTAAGTACGCACATTAAGCTACAAACTTAACTCACTCAGCCTCGTGAGACAGAACTAACAAGTAGGAGTCCCCGCAGCACGACCTGCATTTGATTTGACAGTGGCGCAGCAGCAAGGGGCAAGCAAGAGGGGTTATAATCTCAAACAACAACTTCGTTGGCGGCAAGGCCTGATGCCTAGCATTTCGGGCCTTTGGCCCGATTGTGTGGTAATGTAGGAAAATTATAAAATTTTATTCTAGGCAATGCTGACACCATCACGTGGTTATGAAAGCCGGACGTCCTGGGAAATGGAAAGTATATTACAGCTGTAAATACATTATTAACTTATTGAAAAGGTGAAAACGGGTTATTATAGATAATTTTCCGTAGAATTCAATTAGACCATTGTTAAAATTTTTACCTATTATTATATACATTTGGGCCCCATTTTTTTTTCAAAAACCAAAAACATTTAATAACATCTTCAGGGCCCCAAAATAAGAAAACGGTGAGAGATATCAAAAAATCGTTACGAGTAAAAAAGATGCATACCGCGGAGATCTTACACCTGAACATTTAACGTTTTTCGATGCGACCTACCGTTTCCGAGATATATCGATTCAAAAAAAGTTTGAAATTCTGGGCCCCCCAAAAAGATCCGGCCCTGCACCGTTTTTAACGCCCGACAACTGGTTTCCTCACAGGGTCCAACTCATTCACAGCTCCAAATTTCAGCTCGATATCTTGAAAATTGCGACCTGTACTTCGCTAAAACCAAAAATGTCACGCACAATGGACATTTTCAGGGCCCAAAAAATAGAAAACGGTGAGAGATATCAAAAAATCGTTTAGAGTAAAAAAGTTGCATACCGCGGAGATCTTACACCTGTACTTTTACCTTTTTTCGATGCGACCAACCGTTTCCGAGATATATCGATTCCAAAAAAAAATTGAAATTCAGGGCCCCAAAAAAAAGATTCGGCCCAGCACCGATTTTAACGCTCAACAAAAGGATTCGTCACAGTCACTAACTCTTTCACCGTACCAAATTTCAGCTTCATATCTTGAAAATGGCGACCAGTACTTAGCTAAACGCAAAAATGTCACGCACAATGGACATTTTCAGGGCCCTAAAAAAAGAAAACGGTGAGAGATATCAAAAAATCGTTTTGAGTAAAAAAGTTGCATACCACGGAGATCTTACACCTGTACCCTTAACGTTTTTCGATACGACCAACCGTTTCCGAGATAAATCGATTCCAAAAATAAGTTTGAAATTCAGGGCCCCCAAAAAAGATCCGGCCCTGCACCGATTTTAACGCCCAACAATAGGATTCGTCACAGTCACTAACTCTTTCACCGTAGGAGTCCACGCAGCACGACCTGCTTTTGATGAGACCGTGGCGCAGCAGCAAGGGGCCAGCAAGAGGGGGTTATAATCTCAAACAACAACTTCGTTGGCGGCAAGGCCTGCGGAATTGCATTTCGGACCATCGACCCGATTGCGAGGAAATGTAGGAAAATTATAAAATATTTTAGGCAATGCTGACACCATCACATGGTTATGAAAGCCGGACGTCCTCGGAAGTGGAAAATATCTTACTGCTGTAAATACATGATTCAACTTATTAAAAAGGATAAAACGAGTTATTATAGATAATTTTCCGTAGAATTCAATTAGACAATCAGATGAATTTTTACCAGTTATTATATACATTTGGGCCCCATTTTTTTTTCAAAAACCAAAAACATTTAATAACATCAAAACGGTGAGAGATATCAAAATATGATAAGGGGTAGAAAGGTTGCAAATCACTGAGATCTTACACCCGTAGATTTAACTTTTTTCGATGGGATCGACGCTTTCCGAGATATAACGATTCGAAAAAAAGAATGAAATTCAAGGCCCCCAAAAAAGGAAAAGGGTGAGAGATATCAAAAAATCATAAGAGTTAAAACAGTTGCTAATCGCTGAGGTCCTATATCTGTATATTTTACTTTGTTCGATACGGCCAACCGTTTCCCAAATATAACTGTTAAAAAAAGGAAGAAATTCAGGGCCGCAGAAAATCAAAACGGTGAGAGATATCAAAAAATCTTTAGGGTTGAAAAAGTTGCTAATCACTGAGATCTTACACCTGTAGATTTAACTTTGATAGATACGGCCAACAGTTTCCCAGATATAACGGTTCGGAGAAAAACGAAGACATTCAAGGCCCCAGAAAAGGAAAACGGTGAGAAATATCAAAACATCATCAGGGGTAAAAAATAGGATGAAATTCAGGGCCCCAAAGAAAAGTCAAGCCCTGCACCAATTTTAACGCCCGACATCAGAGTTCCTCACAGGCCCGATTTCTTTCCCCGTACCACATTTCAGCTCGATATCTTGAAAATTCCGACCTTTAGTTTGCTAAACGTAAAAAAGTCACGCACATACGTACATTTCCAGGGCCCCCAAAAAAAGACAACGCTGGCAGATATCAAAAAATCGTTATGGGTAAGAAAGTTGCATACCGCGGCGATTTTACACCTGTGTATTTAACTTTTTTCGATATGACCAACCGTCTCCGAGATATATCAATTCCAAAAGTGTTTCAAATTCAGGGCCTCCAATAAAGATCCGACCCTGCACCGTTTTTAACGCCCGACAATTGGTTTCCTCACAGGGTCTAACTCTTTCACCGCACCAAATTTCAGTTCGATATCTTGAAAATTGCGACCTGTACTTCGCTAAACCCTAATATGTCACGCACAATGGACATTTTCAGGGCCCCAAAAAATGAAAACGGTGAGAGATATCAATTAATCATTATGGACAGAAAATATGCATACCGCGGAGATTTTACACCTGTACATTTAACGTTTTTCGATACGACCAAACGTTTCCGAGATATATCGATTTAAAAAAAAGTTTGAAATCAGGACCCCCAAAAAAGATCGGGCCCTGCACCGTTTTTAACGCCCGACAACAGGTTTCTTAATGGGGTTAACTCTTTCACCGCTCCAAATTTCAGCTCGATATCATGAAAATTGCGACCTGTACTTCGCGCAACCCAAAAATGTCACGCACAATGGACTTTTTTAGGGCCCCAAAAAAGGAAAACGGTGAGAGATATCAAAAAATCATTATAAGCAGAAAAGTTGCATACCGCGGAGATCTTACACCTACACATTTAACGTTCTTCGATACGACCGACCGTTTCCGAGAAATATCGATTCCAAAAAAAAGTTTGAAATTCAGGGCACCCAAAAAAGATCCGGCCCTGCACCGATTTTATCGCCCAACAATAGGATTCGTCACAGTCACTAACTCTTTCACCTTACCAAATTGCAGCTTAATATCTTGAAAATTGCGACCAGTACTTAGCTAAACGCAAAAATGTCACGCACAATGGACATTTTCAGGGCCCCAAAAAAAGAAAACGGTGAGAGATATCAAAAAATCGTTTTGAGTAAAAAAGTTGCATACCGCGGAGATCTTACACCTGTACATTTAACATTTTTCGATACGACCAACCGTTTCCGAGATATATCGATTCCAAAAAACAGTTAGAAATTTAGGGCCCCCAAAAAAGATCTGGCCCTGCACCGATGTTAACGCCCAACAATAGGATTTATCGCAGTCGTTAACTCTTTCATCGTACCAAATTTCAGCTTAATATCTTGAAAATTAGGACCAGTACTTAGCTACACGCAAAAATGTCACACACAATGGACATTTTCAGGGCCCCAAAAAACGAAAACGGTGAGAGATATCAAAAAATCGTTTTGAGTAAAAAAGTTGCATACCGCGGATATCTTACTCCTATACCTTTAACATTCTTCGATACGATCAACCGATTCCGAGATATATCGATTACAAAAAAAAAGTTTGAAATTCAGGGCCCCCAAAAAAGATCCGGCCCTGCACTGATCTTAACGCCCAACAATAGGATTCGTCACAGTCACTAACTCTTTCACCGTACCAAATTTCAGCTTCATATCATGAAAATTGCGACCAGTACTTAGCTAAACGCAAAAATGTCACGCACAGTGGACATTTTCAGGGCCCCAAAAAAGGAAAACGGTGAGAGATATCAAAAAATCGTTTTTCGTAAAATAGTTGCATACCGCGGAGATCTTACACCTGTTCATTTAACATTTTTCGATACGACATACCGTTTCCGAGATATATCGATTCCAAAAAACAGTTAGAATTTCAGGGCCCCCAAAAAGATCCGGCCCTGCACCGATTTTAACGCCCAACAATAGGATTCGTCACAGTCACTAACTCTTTCACCGTACCAAATTTCAGCTTAATATCTTGAAAATTGCGACCAGTACTTAGCTAAACGTAAAAATGTCACACACAATGGACATTTTCAGGGCCCCAAAATAAGAAAACGGTGAGAGATATCAAAAAAATCGTTTAGAGTAAAAAAGGTGCATACCGAGGAGATCTTACACCTGTACCTTTAACATTTTTCGATACGACCAACCGTTTCCGAGATATATCGATTCCAAAAAACAGTTAGAAATTCAGGGCCCCCAAAAAAGATCCGGCCCAGCACCGATGTTAACGCCCAACCACAGGATTCGTTACAGTCACTAACTCTTTCACCGTACCAAATTTCAGCTTAATATCTTGAAAATTGAGACCAGTACTTAGCTACAAGCAAAAATGTCACACACAATGGACATTTTCAGGGCCCAAAAAAAGAAAACGGTGAGAGATATAAAAAATCGTTTAGAGTAAAAAAGTTGCATACCGTGGAGATCTTACACCTGTACGTTCAACTTTTTTCGATGCGACAAACCGTTTCCGAGATATATCGATTCAAAAAAAATGAAATTCAGATCCCCAAAAAAAGATTCGGTCCAGCACCGATTTTAACGCCCAACAATAGGATTCGTCACAGTCACTATCTCTTTCATCGTACCAAATTTCAGCTTAATATCTTGAAAATTGCGAGCAGTACTTAGCTAAACGCAAAAATGTCACGCACAATGGACATTTTCAGGGCCCCAAAAAACGAAAACGGAGAGAGATATCAAAAAATCGTTTTGAGTAAAAAAGTTGCATACCGCGGAGATCTTACATCTATACCTTTAACATTTTTCGATACGATCAACCGTTTCCGTGATATATCGATTCAAAAAAAAGTTTGAAATTCAGGGCACCCAAAAAAGATCCGGCCCTGCACCGATTTTAACGCCCAACAATAGGATTCGTCACAGTCACTAACTCTTTCACCTTACCAAATTGCAGCTTAATATCTTGAAAATTGCGACCAGTACTTAGCTAAACGCAAAAATGTCACGCACAATGGACATTTTCAGGGCCCCAAAAAAAGAAAACGGTGAGAGATATCAAAAAATCGTTTTGAGTAAAAAAGTTGCATACCGCGGAGAACTTACACCTGTACATTTAACATTTTTCGATACGACCAACCGTTTCCGAGATATATCGATTCCAAAAAACAGTTAGAAATTCAGGGCCCCCAAAAAAGATCTGGCCCTGCACCTATGTTAACGCCCAACAATAGGATTTATCACAGTCGTTAACTCATCGTACCAAATTTCAGCTTAATATCTTGAAAATTGCGACCAGTACTTAGCTAAACGCAAAAATGTCACACACAATGGACATTTTCAGGGCCCCCAAAAAAGAAAACGGTGAGAGATATCAAAAAATTGTTTTGAGTAAAAATGTTGCATACCGCGGAGATCTTACACCTGTACATTTAACAATTTTCGATACGATTAACCGTTTACGAGATATATCGATTCCAAAAAAACGTTTGAAATTCAGGGCCCCAAAAAATAGATCCGGCCCTGCACCGATTTTAACGCCCAACAATAGGATTCGTCACAGTCACTAACTCTTTCATCATACCAAATTTCAGCTTAATATCTTGAAAATTAGGACCAGTACTTAGCTAAACGCAAAAACGTCACGCACAATGGACATTTTCAGGGCCCTAAAAAAAGAAAACGGTGAGAGATATCAAAAAATCGTTTTGAGTAAAAAAGTTGCATACCAGGAAATCAGTTCCTAAACAGAGCAATATTTTATGACATGATTCAACTTATTGAAAAAGTTAATACGATTAATTATAGATAATTTTCCGTAGAATTCAATTAGACCATCATTTAAATTTTTACCAATTATTATATACATTTGGGCCCCCTTTTTTTTCAAAAACCAAAAACATCTAATAACATCTTCAGGGCCCCAAAATAAGAAAACGGTGAGAGATATCAAAAAATCGTTATGAGTAAAAAAATTGCATACCGCGGAGATCTTACACCTGTACATTTAACGTTGTTCGATGCAACCAACCGTTTCCGAGATATATCGATTCCAAAAAAAAGTTTGAAATTCAGGGCCCCCCAAAAAGATCGGGTCCAGGACCGTATTTAACGCCCGACAACAGGTTTCCTCACAGGGTCTAACTCTTTCATAGCTCCAAATTCCAGCTCGATATCATGAAAATTGCGTCCTGTACTTCGCTCAACCCAAAATTGTCACGCACAATGGACTTTTCTAGGGCCCCAAAAAAGTAAAACGGTGAGAGATATCAAAAAATCGTTTTGAGTAGAAAAGTTGCATAACGGGTAGGTCTTACACCTGTACATCTAACGTTTTTCGATACGACCTACCGTTTCCGAGATATATCGATTCCAAAAAAAAATTGAAATTCAGGGCCCCCAAAAAAGATCGGGCCCTGCAACGTTTTTAACGCCCGACAACAGGTTTCCTCACAGGGTCTAACTCTTTCATAGCTCCAAATTTCAGCTCGATATCATGAAAATTGCGTCCTGTACTTCGCTCAACCCAAAATTGTCACGCACAATGGACTTTTCTAGGGCCCCAAAAAAGGAAAACGGTGAGAGATATCAAAAAATCGTTTTGAGTAGAAAAGTTGCATAACGGGTAGGTCTTACACCTGTACATCTAACGTTTTTCGATACGACCAACCGTTTCCGAGATATATCGATTCCAAAAAAAAAATTGAAATTCAGGGCCCACAAAAAAGATCGGGCACTGCACCGTTTTTAACACCCGACAAAAGGTTTCCTCACGGGGTCTAACTCTTTCACCGCTCCAAATTTCACCTCGATATCATGAAAATTGCGACCTGTACATCGCTCAACCCAAAAATATCACGCTCAATGGACTTCTTTAGGGCCCCAAAAAGAGAAAACGGTGAGAGATATCAAAAAATCGTTTTGAGTAAAAAAGTTGCATACCTCGGAGATCTTACAAATGTACCTTTAACGTTTTTGGATACGACCAACTATTTCCGAGATATATCGATTCCAAAGAAAAGTTTGAAATTCAGGGCCCCCAAAAAAGATCCGGCCCTGCACCGATTTTTAAGCCCAACAATAGGGTTCTTCTCAGGCAGTAACTCTTTCACCGAACCAAATTTCAGCTTGAGATGTTGAAAATTGCGACCAGTACTTGGCTAAACGCAAAAATGTCACGTACAATGGACATTTTCAGGGCCCAAAAAAAAGGAAACGGTGAGAGATATCAAAAAATCGTTTTGAGTAAAAAAGTTTCATACCGCGGAGATCTTACACCTGTACATTTAACGTTTTTCGATATAACCAACAGTTTCCGAGATATATCGATTCCAAAAAAAAGTTTGAAAATCAGGGCCCCCAAAAAAGGTCCGGCCCTGCATCGATTTTAACGCCCGAAAACAGGATTCCTCACAGGCCCTAACTCTTTCACCGTACCAAATTTCAGTTTGATATCTTGAAAATTACGACCTTGACTTTGCTAAACGCAAAAATGTCACGCACAATGGACATTTTCAGGGCCACAAAAAATTAAAACGGTGAGAGATATCAAAAATCGTTTCGAGTAAAGTAGTTGCATACCGCGGAGATCTCACACCTGTACATTTAACGTTTTTCGATACGACCAATTTTTTCCGAGATATATCGATTACAAAAAAAAGTTTGAAATTCCGTGCCCCCCAAAAAGATCCGGCCCTGCACCGTTTTTAACTCCCGACAACAGATTTCCTCAGAGTCCGTAACTCTTTCACCGCTCCAAATTTCAGCTCGATATCTTGAAAATTGCGACCTGTACTTTGATAAAACCAAAAATTTCATGCACAATGGACATTTTCAGGGCCCCAAAAAAAGAAAACGGTGAGAGATATCAAAAATCGTTTCGATTAAAACAGTTGCATCCCGCGGAGATCTTACACCTATACCTTTAACATTTTTCGATACGACCAACCGTTTCCGAGATATATCGATTCAAAAATAAAGTTTGAAATTCAGGGCCCCCAAAAAAGATCCGGCCCTGCACCGATCTTAACGCCCAATAATAGGATTCGTCACAGTCGCTAACTCTTTCACCGTACCAAATTTCCGCTTAATATCTTGAAAATTGCGACCAGTACTTAGCTAAACTCAAAAATGTCACACACAATGGACATTTTCAGAGCCCCAAAAAAAGAAAATGGTGAGAGATATCAAAAAATCGTTATCAGTAAAAAAGTAGCATACCGCGGAGATCTTAAACCTGTACGTTTAACATTTTTCGATTCGACAAACCGTTTCCGAGATATATCGATTCAAAAATAAAGTTTGAAATTCAGGGCCCCCAAAAAAGATCCGGCCCTGCACCGATCTTAACGCCCAATAACAGGATTCGTCACAGTCGCTAACTCTTTCACCGTACCAAATTTCCGCTTAATATCTTGAAAATTGCGACCAGTACTTAGCTAAACACAAAAATGTCACACACAATGGACATTTTCAGGGCCCCAAAAAAAGAAAACGGTGAGAGATATCAAAGAATCGTTTTGAGTAAAAAAGTTGCATACCGCGGAGATGTTACACCTTTTCCTTTAACATTTTTCGATACGACCAACCGTTTCTGAGATATATCGATTCAAAAAAAATAGGATGAAATTCTGGGCCCAAAAAAAAGAACCGGCCCTGCACTGATTTTAACGCCCAACAACTGTGTTCGTCACAGTCACTAACTCTTTCACCGTACCAAATTTCAGCTCGATATCTTGAAAATTGCGACCTGTACTTAGCAAAATGCAAAAATGTCACGCACAATGGACATTTTCAGGGCACCAAAAAAAGAAAACGGTGAGAGATATCAAAAAATCGTTTTGAGTAAAACCGTTGCATACCGCGGAGATCTTACACCTATACATTTAACATTTTTCGATACGATCAACCGTTTCCGAGATATATCGATTCCAAAAACAATTAGAAATTCAGGGCCCCCAAAAAAGCTCCGGACCAGCACCGATTTTAACGCCCAACAACAAGATTCGTCAGAGTCACCAACTCTTTCATCGTACCAAATTTCAGCTTAATATCTTGAAAATTGCGACCAGTAGTTAGCTAAACGCAAAAATGTCACGCACAATGGACATTTTCAGGGCCCTAAAAAAAAGAAAACGGTGAGAGATATCAAAAAATCGTTTTGAGTAAAAAAGTTGCATACCGCGGAGATCTTACACCTGTACATTTAACGTTTTTCGATATGACCAACAGTTTCCGAGATATATCGATTCCAAAAAAAAGTTTGAAAATCAGGGCCCCCAAAAACGGTCCGGCCCTGCATCGATTTTAACGCCCGAAAACAGGCTTCCTCACAGGCCCTAACTCTTTCACCGTACCAAATTTCAGTTTGATATCTTGAAAATTGCGACCTTTACTTTGCTAAACGCAAAAATGTCACGCACAATGGACATTTTCAGGGCCACAAAAATTAAAACGGTGAGAGATATCAAAAAATCGTTGAGTAAAAAAGTTGCACACCGCGGAGATCTTACACCTATACCTTCACCATTTTTCGATACGATCAACCGTTTCCGAGATATATCGATTCCAAAAACGTTTGAAATGCAGGGCCCCCAAAAAAGATCCGGCCCTGCACCGATCTTAACGCCCAACAATAGGATTCGTCAGAGTCGCTAACTCTTTCACCGTACCAAATTTGAGCTTAATATCTTGAAAATTGCGACCAGTACTTAGCCAAACGCAAAAATGTCACGCACAATGGACATTTTCAGGGCCCCAAAAAAAGAAAACGGTGAGATATATCAAAAAATCGTTATGAGTAAAAACGTTGCATACCGCGGAGATCTTACACCTGTACATTTAACATTTTTCGATACGACCAACCGTTTCCGAGATATATCGATTCCAAAAAAAAAGTTTGAAATTCAGGGCCCCCAAAAAAGATCCGGCCCTGCACCGATCTTAACGCCCAATAATAGGATTCGTCACAGTCGCTAACTCTTTCACCGTACCAAATTTCCGCTTAAAATCTTGAAAATTGCGACCGGTACTTAGCTAAACTCAAAAATGTCACACACAATGGACATTTTCAGGGCCCCAAAAAAAGAAAACGGTGAGAGATATCAAAAAATCGTTTTGAATAAAAAAAGTTGCATCCCGCGGAGATCTTACACCTATACCTTTAACATTTTTCGATACGACCAACCGTTTCCGAGATATATCGATTCCAAAATAAAGTTTGAAATTCAGGGCCCCCAAAAAAGATCCGGCCCTGCACCGATCTTAACGCCCAATAATAGGATTCGTCACTGTCGCTAACTCTTTCACCGTACCAAATTTCCGCTTAATATCTTGAAAATTGCGACCAGTACTTAGCTAAACTCAAAAATGTCACACACAATGGACATTTTCAGGGCCCCAAAAAAAGAAAATGGTGAGAGATATCAAAAAATCGTTATCAGTAAAAAAAAGTAGCATACCGCGGAGATCTTACACCTGTACGTTTAACATTTTTCGATTCGACAAACCGTTTCCGAGATATATCGATTCCAAAAAACAGTTAGAAATTCAGGGCCCCCAAAAAGGATCCGGCCCTGCACCGATTTTAACGCCCAATAACAGGATTCGTCACAGTCACTAACTCTTTCACCGTACCAAATTTCAGCTTAATATCTTGAAAATTGCGACCAGTACTTAGCTAAACACAAAAATGTCACACAAAATGGACATTTTCAGGGCCCCAAAAAAATAAAACGGTGAGAGATATCAAAGAATCGTTTTGAGTAAAAAAGTTGCATACCGCGGAGATCTTACACCTATTCCTTTAACATTTTTCGATACGACCAACCGTTTCTGAGATATATCGATTCAAAAAAATAGGATGAAATTCTGGGCCCAAAAAAAAGGTCCGGCCCTGCACTGATTTTAACGCCCAACAACTGTGTTCGTCACAGTCACTAACTCTTTCACCGTACCAAATTTCAGCTCGATATCTTGAAAATTGCGACCTGTACTTAGCTAAATGCAAAAATGTCACGCACAATGGACATTTTCAGGGCACCAAAAAAAAGAAAACGGTGAGAGATATCAAAAAATCGTTTTGAGTAAAAACGTTGCATACCGCGGAGATCTTACACCTATACATTTAACATTTTTCGATACGATCAACCGTTTCCGAGATATATCGATTCCAAAAACAATTAGAAATTCAGGGCCCCCAAAAAAGCTCCGGACCAGCACCGATTTTAACGCCCAACAACAAGATTCGTCAGAGTCACCAACTCTTTCATCGTACCAAATTTCAGCTTAATATCTTGAAAATTGCGACCAGTAGTTAGCTAAACGCAAAAATGTCACGCACAATGGACATTTTCAGGGCCCTAAAAAAAGAAAACGGTGAGAGATATCAAAAAATCGTTTTGAGTAAAAAAGTTGCATACCGCGGAGATCTTACACCTGTACATTTAACGTTTTTCGATATGACCAACAGTTTCCGAGATATATCGATTCCAAAAAAAAGTTTGAAAATCAGGGCCCCCAAAAACGGTCCGGCCCTGCATCGATTTTAACGCCCGAAAACAGGCTTCCTCACAGGCCCTAACTCTTTCACCGTACCAAATTTCAGTTTGATATCTTGAAAATTGCGACCTTTACTTTGCTAAACGCAAAAATGTCACGCACAATGGACATTTTCAGGGCCACAAAAATTAAAACGGTGAGAGATATCAAAAAATCGTTGAGTAAAAAAGTTGCACACCGCGGAGATCTTACACCTATACATTCACCATTTTTCGATACGATCAACCGTTTCCGAGATATATCGATTCCAAAAACGTTTGAAATTCAGGGCCCCCAAAAAAGATCCAGCCCTGCACCGATCTTAACGCCCAACAATAGGATTCGTCAGAGTCGCTAACTCTTTCACCGTACCAAATTTGAGTTTAATATCTTGAAAATTGCGACCAGTACTTAGCTAAACGCAAAAATGTCACACACAATGGACATTTTCAGGGCCCCAAAGAAAGAAAACGGTGAGAGATATCAAAAAATCGTTTTGAGTAAAATAGTTGCATACCGCGAAGATCTTATACATGTTCCTTTAACATTTTTCGATACGACCAAGCGTTTCCGAGATATATCGATTCCAAAAAACAGTTAGAAATTCTGGGCCCCCAAAAAAGATCCGGCCCTGCACCGATTTTAACGCCCAACAACAGGATTCGTCACAGTCGCTAACTCTTTCATCGTACCAAATTTCAGCTTAATATCTTGAAAATTGCGACCTGTACTTAGCTAAACGCAAAAATGTCACGCACAATGGACATTTTCAGGGCCCCAAAAAAAAGAAAACGGTGAGAGATATCAAAAAATCGTTTTGAGTAAAAAAGTTGCATCCCGCGGAGATCTTACACCTATACCTTTAACATTTTTCGATACGACCAACCGTTTCCGAGATATATCGATTCAAAAAAATAGGATGAAATTCAGGGCCCCAAAAAAAGGTCCGGCCCTGCACCGATTTTAACGCCCAACAATAGGGTTCGTCACAGTCCCCAACTCTTTCGCCGTAACAAATTTCAGCTCGATATCTTGAAAATTGCGACCTGTACTTTGCTAAACGGAAAACGTCACGCACATACATACATACATACATACATACATACATACATACATACAGACAGACTTTTTCCAATATACCACGGCTATATGAAAGCCTATAGGATCTTCAGATCCGGCTTTCATAACAAGTGATGGGTTCTATCCCACCTCCATGCATCCTAGGAGTGTTTTTCCGTGATTTCCCACTTCTACCACAGGAAAAAGCTAGGATTGTTCCTAAGATATGATCATGGTCGCCTCCTTCCGAATCGCATATTACTGCTGTACATACATAACCATAACATAGGTTATCACAAAAATTCTACATACACTCCCAAGTACACGGAGCTAAATGATTACGATATCCAAGCCCCTACAAAATAAAACAACTAAATATATAGTTTAGCTCACCCACTTTCTGTTGACTCAGGGTACGTACTGAGTCTCCCCAACCAAAGATCCTGGATCGATTCTCGGCACTGCCGTGAAATTTCATTCCGAGGGTTGGAACGAGGTAGGCCTATACTCAGCCTGAGAGACAAAACTGAGAAGAAATGGGTTTGGTACAAACCTCCAGCTGTCCTAAAGACATTTTCTGTGACTTCCCACTTCTGCACCGGACAAATGCCAGGATGGTTCTTAGCTTATGGCCACGACTGCCTCCTTTCTAAAGTTAGCGTCAATTACAAATACACATACTATTACAGCCAACACAAATGACACAGCTTAACAGACAAATTTCACACAGACATGTACACGGGGCTACATGACCGCGATGTCACACAGCTCCTTAAGTGAATGGACAACAACAACAACATATTAACTCCTCTAGTGAGGTTGGTATAACGACAGTAGTGGCTACGCTGGCTAACGCGCAGAATTAGGTCATGGGGCCAAGCTCTCTGCTCACTCGGTAGACGCGTGGGTTCGAGCCCCACCGTCAGCCGTCCTTGAAATTGTTTTCCGTGGTTTCCCATTTCGACACCAGGCAAATGCTGGGACGGTACTTTCTGACAGGCCACGGCCGCTTCCTTCCACATCCTTGCCCAGTTTCATTCACCATCTTTCATTTCATCTCTCATTAACTCCTCTCATGAGGTTGGCGTCAGGAAGGGCATCCGGCCGTAAAAACCATCGCCACAAAGACTTCCATCGCATCTCATCCCCGACCCCGTTGGAAAACGGGAATAATAAGGGGTAGACATACATAGTGAGGTTGGTATAAGGAAGGTATCTTAACGTAAAATCTGCTTGCTACAT
Organism: Meconema thalassinum; assembly: GCA_946902985.2. Taxonomy (NCBI): domain Eukaryota; kingdom Metazoa; phylum Arthropoda; class Insecta; order Orthoptera; family Tettigoniidae; genus Meconema; species Meconema thalassinum. Next base: position 1,451,114,089 of record OX336388.2, on the reverse strand, counting down.
GGACACCGCACTTACTGTGAATTTATAGCAGGCTAACCATCTCGTGACGAAGCGTCTAGCATTCTTGGCTGTCACTACGGAGGTCCGGGTTCGATTCCCGGCCCTGCCAAGAAATTTAATTCTGGTTTGAGAGCTGGTACGGGGAAACTCAGCCTCATGAGGTAAAACTGAGAAGAGATGGTTCGAAACTTACCTCAGTCACTCTAGAAGAGGTAAGGTATTCCGTGTGATTACCATCACTTCTATTCCAGGCAAACGCTGGGATGGATCCTAACTTAAAACCATGTCCGTGTCCTTCTCAATTCTCACGGCACCTGAATTACAAATCCACACACTACTACAGACACCACAATGACACAGGATAACCGACACATTCTATACACACACACAAGTACACGGAGCCATATGACCACGATGTACAAGCACCTCAAACGAACCAACAACTAAAGCTAGAGCCCTGCGTGGATAAACAAACCGTTATCCGCATCCGCTCCACATCCACACGACTGTTATCCGCATCCAACCCGCATCCACACAACTGTTATCCGCATCCACCCCGCATCCACACAACTGTTATCCGCATCCACCCACATCCACACAACTGTTATCCGCATCCACCCACATCCACACAACTGTTATCCGCATCCACCCCGCATCCACACAACTGTTATCCGCATCCACCCCACATCCACACAACTGTTATCCGCATCCGATCCGCATCCACACAACTGTTATCCGCATCCACCCCACATCCACACAACTGTTATCCGCATCCACCCCACATCCACACAACTGTTATCCGCATCCGATCCGCATCCACACAACTGTTATCCGCATCCACCCCACATCCACACAACTGTTATCCGCATCCGATCCGCATCCACACAACTGTTATCCGCATCCACCCCACATCCACACAACTGTTATCCGCATCCGATCCGCATCCACACAACTGTTATCCGCATCCACCCCGCATCCACACAACTGTTATCCGCATCCACCCACATCCACACAACTGTTATCCGCATCCACTCCGCATCCGCACAACTTTCTTTCACATTCGCAAGTTTGTTATCCGAATCTACTGGCTTCACAATAATATTTTAAATTAGATAAAGCATAAAGCAACATATTTAGACATGTGAGGAAAAAGTCGTTCTCTTAGGCTTTTTATGTTATGTGCTATGTTAAAAATGAATGTTATACAGCTAGAATTGCATCCCTTTCCTATTCGGAGTGTTAATAATGCTTAATGAGATAATTTGAATGAGATTAGCTTAAATCATCATCTTACATTTGTCATGAAAGAAACATACGGTAAAATATGATATGTCATGAATATCCGGGTCCTAATAATGATATTAAAAACGTTAGGATTGTGTTCTGGAAACTATCCACAAATTTACTCCAAACATTATCCGCAGCTTATCCGCTATCCGCACAGCCATGCAAACTATATCGGCATGGCAAAAAATTTTGCGGATATCCGTGGATAACCGTATTCCGGCAGGACTTTAACTATAGCAGGCTAAGGCAAATATTGAGATAGTATTTTGGTTAGTGAAAATCATGAGATTTGACAGTACTGTACAATGGCGAATTGAAAGGTTACACTAACCTGACGTGATGTAAGAATACGTAATACAGTCTTCTCGTATTTAACTGTTCCACTAATGCTGATTAAGGCTGTTGTTACTTTCACCCGAGCAATCAACTTCCGCAGTTCGCCACCCGCCACCTGCCGTGCGCCCCGGGAGGATCCAAGGCCACAGTAGTGCAGTGCTCTGTCGCTCACTGCTGTCTTGTCTCATAAATTAGCCACACATCGCTACTCTTGTCACGAACGACAATCATGGAAAGATACGATGAGTAGAGACGGGATTTATACTGAATCTCCCCACCTAGGAGTTATTTTGTTGTTGATGTAGTGTATTTAGGAACCACCTCTTGGTGTAGCGGCTAGCATTCTTGGCTGTCGCTTCGGTGGTCCGGTTTCGATTCCCTGCTCTGACAAGAAATTTTAATTATGGTGTGAGGGCTGGAACAGGGTAAAGTTAGCTTCTTGAGGCTAAACAGAGAAAAGGTGGGCTCAATTCCCACCTCATCCATCCTGGAAGTGGTTTTCCGTGGTTTCCTCACTTCTACTCCAGGCAAATGCTGAGATGATCCCAACCTTAAGGCCACGGCCGCCTCCTTCCCAAGCTAGCCGCTACACAACGAAGTGGTCTCCCCGGGGATTATAGCAGGTTGTTGTTGTTTTTGTTAGTCTACACATATTTAGTGAATTTCACATTGTGGTCATCGGTACTGTGTACTTGTTTGTGTGTATAATTCTTCTGATAATCCCCAATTTACAAATACACACACTAGTACACTTTATACACACACCCAAATACATGGGACTATATGACCACGATGTTGCAGTCTCTAAAATAAGCAACAACTGCTGTGTGAGTGTGGAATTTGTCTGAACCTGCCTTATTAGTGTGTGTATCTGTAATTCAAGTGAGGAATTGGAAGGAGACAGGCGTGGCCTTAAGTTAGGAACCGTCCCGGCATTTGTTTGGAGTAGAAGTGTGAAACCACGGAAAAACACTTCTAAGATGGCCGAGATGCTTTATTGCATTTTATTTTATTTTATGCTATGCTAGGCTATTTTTATGTTATTTTAATTTTATTTTATTTTATTGTATTTTATTTTATTTTGTTGTATTTTATTTGATTAATTTTGTTATTTTATTTTTATTTTATATGTTCTTATTACTATATAATTATGTTTTGTTTGATCATTTATTTTATTTTAGACCTATATCACCTTATTTAATTTCGCTATATTTGTATGTAACTTAGTTCTATTTCATTGTATTATGCAATATTCTATTTTTTCTATTGTATTTTATTTTAATTTTTATTTTATTTTGTTTTAATTGATTTGATTTATTCTGTATTTTATTGCGTCTTATTTTGTATTTTATTTTATTTATTTTATTTTTATTTTATTTTCTGTTTAATTTTATTTTTATTTTATTTCATTTGATATTTTATTATATTTCATTTTATATTTTGTTTCATTTTATATTATCTAATTTTATTTTTATTTTATTTTATTAATTTTTGAAATTTGTTTTGTTTGATTTTGTCTTTAAATTTGTTTAATTTTATTTTTCACTATTTCATTTTATTTAATTTCATATTTTATTCTATTTTATTTTAAATGATTTCTAACACTTTCGTGGCGATTCAGTTCATACACACTAAACGTTTCGGTGCACCACGTCATAATTGTTATGGTAGAGTACTTTAACTTGCCGAAGTTCCCACCACTAATTTCGCTAACACGTAACAGCTTAGGGGCAGGTGACATCATAGTTCAACCCCTTAAAACAACAATAACTAACTAACACGTGACAGCTTCTTCAGGCGGACAATTATGACTGCGCTCCGTGATGCGGTGGCTTCTATTCACAGTGCTGTATGGTGGCCGTGGATCGATCCCAGTGTCATCCTCTGTTGGTATGTTAGGGCTGTGTGTTGCACTAGTGTGTAAATTATTTTCCTAATGTTCACTCGGTTAAAAACTGACTTTTACCGCCGGACGCACTTCTTGACGCCAATGTCATGAGATGGGATGAATTAATGAGAGATTAAAGGAATGAAGATTTTTAAAACTGGGCAAGTGGCTGATGTTAAAACAGCCGTGGACTATTACTAGAGTCCTGCGCGGATAAACAAAACGTTATCCGCACGACTGTTATCCGCATTCGCCCCGCATCCACACGACTGTTATCCGCATCCACCCCTCATCCACACGACTGTTATCCGCATTCACCCCGCATCCGCACGACTGTTATCCGCATTCGCCCCGCATCCACACGACTGTTATCCGCATCCACCCCTCATCCACACGACTGTTAACCGCATCCACCCCGCATCCACACGACTGTTATTCGCATCCACCCCGCATCCACACGACTGTTATCCGCATTCGCCCCGCATCCACACGACTGTTATCCGCATCCATCCCGCATCCTCATGTTTGTTACTGGCATCACTATATTTTTAATTAAATAAAGCATAACGCATTAAAGCAACACATTTGAGGAGAAAGTCGTTCCTTTAGGCTTTGATTGTCAAGTGCTCTGTTTAAAATGAATGTTATACTGCCAGAATTGCAACCGTTTTCAATTCAGTTAATTATGCTTAATGACATAATTTGAGAGAGATTAGCTAAAATAGGCTAATCATCTTTCATTTGTCATGGGAAAAAAACATACGCCTAACGAAAAGAATATGATATGTCATGTTATAAACATCCGGGTCATAGTAATGAAATTCAACAAGTTTGAATTGTATTCTAAAGGCTATCCGCAAATTTACTCGAAACATAATCCGCAGTTTATCTGCCATCCGCAGAGCCATGCAAACCATATCCGCATGGCGAAAAATGTTGCGAATATCCGCGGGTTTAACCGCGAGTTTATCCGCGGATATCCGCGTAAGGCTTTACCTATTACAAGGAACTGTTCCGCATTTGCCTGGAGTTGAAAATAGGAAACTACGGATGGTGGGATTTGAACCCACTCATCTACTGAGTATGCAGGTTGCTTGACCTCATGGCCTTCCATGGCGAGCGTAGTTACCGCGGTAAATTCTGAAATAACATATATAAATCTAAAAGTTGTAATTTTGATTGGGAGTAATCTAAAGATGTTCTCAATATTCTGAAGAAATAGATTGTCAGAGAACGGAGCATCCCATATATTTCTCCTATGATTTCGAAATGGAACAAGACGGAAGTCATTAAGAAATCCAGGTATGCGAATGACAAGAAGCAAATACTCATCAACATTTCTGTAAGTCCGTTAAATGTTCCTGTATTTGGGATCACATATCAGTCTTATTTTTCTGACATTCTTTCGTATTCCTTAATTAAGTCTTCTCATTCCCTTTGGTGTTCTGCAGTACAAGACGTGTCACCCATCCACCTTATTTAGTTTCTGGGTGCGCGTGTGTGAATACATTTTAGGGACTAGGGATATCTTAGTCATCAGCCCCGCGTACTTGGGCATCTGCTCAATTTGTCTGATAACCTCTAATTCTGTGATGACTGTAGTAGTGTGTAGGTAATTGTAATTATTAGAGTATTATTAGACTCGGGACTATCCCAGCATTTGACTGGAGGAGGTGTGGAAAAACCCGGGGAATAACCACATTCAGGATAGCCGCCTGCAGCACCGGAATTCCAATCTCCGATCTCCGGACTTGCTGCAATCCCCCATTACGGTCATTAACACACACTGCTATGCCGTAGGGTTCACTTTTTGTATCTCGTACTGAGACTCTGTCCACGAAGTTCGTGGCTTCGATTTAACCCTTAATTGAGCTCGTGGAAAATACTCACACTAATAACCTCGTGTGGTCCCACGGACCACGGAATTTAAGACAATATATTTTGAAAACGATTTTGTTTTCTTTTTACTGATATAAATAACATGGTAATTACATTCATATTAATGCAAATGAGACAAGATACAGACGTAAATATAGTATATTGAGATTTTTAAACGCACAAAAATAAAATTATTACCATTATTGTAAGGCTTCAGTCTTTGCTTAAGAAAAAAATACCAACTTTCAAGTTTGGCAATTAAATGTAATGTCCTTTATCACAAAAATATATCATCTAAATAACAGTAAAATTCAAACTGGTTCCAAACACAAAGAAAAGAATCCTGCAAGGGGTCCAGATGATCTAATTCTTGTCACTGACGCAGCCATTGCAAACTTTCTTGCTGTGCACTGAGCAGATTGGTAGCTTTCATTCGTAATGCAGGTGGGCTGATAATAGTTCTCTTCTTCTCTGGACACACTTAGCAACATTTTCGGTTGTGGAGGTCAATGTTTTTCCTCCGACTTTGACCTATTGTTGGGATCTAGAATTTGTTTTAGATTGCGGGCTATCCCGAGCGCCATAGTAGAAAAACTGTCCCCGTGTATTGCTTTTCTCAGTTGCCGCGTCCTCACCTTCAGCCTCTGTGCCTTCATTTTCAGATGCGCTTACTTCTGGAGCTGTGTCGTGATCACTAGGTATATATTCGGCATCATCTTGGTCTGAATATTCTTCTTCTGAAGCATGCTGTAGATGGGTAATCATACGCTTTTAGGAGTCTGCCACATTTTGTTGTATCTCTTCATCCGCTTGCAGCCAGTCAGCGACAACATTCTCAAAATTCGTGGATTGCACATTATGCCAACTGGGCAGGTTTATAATGGTCCATTATGCCAAGATTCATCAGAATAAAGGCAGATTAGACTCAGTCAGAATTTTTTTATAAAGTTACGTAGCTGACCTCGTGTGGTCCCACGGACCACGACCAATTAAATACCGACATACCGAAAGACCGCACGTTCACGTCATTTCACCACAGCCTGCCTGGCGCGACTTCAGGAAGGTACTGGGAGGGGGGAGTCGATCGGTGGTAAAATACTCCATTTACGAAGATAAGAAAAACGTCTCAGGTCCCAGGGACCACACAAGGTCAATTAAGGGTTAAAGCTTTTATAAGAAATTTCAATCTGTTGTTATTTGTCATTAAGGGGTTTGGATATCATGGTGATTTCATCCGCATGTACTTGGCTGTGTGTGGAATTTGTCTGATAGGTTATAGTTCTCTCACTTCCCTCGTTAACGAGCAGCGACATAGGCAGTAACACGTGCCAAAAATAACCATTGTTCGCTGCTGACTCATAGCTGACGGTTCTTGACCAACAGTACTCTCCGCACATCCTCCGCCACGCGGGGGTGACTCGCCCAGACTTTGGAGCCTGGAGGGCCACCACGACGCAGGCAGAGGTTGGGACCCAGGTGGGCCCCCTGACCTTCTCCAAGTCGACGCAGACACCTCTTCCAGCACCTCAGGCGGTGCCATTAGCGGGGCAACCCGCGCCCGCCATCCCGGAGGAGCGGCGACCAGAGCCCCAGGTGGGGCCGTTAACGGGGCAACCTGCTCCCGCCACCACCGCCAGGAAGGGGACACCAGAGACGGTCGGGTCCACCAGGACGGCCCCAAAGCAGCGGAAAATCAACCGCAGCAGCCCAGAGGACCGTCGCCCGCAGCGCCCCCAGGAGGGGGAGCCAGGACGCCGCGAGGCCACCAGCCGCAGCCAGGGACAGCCGCTACAGCCAGGTAATATGAGGCCCCGCTCAGCTCAGCTTTTACAGTGTTTCCGCTGTCTGAGATGGGGCCACTCCCAGGGATCCTGCGGCTCTCCAGTCCGTTGTAACCGGTGCTCAGGTGGCCACCACCACACCGGCTGCACGGTGCCGCGGGACGCGCCGGTGTGCGCCAACTGCAAGAGCAGAGAGGAAGGTGGCTCGTTCCCATGGACCGCCCGCTAGGCCCCTGCTTCGGCAGGCGAGGCCCCCCCTCCACTCACCGGTGACGGAGGCTCGGTACCAGGGACCCCATGGAGATCGGGTAGTGGCGCAGGTTCTCCGGATACTTGTACCATTGCTCGGTAGCCGGCAAGGCCCGCGCTGATCCCAGCAGTGCCGAGTTCTAACGGATTCCCCGGAGACGAACTGGCGAGAAGACGGACATGGATCTGGTGCATGATACCTTCTCCCAACTAACATACCTACTCATTTCCATACCCACATTATCCTTGCATGTGGCAATAACCAAGCCGCCAGGTTTTACGTGTAGGCAATCTTTCCTTTCTGCCTATGCGGTTTTCCCTGGCCCTACAATCTTACCCTTATATATGTGTACATATTTATATGTGCACATATATAATATATACCTATGTTAATATATATTAATTATGCCTGGTAGATAGCGACCGCGATGGGACAGGCACTAAGTCCTAAAAGACATTCCTTTCTATCCAATCCCCTATGCATTCTCTTCTACTATCGTAGATTAACTGCATGTCGGAGGCACCAGTAGTAAGGTCGGGTGTCACGCGGGGGGAGCGGGTACTCTTTTCGCCCCCCCCCCCCCCCCCGAAAAAAAAGGCCAACAGTACTTTGCTCTGTCACTCCACGTGGAGTCCAAAGCCCGGTCCTGGCTACCTACTCGCGTGTTAGGTCTTTAGTGTCGCGTAGTTGTACGTAGTTCTGCCCAGTCTCGCTGCTTGCTCTCAGTGGTTATGGCAGAGAGTTGATAACGCTGTGCCTCGAGCTGGGAAAAGCCGTGAGTCCCCACAGAAATGGAATGTAAACATGGCCGCCCAACTAGGATTCAAAAGCGAACCGTTCATTAACGAGGAGAGTGAGGGAACTATAACCTGTGTTATTGTGATGCCTGTGCCAGTGTATGTGGGTATTTGCAATTGAGGCCAGGATTCGAATGGAGGGGAGCGTCCGGACATTTGCCTGGATTTGAGGTGAAAATCCACTAAAATCCACTTCTAGGATGGCCGAATTGGGAATCGAACCCGCCTCTTCTCAGATTTGCCTCACGAGACTGAGTGTACCCCCTCCAGTCCTCACACCAGAATAAAATATCTCGGCAGAGCCGGGAATCGAACACGAGCCCTCCACGATGACAGCCAAGAATTCTAGCCACTAATCAACGAGGCAGATTCTAGTCGTCTTGTTTGAACATAGTGTGCACCAATTCTTTTTTTACAACTGATCCTCCCAGTTCGGCTTCACTCACGGACTCTGCGAGGGATCATTCCTCTACTCTCGCAAGGACGGTGTCTGGGAGCTGAACACACTTTGTCAGCAGATACAACTGGGGGTGGTGACAGGATGATCGCCCAGGTGACCCCGCAGGAAGGATCAGGGAAGGGATTTTGAAAGGAAATCGGCCGTGGACCTGTTGAAATGAACCGTCACGGCATTTGCCATTTTCAGGACGGCTTAGATGGGATTCGAACCCACACTCTCACGATGCTAGAGAGGCACGAGTTAGCACGTTAGTGCTCTTGGTGACCATGGCCGGTGTGCACCACTTGATTCGTGAATGTTATCACACTGTGTTGTTTGTAAACGAGCTGATCGTAAACACCACTTTATTGAATCCACTTTATTTTCCCAAAATAAAGTGAACTAGCAACAGAAAGCAATTAAAATATGGTAACAAAAGGGCAAGTTTTCTCTTGTTCTATTATGTGCAGTCTCTTGGATTGTAACTCTGTGTATAGCTGTCATGTACAACAATGTAATTTGGTTGGTTGGTTCCTCAGTTTAGGGGCTGCGACAACGCGGTCATGTAGCCCCGTGTACTTTGGGTGTGTGTAGAATCTGTCTGATAACCGGTGTTAATTGTGATGACTGTATTAGTGTGTGTTATCTGTTTTTTAATTCAAGTACGGACTGCAAACTTTGAATTTTTCAAATAGTTCCTAATTTTGCCACCAAACGCCAACATCAACGACTACTAGTTCAGAACGTAGCTAATGTTAATGTTAATGTTAATGGTTTTACGCCCCTTTAACTACTGTGGCTTTTAGAGACGCCGGGGAGCCGGAATTTTGCCCCGAAGGGGATCTTCAACGTGTCAGTAAATCTACTGACACGGCTCCCTCGCATTTGCGCACCCTCAAATACCAGCTGACTGCGCCAGGATACAAACCTGCAACCTTGGGCTCAGCAAGCGAGAACGTTACCGCTGAGCCACGCTGCTAGCCGCAGAACTTAGCTACTAGACGCCACAGCAGTCGGCTCCTGGCAACAAATGTGGGAACCTAAGAGCATTGTTTACATTCTTAACCTATATTATTTAGTTTCACACAGGTGTAATTTGTGGAAGGTTCTTTAACATGCCATAAATCTATGACATGGGACCGCCGGCTTAACTTTCCCTCCGAAGGAAGGCATACTGAGGGATTTTTAACGCTCTTAAAAAATCCGACGATTTAGGCCGGTTTTGAACCCGCGATTTTGGGCATAGAAGCACAGCATGCTACCAACTACGCCATCGAAGCCACTAACAATGTAATTTCTTGTTCTAATAATCAATACATGAGAAAGTACCGGCGGGTGAGGGGTGTGGGCATTGATGAGGTGTGAGTCCTCGTTCTGGGGCACTGTGTTGTGTGGTCACTCGGTCTCTATGTTAAGGAAACCTCTATTTTTAGCCTACTTTCGAGTTTTGCAAAAAATGAAAGTAGATTTATAAGATCTACACAGGGCCAAAAATTGTGTGTCTGTCTGTGTGTGTGTGTGTGTGTGTGTGTGAGTGTGTGTACTCTGCCCCCCCCCCCCCATATCAATTCAAACACGGTGAAACCGAATTGAACGAAATTTGGTACAGAGGTAGAACTGTCATGTTTTATATCGCCACCATCTTTACCAAAACTGAATGGCGGCCACTCAAATGTTCAAAACGTAAAATCAAATAACGACTAACCAAATCATCCGATCTCTACCAAATTTGGTAACAACATATAGGACGCGTCTTTTGACCAAACTACTAGGTCATCCGCCGTACCATTCCAGGATGGTGGTCGTGCGAATAATGCAAACATTATAATCCATATCATGGGACCCACCAATTCCGATTATTGAGCCGAGAATCGTTTTAACTGTTCTAAAGGAAGAGGCACGTTCGAAATTAAAAGTTTATTTTGTAATACTATAGTGCAGAAGTGATTTTAAAAAGCTGAGCCGTCTCAGTTACAAGGCAAGATGGCAGCGGATATCTTGTGCCTGACTTATATTTCACTAATCTGAGTATTACATGCAATATAGCGTACTGATACAAAATAAATAAACTTTGTATGAAATTCTTTATATATAAATAATTTACTCCACTGACGAAATCGTTTAGTCTAAATCATTATTTGCTAACACGTTCTATGTAACTCATTTGATATCGAACGATGTTCGTTGGCACGTTTTGCTCCGTGGTAAAGCGTTGGCCTATCACTCATATGACTATGGTTCCAACCCCATCAGAGTTAGGTTTTTTTGCTTGAAATTTTTTTTTTATTTTTTTGTAATGACTCAGACGTATTAAAATTAAGCGTTATATTGTGCATATTACGATGGAAAATATATATGTAATTAAAACAAAATTCGCCAGCAGATTTGCACGAGACATCTAGCAGCAAAAAAAAAGTGAATGATCATGGCCAACTGGCGGTGAACTGCATGCCGGCCTACAAATTAACTTACAGATTTTATTGAAAAGTTTATTTTTATGGCCGCGAGAATGCACTCGCCCTGTTAGGATTATCTTGTTTGATACTTCTCCACCAGATGTCACGACTGGTCTACGTGGGACTCCATTGATTAGTATGCCATTGGCATTCTATGCGCATCGAATTTGAAAAATGACAAGATGATACTACGATACATTTTTACTTTTGTTGGTGCTAGTTCAGGATATTAATTAATACTTTTATTGCAGCCAAATAGCAATCAAAAATATACACATAGTTGGTATACACACGTCTCTGTAGGGTCATGGAAAGATTTGTTAATTCAATTAGGGTTGTGAAAGCCATGACAGCCAGACGTGTAAAGGCATGCGCCAACTCAAAGTTGGATGTTGCTCACGTCAGGTCGATTATGTAATAATAATAATAATGATAATAATAATAATAATAATAATGTAATTGGTTTTACGTCCCTTTTAACTACTGTTGCTTTTAGAGACGCCTGGGTTCCGGAATTTTGCCCCGAAGGGCATCTTTAACGTGCCAGTAACTCTACTGACACGGCTCCCTCGCATTTGTGCACCCTCAAATGCCAGCTGACTGTGCCAGGATACGAACATGCAACCTAGGGCTCAGCAAGCGAGCAGTGTTTTGTGCTTGATCCCAATGCATTTTGTACAGCCCTGTATGGCAGAATGTTTACAAGAAATTCAAGAGTCAGTCGGTTGGGGTTTCACAATGGCAGTGGTGGGGGACGGAGGATAGAAATATGCCATCAGAAAAAACAGAACTTGGCCTGGGGCAAGTGACGTCAAAGGACTATGCGATGGAATGACAAGATTTACGCATGGTTTAATGGTAAGCGTTGTTAGCCTATTACTGGCTCTGCCCTTAAAACCTTTTGGTATGAGAGCGGCTATAACGAGATCCTCTCAGCCTCGTGAGGGTAAGTGAGCGAATCGTTCGTTTGATTCCCACCTCAGCCGTCCTAGGATTGGCTTTCCGTGGTTCACTTCTTCGAGCTGTAATGCACATCGGGGGACGAAATATTAGTTCTTCGCAGGTTTCCCCACATTCTGAACATGTAAATGCCAGGATGGTTCAAGTTCCGAGATACCTACCCCAATCGCAGACACTAAAAGCACACTGCCACAGTCTTCATAATAACACAAATTATTATCACACAAATTCAACACATACCCAAGTACATGGGGCTGATGACCAAGGTGTCTTAAGCCTCTCAAATGAATAAACAACTGCTAAAGAACTCACCCGGCTGCCACACACACCAAGCCGGCGGCCGTGTTCATTCATGTACTGTACGTAGCAAGTCGCTCGACTGCAATGGTCAAAGTGGAAAGACGTGTCATGATCGACACTCAGAGAAAGTGATAAGTTCAGCGTGCAGTTCACACGAACAAAGTAAGATTGTTGTTGTTGTTGTCGCCGTGGCTAAGTGGATAGTATACTTTGTTTTGACCGGAAGAGTACCGAGTTCAATTCTCGACCGGTCATGGATTTGTATCTCCCATGGTTAATTCCCCTGGCTCAGGCACTAGGTATTTGTGACGTCATCATTCATTTCACCCTCACTACGATTCGCAGATTTCCCTCCCCCAACCCGGGGGGGGGGGCGGCTTTAACTGAAGACACCTGCACCAGATCTCTATCATTTCATTTCATTTAGGGACTTGGACCTCGCGTTCATTTCATCCCCGTGTGTGAGTGGAATGTGTCTATTATAGTATGTGTACACAAGAATCTCGTTTATCCTGGCTAAGTGGTAATCCGGATGATCGAAAATTCGGATAATCCGGAAACAAATTAATAAATGAAAAAATCTACACAAACCTGTATTTTGAAACTAAAGATTAAAAAACACGAAATATTGTGAAATTTGTAAATGCAGTTCCTGTGTAGGTGGCTTCAATTTAGGATATAATAGACTAATAATAATAATAATAATAATAATAATAATAATAATAATAATAATTTACATAAATTCCCACAAATAAGCCACATCTGATGGCTTTGTGGGACCACGATACTATTAATTATATATTGTAAATTTACTTGTAACGTTATTGTAAAATGTATCTGAAAACTTATTTCCATGTTTATGTACTGTATGTATGCATGTATACTGTTTATCTCTACTTAGTATAAAACAATGTCCCCGATTTGTGTTTGTTACGGGTAAACTCGAGAACCACTGGATGGATTTTGATGCGGTTCCCACCATTCTGTAAAGGATATCTCGAGGATTATTTCTGTAGAAAATAATTTATTTGTGGTCAAAGGAAGCCGAGCAGTAACGATTTCAGTGGTAAAGACGAAAAAAACCTGGCGTCCGAGCGCTTTGTAAGCTTACGCTGGGCAAACCGTTAAAAATATCTCAATACTATGAGTGTAAGAATTGTTCAGCATGAAAAGTTCTACAAAAAAGTCCGGGAGAGCATATGTCTATCTTCAACACATCGCCCACTATGAGTAACTTTACGGTTTAATTTCTTCCAAACATGTCCATTCAACTACTGAGGCGACAGAGTACAAGCTAGCTAAGGGCGAGTCTATCATCTCTGTTACAGCCTAGCTAGCAGGCGAACCTATTGCCCCAGATAGAAGCCAGCAGCAAACCGTTGAGTCGTGTTGAGTTAAGACTTCTGAGAAGGATGGTTGTGTTTGGAGTTTCCCTGGAAGTGCAACTCGGGGTTTCTTCATTTCGCCTGTGAACCTTTCGTTCCGCAAAATTCACAGTCAAGTTAAGATTGGACGGAAGGGGGATTTATGTTACATGCACGTCGCCATTCTTAAATTACGTCTGGCAAGAATTTGTTGCTCATGCATCCCCATGATAATATAACTAATAGTCCAGTCAGTGATTTTAACCCATCATGCCGAGACGTAAAACGGATATTGGTCGATGTTCATTGACACTGGAGAAAAAAATAAGCGCTTATCACGTAATGCATTCTCCCGGGCGAAGTCGGGTCGGGTTGCTAGTAATTAATAAATTAAACCCTCCAAGAGCCGGCAGAGGGTGGATCACTTAATTACTTAATCACGTCCCTTTCAACTACTGCGACTTTTAGAAATGCCGGGTGCCTGAATTTTGCCCCAAAGGGAATTTTTAACATGCCAGTAAATGTACTGGGCATTTGCATACCCTCAAATGCTAACTGACTGAGCCAGGATTCAATCTTGCAGCCTTGGGAACAGCAGACGAGAACGTTATCACTAAGCCACACAGCCACTCTTTCTTTTAGGAAAGTCGATGGTTAAATGTTTTATTATTATTATTATTATTAAGAATAATCAATATTACATCCAGCAATACAAGAAAATATATACACACATAGCTTTTTAAGTAATAGGACATACGTCCGTACATTGTTCAAGAAATCGCGTGTGCTATAGACACATTGTCCTTTGCACTACAACATTGTATAATTCACGTGTTCTCTTGATCACTGGAGTCCCGTTATATTAAATATGTACAATCTTCATCATATCATAACTTTAGTTTATTTTTGATTATTATCTAAGTAAACGTATTAGTCTAAAAATGTACATTCAGAGATCTATGTGATGAATATCAAATTCAGCCGAGTTAGGGAAGAATAGCTGTAAGCTATACCACGTAAAGTGCTATTCGAAGGGCGCGCATGTTTTCGTGATAAAAAGTAAAAGATAATACAGTAATTAAACAAGTAGTTCCGTGAAGAACTATAGAGCCTATTTTCATGTATCCTACTTCTGTTAACTGCCACTATCAACACACAAAATTTCAGTTTGATTGCTGTAATAGATTCGTAGATATTGAGAACAGACTAAATATTGCGGATGGACGCCATGTTGGATTTTTGTATATGCCGGTCTTAGAGTTATGTACTGTTACATGAAGATTATTGTGTACATGTAGTATTCAAACTTCAAGCGCATGATTAGGATACAAGAAATAAAAACTAGATTTTAAAATTTCGCACAGCTGCCATCTTGTGGTTATGGAAACAATTGAAATAAATTATATGCCAGTGGATTAACATTTGTATAAGGATTGACTGTACCAAGTGTCACTGCACTCGGATGGTTAAATTGCGAGAAACGTCCATGTGAATATTTATACTTCGCGTCGCCGCCATGTTTGTGAACACCAGGTTATTGAAAGTCCTATAAGTGAACTATGTTCATAGCCCCTATGAATATTTAAAAAAATCAGTTTGATTTCTGTAATAGATTCGTAGATATTGAGAACCGTCTAAATATATCGGATGGTCGCCATGTTGGATTGTTATATGTATAGGCCATAGAGTCATGTACCATTAAAGGAAAATTATTGCGTAGGTTCATTATTCAAACTTTCACTTCGATCGCATGATTAGCCTACGACACAAGAAATAAAAACTTAATTTTAAAATTCGCACAGCCATCATCTTGAGGTTATGTAAACAATTGAACTAAATTAAATACCAGTGCATTACAATGTGTATAAACATTTGCTGTACCAAGTTTCATTGCGTTTGGATTATTAAATCGCGAGAAAAGTCTATTTAAAACTTTCAACTTCGCTTGGCCGACATGTTTGTTCTTTAGTTAACCGCTTTTTGAAAGTCTCATAGACGAACTTCCAGCAGTACCATTTATCTCCGTACAAAATTTCAGGGTGATACCGGTAATAGTTTCAGATATATAGAATGCCGGTGAAATATTTCGCACATCCGCCATCTTGTGGTTATATAAACAATTGAACGAAGTTGGATGTCGGTGCATTACAATGTGTATAAACATATACTGTACCAAGTTTCATTGCGTTTGGTTGGGTAAAGCGCAAGAAACGTCTATTTTAAAGTCGCAACTTTGCTTGGCCGCCATGTTGGTTTTGTAGATACCAGATTTTCAAAAGTCATATAAGTGAACTTCTAGTATTACACCGTACAAAATTCCAGGGTGATATCGGTAATAGTTTCGGAGATATTGAATGCAGGTGAAATATTTCGCACAGCCGCCATGTTGGATTGGTGAGACGTAACAAAATTTGAAGGTCGCGGTCGGGGTCTTCCGGAATAGTGCTATGAACTTACCGAGTTTCATCGAAATCGCTCCAGCCGTTGAAGTTATTATGGGGACACACATACACACACGCACACTCAGACAGATCTTATAATCCTTTTTTTTTTTTTCATAAATGAAAATAGGCTAAAAATCAATCCGGATTAGAGGGCCGGATAAACGATGTTTTGTGTACTTATAGTTGTAAGTGAAGCAAGGAAGGAGGCGACCGTGGTATTTGCCTGAGTTGAAAATGGGAACCACGGGAAAACCTCGCAAGGACATCAGACGATGGTGTTCTTGCCCGCTTAGCTTACAAGCCCGGTGATAGCTTGACCATCAGACGATGGTGTTCTTACCCGCTTAGCTTACAAGCCCGGTGATAGCTTGACCTTTCACTGTGCATTAGGGAGCGTAGCTACCGTGGTCCGTCATCCATTGCGTGGAACTGATTTGTGTTAATCTCACATCTCACTTGCGAGATGATATCATTTTAGTGATTATTCTATAGCTAACTGTGACGTAGAAAGTGGTATGTTCTATTGCTCTGCTTGGGCTACACTCGTGGATCACTAGATATCCATCAAGTGGAAGATTCCCTTTCTCTTTCAAAACAGCTACAAGGCACGAATTCTATCGATTTACATTCTTGATTTGTTTCCTGTTGCTCAAAGTGAAGATGCTGCCTTCTGCAGGCTTGGTAAATGTGTTGAGACACCAGTCCCAATGATTCTGGGTTTTATGGCGTAGCCATGGGAGTGTTACAGGGGGTTAGAACCGCCCACCCTTTGGATTTTTTACAAAAGAAGAAGAACAGGAACTGCTAATAATTAATAAGTTAAATGAACATCTATTTAATTAAATAAATACACTTGCTGATGATTCTATAACTCATGCTTTTTGGGAAATCGGTAAGGTTGTGGTTTGTGTCTGCATCACCACTGCGGTCGCCGGATGCTTGGCGATGTATTGTTGTCGCTTTTCGGTCCTGCTCCCCAATGAGGCTACACACGTCTTCATCACAACGCATCACTCCGTTCTCCCAGGGTTGCCAATCTAACTTTTATTCCCGCTAAATATAGCTTTCTTCAAACTGATCCTGGCCCCAGATAATTTTAAATCCCACCTAGGGCAATTAGCTTTCTTTCTTTCTTTCTTTTTTTTTCTTAGTGGCGGGGGGGGGGGGAGTTGTACCTATATAAATTAATCTAGTTTTAATTTAAAATAATATTAATATTATTATTAATAATAATAATAAATAAGTAGAAAATGCCATGAGTACATTAATACTAATTTGGAGATCGTTGTTAACTTCTTGAGTGTGAGAAGGCTGAGTTGTTTCATTAAAAAAATGGGGCTTTTCAGTCGGTCAACACGAATGTACCCAAACGAGTTGGGTTATATCCTAATCCTGAAAAAAATACATTACACTCCCATGGCAATGCCATTGAACCCATGTATTTTTTCAAGATTAGGGTATAACCCAACTCTTTTAGGTACATTCGTGTTGACCAACTGAAAAGCACCAAACTTTTGTTTACTAAGGCAACACTGAAAATGGCTTCAAACTCCATAATGAGTTGTTTCATATTACTATGCCCTGCAGTTCCCCGAATTATGGTTATCCCCCAGTTACTATAACCCCTCTCATTGGTCGATCTTGGCTACGCTTCTGCCTGGGTTCAATTCCCGGCTCTGCCAAGAAATATGATTTTGGTCTGAGGGTTGAGATGAGGTTCACTCGACCTCAATTTTTCATTCTGAGCCCCTAAACTTAGGGTTCATGACTCCAAACTATTCAAATATGAATTATGTTTTAAAGAAATTAGCTGTTTCATTTAAGGGCTTGGGCATCGTGGGTACTTGAGGGTGTGTAGAATTGATCTGATAACCTGTGTTATTGTGGTCATTGTAGTACAGCGTATATTTGTCATTGGTGAGTGGATTGTGAAGGAAGCGACCGCAGTCTTAAGCTAGGAACCATCCTCTAAGGAAATATATTCTGGGATGGATGAGGTGGGAATCGAATGCACCCGTTATCAGCTTCGTCTCATGAGGCTGATTGCAACTCGTTCAAGCCCACATGTCAGTTCTAAATACCATATCGAAGCCGGGATTCGAAGTGTGCTTCCTACAGCTCAGAACCGGCTATTAGTATGCAATAATGACAATACCATGAAATAAAAGTGTTGCGTTTCTTTGCTCGTCATATATGTGACTTCAGAGTAGTCTGTGACAATATTCTACTTAATTTAAATATATCCACGATATATTGCAAATTTACATCAGTTATAACGGTAGAGGATATCCTTTGAGATGATTTTGTTCTGAAAGAAGAAGTTCCGTGACGAACTAAAGAGCCTACTTCTCATGCCAATGATTATTCTACAGTATATGAACCTATATAGAATAATGACGAAATTAAGTTGGTAATATCGAAATGTCCAATTAGTTCAAAATATTCCTGGCATAATGTAGCCTAATAGAGCACTACAGTTGGAAGCCCTGGTGACTGAATATATTCTTAGTTCCATCTCTTAAGGTACAGAATACAAAATTTTGTTGAAGTCCAATGGCCGTTACATGCAGTTAGACTTTGGATCTATCAGCACGCGTAAAAGCATGTTGGCAACAATGCCATGCGTGTAATGGTTAGAAATAATCGGAAATATTATGATATCTTTTTGTGCCAATTTTGGATGAAATCCATTTGTTAGTATTGTACCCGCTCAGCGGATGGATGCTCAGTCAGTCCACGGCTTGGCTACTGCGGTACGGGGTGTGTTACGTCCCTTCCCCAGCAGACTGAACATCCGACATGTAGACACAATCAGGTTGACAAGATTCAGGAAAAACTCAACATGACAATTTAAAACACAAATGTTTATTCAATAAAAGGAAATATTAATTCACTCAAAAAAATCACTTGATACTTTCCCTTCAAGTGTCACTCACAAAAATAATCAACTCAAAATGTATCAACTCAAATCACTTGGAATTGTCTCTTCAAGTTTCACTCATAAACCAAAAAAAAAAATCATTAATCAGAAATCACTAAAATTCACTGTAATATCATATTTTTTTCTCTACGAAGTTTCAGAACTGTTTTTGTCTTGCTTAAAATTAAACCCTTAATATTTATTTATATTTATTTTACTTAGGCGTCGAGCGCGCCTATCATTTACATTTAATACTTTCTCCAAGGCTTTGAATTTTTACATTCTTTAATTTACCCTTCAGGGTCTCTCTATTATTTATGTTATTTGAATATTCATTTATTTGCCAAGTATTTAGCCCTTTGGACCTTCACAATAATTCTTCACAAAGCCTAAGATGTAGAAAATAATATAGTACTGTACAGAAAACATGCCATGTCTAAGGATCGAATCCGTAACCCTCCAGTTACCCCTCATGCATCTAGGTGGTTTACTATTTGTGCTGTGCTGTGTGATTTATTATTTATTACTGTGGGATATTTATTTAAAACAAATTACATTATTTCTTAGCTCGTCATTTGTTTATCTCTGGAAAAAGGAATTTTCTTTATCAACAATATATTATTTGACAAGTCCGTCAAATCTTAATACAACATTCAAACTTTTACTTGGGATGATTTTTTCACTCCCGCAAAAATGATTCAACAATTTATTTTGCTGGCACCCCTTTTGTTTAGATTTTAAATATTTCCGTGCCGGCCAGACATTACTGGACGGTCGCGCCCATTAAGATATATCCTCTCTCTCTCTTTCACAAGGGCAAGGCCACGGACAAGGTCGTTCCTTCCCCTTGTGGTTCTTTCAGGCGAGATTTATGATGTCTAGCTACACTCAAAGCCTTTATACTGGGATAGCTTTAAACCTATGTTTACAAGACTTACAAATTCATTTTACCACAGAGATTTACTTCGCTCTTTTATTATTATTACTATTATTATTATTATTATTATTGATCCTTTGTTCCCAGGATAATGATATTTAATTCGGAGATGATGTCTGGTAGTTTACGGTTCCTATTTCTTACGACGCTTATAATACCTCCAACAATGCCTATTATTTCAACAATGCCTCCTTTTACAAGAATATTATACTGCAACAAATCCTAGCTGGGACGTCCATCCTACAGCGGGAGTAACATATATTCGACGCTTTCTTTATTCTTACAACAATATTCGACGCTTATTTAGTGGGAATTTCTCATCCACGATTCAACAATACCTTTACAACAATATTCGACGCTTATTTAGTGGGACTGTTTCGTCCACGATTCAACAATACCTTTACAACAATATTCGACGCTTATTTAGTGGGAATTTCTCATCCACGATTCAACAATACCTTTATAACAATATTCGACGCTTATTTAGTTACAACACGAGGCTCCTACAACAATATATTTGGTGGGAAATTACATCCACGCATTTCGACAATTTCACTACATTTTTCATCTCACGAATAAATCTATCCGGGCTTAACGCATTTTTATATATTCACTTGAAACTATATTTTATTATTTCTTTAATCCTGGCACTTACGGCAACACAACGTGCTTGGATATTAACACAACATTTGCCTGATTTCGGCATTTACACAATTTATTTCATAATTTTTGACATAATAGCCTATAACATAATATATTCATTTTGGGGACTTTATTCCACCTTTATACTTGGATATTTACTATTTATTTTTATTTATTGATCCATTATTTCTCGCTCTACTTTTCATTTTTTTGAGTTCCTAGACACGGATCTTTAAATACGATTTTTTTTATATTTTTACTTACTTATCATTTTATTTTCATTCTTATCATTTATATATTTACTTTAATTCATTACGATGCTTTATTCTTTCGATACTATTCTTTGGTCTACAATTTAACCGTTATTATGTTACTTTATTCCCTCGGACTTAACAATTTTATTATAGTGCATATTTAATTCATAATTTGGCAACAATTTGCGCCATTTAATTCATTATTTTATTCCTTCTTCCAAATTTATTTATTTATTACATATCTCTTTAATCGAGCTTCTTATTTCTTTCTTTTAACTAATCCCAATAACGTATAATTTGGCAACAATTTACGCCATTCAATTCATTACTTTATTCCTTCTTCCAAATTTATTTATTTATTATATATCTCTTTAATCGAGCTTCTTATTTCTTTCTTTTAACTAATCCCAATAACGTTTTATGTCCACCAAGGCGGTCCTCGTGGCTAACAATAATCGTTTTATTTAGCATTTCAATTACTTGCACATACATATTCATCAATGAATCATCCATCAGAACTCCCCAGTCGATGAATGGTTCGATTGATATCCAGCACACAGCACACCAACAAAACATTAATAAAGTTTCATCAACTCACCCAGGCTCCGATTCCATTCTCAGGCAGCTTCACCCACCGTCTTGATATCTACTCATCCATCATAACACTCTTTCCTGACACTTTTACTGACACTTATTCATTTTACACTTGAGACGTGGAAACATAATATAACACTCGGCACAATAGCATTTTTCAACACACGACCCCATTTCAGAGCCTTGGCAAAGATGGTTCGTAGTGGTTGGTTCTTGACGATTCCTAACGTTTCTGCATTTAACGTGCTAATTGGCTCCTTCCTACTCTTGAAATCCCTGGCTCCGTGTAAGTCTCTGAACCCCACGTCCCCGTTCACACGTTCCTACTGGATTCTGGATAAAGTTTCTTGTATTTTGTCCTTACTCGTTCCGTGATATTTCTTTATTTGAGAGATCTAATTCCTAGCTCGGTCTCTATTTTGAGAACCTTCGCTTGTCTATGTAACGCTTTAGATCTGGAGTCTCGAACCCACAGTCTCTCTAGGTCCCTACTCCTTCCTTTATGATTAATTACTTGCTGATTTTATCATTTTAGGGGTTTGTCGCTGACACGGTCTTTGTTGACGCAATGTTACTTATTATTCCGTATTTTACGAATTGTCTCTTTAGAATTTCGCGTTCCGTAATTTTTGCCTGTGTTTCGACTTTGCGTGTGTTACTTGACTAACCCGCACCTTTACGGTCTTAGTGTTCTTTGATTTGGCACGACGTGACTGATATTGTCACGTTTTTTATTGATCCAGCGCATAACGCTATAGTGATCACTCAGAATACGAAACGATGACCCGAATGTTCGGTAATTACTTGATGAATTTCAGCACGGCGTTCTCGCTGGCTTACTAACTGGTTGATACGATGTGATATAACGTCGCGTCCCTCTGGACCGACTAACTGTATTAAAGATGAACTGATGCAGCACGACCCCTTCACGGTCTGCCTTAAACTGCATTATCTTGTGATACAGCGTCTCCCCTCAAGGAGTCCTTGTAAACTGCATACGGTCCTCTTGGATCACTCGCTATTTATTTGCTTCTATGAAAAATAAACTATTTTGTCTACGTTGCAAAAATTATCTCCTGAACCAATTGTGGTATACTTTTGGAAAAATATTCATTTTATAGCTTGCGCACTGAACGTCTCGTTTTTATAACGTTTTTCCGAATCCGATCGTGGGGATATATTTATTTAAATAAAATTCGTTCCTCTATGGGTGTGGGAGCCTGTTTTTTATACCCCACTCCTTCTTTTAGCTTGGGTGAAGTCCCCTTCGTAAAGCGCTGACTTTGATTTTCTATTCCGCACGTTATTTAGTGACTTTTACTGTTCTAAAATTTCTCATTTCCTAAATGAATAGCTTTTACGAAAAGTTTTCTTAAAGATTTTGGTTATCTTGGCTAATATTATTAATTTCCGCCAATTTCTCAGCTCCGCCCTCGCGCGCTGTTGTGAATTTATCGCTGAATTTGCATTTTCTCCTTGGATCTTGCATCTCTCTCTATTGTCGGTTAATCCCCTTCGTCTATTTTTAATTCTGAGTAACTGTTTTATTGCTGACAGCGCGGTGTTGTCATTTATGCAGCTGGCCCGTTGCGCAACATTTTTTATCAGCTCTGTGCGTCACGTATGTGCCTATTTGATATTAACCCTTTTGATACTTCAATATATCGTAAAAACGTCCTGTTTTCTCATTTTCCTGAATAGTCAAGGGTTCAAGTCTTGTGCCAAAATTCATTTGGGCACAGTATAGAAGTTACATGTATTTTAAAATTAGACCTATCAGCATGCATAGAATCATGTTGGCAGCACTGACTTATATTAATTACTCCAAATTAATCTAGAGTGTCAAGTGCTATACGTATGCAAAGTATAGAGCTGTTGGCTTGCATTCTTTTTCTGATATATTGATATTAATGTAAAAAATATATAGACAGCATTTATTTACAGTTAGCAGCCCTGATTTCTCTTAAGAATACTTATAGTCATATCTGTTTTGTTATACATAGCACATACGAAATTTGGTTGAAATCCAACTGATAGTATAGGAGTTACATGTATTTAAAAATTGGTCTTACCAGCAGGCATAGAATCATGTTGGTAGAACTGAAGTATATAAGTTACTCCAAATTAATCTAAAATGTCAGATCCTATACGTGTGCATAGTTTAAAGCTGTCGGCTTGCATACTTTCAGATATATTGGTATTTGGATGAAGAAATAGAGAGAGCAATTATTAACGGTTGGCAGCCCTGGTGGCTCTTAAGAATACACTCAGTCATATCTGTTTATGTACACATATTACATACAAAATTTGGTTGAAATCCAAATAATAGTGTAGAAGTTATATGCATTTAAAAATCGGACTTATCAGAAAGCTTAAAATTATTTTGGCAACACTGTCATGTATTGAACCCTTTATACTCTGATAGTGTAAATGATTGTATGTTTTTTTTCTGCAATATATAATATTTCTACCAGTATCATGAAAACCAGACCGAAATGGTGAAACTATGGACATTGGTTGGAGACAGTAAGAATGTACCTGGGTGCAGAAAGACAAAGCTTAATCGCTAGTGGAATTTGTGAAAGGGACCAAGCCTAGCGATGAATCAGAAAGCAGGTGCTGGCTGGCTTAGAAATAGGAAGACGCGAGATGACACATGCGTCTGGAATTTTCCTTGTTCTGTTTCGCGCCTAGCCAAAAGAAATGCAATGATATGAGAGGTTGATTGATCAACTAGACACTCCTACAGGGCGGGGTGTTGTAAGAAAAATCACGAGGTCTACGTGAGTGAGAACCAATAGGAGAAGAATGCTACTTTAACGCGGCAGACCCGGCGTCATGCTCAAGAGCTCAGATTACGGCGGGAAACTGGACACCGATTATCCCTATGAACGATTCTCGATTAAATTAGCATGACCTTGACCTGCGCATTTCTACGAGTTTAATGATGTTTATTACATGCCTGTAAGACAATTATTATGAAAAAGATTTTTATATTTCCCTTTCCATAGGCTCTCAGTGGCCGATTCACATATAAGTGGCGTGTGAAGCCATGAACACTGACTTTATTTTGAGCGTCTGAGGACGTAAGACTTTATTTTGTATGTCGGTGAACACAGGTTAAGACTTTAATTTGTGCGTCTGAGGGCGTAAGACTTTATATTTTGTGTCGGAGGACACAGTTTAAGACTATTATTTTGAGCGTCTGAGGACGTAGGTACTTGTACTTTGAGTGTGATGAGGACACAGATTTTATTGAGCCAAATGTGTTGTAAATTCAGTGTTTGATTGATAGTCACTGTACTATTTTGTAGGGCCAGTATCTTCGACAATTCGCCAACAGACTGTTTTGGGGAACAAAGTACTCAAACAAGGTGAATTTAGTAGACAGAAATCAAGTGTGTATTAATTTGACAAACATTTTTGTATCAGCACGAGAGATGGCAGCGTCGATCATGGAAGCAGTCTGGAATCATCATCACTTCGTTGAAATGTTTGCCATGAGCTAAAAGCATTTAAGTAGGGAGATGGCTGCCGATGTCCGATGACGCTGATTTGCTGAAGGATGAGTATTGAATAATATTTTATTATTGACAAGTCAATTTATGGTGTATGGGACCAATTTATGTAAATATCTTGTTTGTGTGTTATTAACGTAGAGTTTGTATTTGTCTGACACACAGTAGTTGCATGGAAACAGCTAGCGCTAATTTTGTAGATATTTGTATATTTTGATTGTTGTAATGTACGTAACTATGTGCACTGCCGTGTACGCATATGTTAACGTAACGCCGCTAAGTAACGTAGATCGGAGTTTTGTAATGCGACACAAGTAGAACTGAATTAATATAATATAAAATAGACTGGGGGTAATTTTGATCTTTGAGTAGAGTTTACGATTGATTAGATTCATTGTTGTTAATTGCCATTGTTGCAATGTAGTTTTGTTGCGAGTAGCAATCAGCTAACTCTAGGGTTTAATCTTGGTGATAAAGTTTTGAGCGTCTTGCACGCGAAAGTAGGAAAATCTGGATCAAACCGACCTCCTTAATGTGATTTTTAAGTCAGTCCAGCATGGTGTCATGTGTGAGTTATGCTGGTATTGTCTGCGGGAAATTCAGCATGGTGTCTGATTTCCGTCATGCCGCAATAAGCCAGGTTCATTCATTTTGCGACCTCGCGAGGCGCATATATGGATATGATGTTTCCTTGCCATTTGTGTAAAATGGGTGAGATTTGTTGCTGTATTCCACAAGGTTTAACGAGGCCACTGGGTCAAATCTTTATTTATAGACACGCTCGGGAACTGACAGGTGATAGAGATGTGGAGGGGAGTGAGTAACCAAATCTTGAGGCGGGTTGATCAGATAAGACGGCCGTTGGTCATTAGCAGATGCAGAGCTTGTTGGCCTGTTTCTTATAACATTTTCTATTCAGAAAAGAAATGATCAATTGTAAATAATATTTATGAGTAAATGGGGTGTTGTCTACGTCGTACTATAATCTCCGGAGCGTTAGCTTATCGTGCATTTTATTCATGTAAAGTAATCTCAGCCGGCGAGGCTTTTGTTGTTGTTGGTTTATATTTCATGTTTATGTTTCGTGTAGTCACGCGCGACGCTGTTTTCCTTGTTTGTTGTGTTGGCCTGGCAGGCAGCTCATTTGTCAGATGCGTCATCACACTGAGGGGGAGAATCTGGGAGATTCTTGTAAATTTGAGATATTTAATTTTGAGTGTGTCAGAATTAATTTAGTTGTTTTTATTAAGTGTAGTGTCCTATACACATAAATGTTGACTTGCGAGATGGAGGTTCGTGAGCACCGTGGCTGCTACCCGCTGTAAACGAACACTCATCCAAGTACTCATTCCTTTAAGTTAGTCAGAACGCACACATACAATTTCTTATACGAGTCGGTGGACCTGGTATCCACAGTTTCTGTATGAGCAGTGGGTCGGAGTAACCCCTCATTTTATTATGTTGATTTTTGTTGAGGAGTGATGTCAGGGAGGAGTTTGTTTGTTATATTTCTTTGTTTATGCATATTTCAGTCATTAAATTTTGTTTACTTTACATCTTATTCATTCTTTCTTAGTTTAGTGTTTTTACCATATGACCCTTCAACCAGTTGAGCATGTTGTTTTGGCGAACATATTATAGCACCCACTGAACTGAGTACGACCCCGAAGAACAGATTCTTGCAGATAAACACGGCGATACTGAAGGGCTCAATATGGCCTCCTGGAAATTAAACTGAAATAGTATGATCTACATGTGTGCCAATTTTGGAATAGCTCCCATGCATACCTTCCATGATATCCAACATGGAGCTCAAATTTCTATTGCGTTTTTTCAGCAGTTGGTAGCACTGACATCATCTTCAAATATGGGCTTCAGATATTCTGGTATACATCTTTACTCATACTAAATTTGGTTTCGATCGCTGCAGCCGTTTAGGAGTTGATAGGGGGACACACACACAGCCAGACAGACAGAAGGACAGACAGACAGACAGACAGAAGGACAGACAGACATACAGAAGGACAGACAGACAGACAGACACACATTTTCCCGGATCGATCGCATAAGTCTACTTTTTCCTCATTTTTGTTAAATGTGAAAAGTAGGCTAAAAATACAAGTAGTTCTGTGAAGAACTTAATGGCCTATTTTCATATATCTTACTGTTCTTTTCCATTAAAAACTCTCCCAGCTAAGGATTTTCCATGTGATGTATTAAAAAGCTTTTAGTAGACGACCTATGTTTCACCAACACCATTACATTGAGAAATCCTGTGCTAGAATATACAGTATTGTATAACTTTCACTATCGGTGATTAAAACTCCTCCCGCGAGATGACTACTTTCTGTAACGAGTCAAGAAAACAAACATCAAATAATATGATTTACGAAACGTAAGCTACAGAATGTAGTACTACTTTCTTCGGCTTTTCCCAATTAATTGGGGTCGCCGGAGCCAACCAGGCTCATTTTGGTTTTGACCGGGAATATAAGGCCGGATGCCCTTCCTGACGCCACGTGATTTTTCAGGTGAAAATTCCAGCCCGCTGTCACCGGGATTCGAACCCCGGCCGTCCGGGTGAAAGACGAGCAGCTAAGCCACTGCGCCATCACGCTCCCAAGCTACAGAATGTAGTGCCATTGGATTATGATTATTATAATAGGCTATCATACAAATCTTCTCTTCAATCGCTTGAATCGGATGTGAGATAAGTTATATATTTTAAAAAAGTGGTTTTGAAATTTCGAACTGATGCCATCTTTAACTTTTGAAAACAAATAAGCATGATATGTCTCGATACGAATCTCTGAGTAAATATTCACGGTTCCTAGTTTCATTGCATTACATCGCCACAAAAGTCCTTTGAAATATTTGAAAATCACTTGGCTGCCATGTTGTTTTTGTGTTTTTCAAGATTTTAGGTTAATTTTAAGTTAATAGTCCTCTATCACCATAAAAATATTCCGTTTGATTGGTAGAATAGTTTCAGAAATATTGTGAACTGGTGAAATATATTGTATGAACGTCATGTTGGATTGTTTTATATATACGCTACAGAATTATATGTCAGCATATGAATATTCTAATGATAGTTCATTAAACCAATCTGCATTGATATTGCTTGATTAGAAATAAAAACGTTATATTAAAAATATGAACAGCCTCCATTTTTATGTTCTTAAAGTAATTGAATTAAATTAGACGCCAATTTATTAAGCCTTATATGTAGATATACCGTTCTAAATCTCACTGTGCGCGGACTATAAAGTTGCAAGTAAAATCAATTTCAATATTTAAATTTCGCGCCACCGCCATGTTGGTTTTTGTGCTCATCAGGTTATTGAAAGTCCCATAGTTGAACTTATTTGAATGGCCTCTGTCACATACATTTCAGTTTGATTGCTATAATAGATTCTTAGAAATTGAGAACTAGTGAATTATTTTGGATAATTGCCATGTTGGATCGTTATATAATGTAGCCCATAGAGTTATGTATCATAGATGACGATTATTGCTTTGGTTCATTATTCAAATGTTCACTTCGATCGCATGATGAGGCTACCTAAATAAACTTAATTTTTAAATTTCGCACAGCCGCCGACAAAAGGTTATGACAATAACTGAATTAAATTAGATGACAGTAGATTAAATCTTGTATAAATATTTATCGTACCAAGTTTCATTGCACTCGAATGATTACATCACGAGCAAATTCATTTAAATATTTTAAATTGCTTGGCCGCTATGTTGATTTTTGAAAGTCTTGAACTTATAGTAGTACTCTCTATCACCATACAAAATTCCAGGGTGATATCAGTAACAGATTCGGAGATTAATAATGCCAGTGAAATATTTCGCGAAACCGCCATATTGGATTGGTGAAGCAT
Organism: Meconema thalassinum; assembly: GCA_946902985.2. NCBI lineage: Eukaryota > Metazoa > Arthropoda > Insecta > Orthoptera > Tettigoniidae > Meconema > Meconema thalassinum. The sequence continues at coordinate 1,451,085,154 of OX336388.2, read as the reverse complement.
ATTAAAATGTAAAAGACACGGTTGAGATTGTACAAGGTAGTAGAAGTACAGTATCTCCTTGCCGAGTTTCTTTGAAATCACTCCAGCCGTTTAGATTTTATTAGGAAGGGGTTGTGGATGGGGGAGGGGCACACATGTCTCACACAGACGAGGTGATCTCATAAGCCTATTTTTCTAAAGATGAAATTACACTAAAAGTAAAATAATTTTCAAACGTAAGTGGGATATCGTTAAGCATACTTAACATTATCTTCAACTGTCTTCTGTTGTGAGTCCATTTCTGGCAATTACCTTGTCAGGAATTACCTCTTCAATTTGTAGAGGGGCATTACTGCTAAATGTTTCATACAATGAAATTATACCTCTTAGTTTCATAAAGTCGTAAGGAACAAAAATTGAATGTGTCGACATCAATTTGCAACCCAAAACCTTGCTTATATTAGTATTATTAGTAGTATTACTATTATTATTATTATTATTATTATTATTATTATTATTATTTGTTTCCGAATTTAGCCAGCTATGGACCGCATAGAACCTAAGGCTTTCCGGTCAATCTCTTCTTTGCTCCCAGAACCTCTGCATTCTTTCACTTCGAATCCGAATGCTCGGCAGAAATTAATAATTTAGGCCTACATTTTGGTGGATTATCCTTAAATGTCTTAACGCTGTCAATGTGACTTCGAAACATCTTCCTGTTGTGGATCACGGCGGCAGTAATTCCAATTTCAACCGCAACTTTCTTGACTTCTTCTACCCATTTCGTTGTAGCCTTCAGTCTTGCAATGTACTCGAAGACTTTCTTCGTCAAACGGTTACCGTCGTTTGCGCATTGAGACAGTGATGCTTTCAATGTGACGGTAAAGGTCCTCGTTCTTACTTTTCTTCCATGTCCCGTCAGCACTTTTACGTGGTCGTGGTCCCAGAATTTTTCTTAACATTTTCCTTTCCTTAAGTTCAAGTTCCTTCAACTCCCCTTGTTTCATTCATAGTCAGACACTCCGATGCATATAGACACTCGGGCTTCACTGCCGTGGTGTAATGTCTGATTTTCGCGTTGTATATACTCCACGTTTATTGTATCTGTTCTGAGTTAACCTATAGGCCAGTTCCAATTCCCTAGCTCTTGCTTTGTTGGCCTCTTTATCCTGTCCATTGGGTTGCATCCATTCTCCCAAATATTTGAACTTTTCATCCCTTTTGACAGTCCCATGTTTTACTTTTATTCTTCTTCTTCTTCTTCCGAGTCGGCCAACAAAGGACCACGTCATTTCAACTGCCTCTTGCTTCATCGAGCTTTAACATCCTCCCAGTACTTTCGCATTAGTTCTCAATGCTGTTCTTCCCTTTCCTCAGTCCACTTCTTGCCTGTTGGAAGCTTAGACTTTTCTTGGAAACATCGATGTGCTGTTGGTTTTTGCTTAAGGGGGCCACGTTCCCATATATCGTTGCTTGTAATTCCCACTTCTTGCAAATCTTTGTCCACTTCAATAAACCAAGCTCCTTTGGTTTTCTATTTGAGGAAGTAGGTGAAAATTCTATTTGTCAATCGCACTGGGTTCATTCCTGTTTTATGACCGTAAAAGGCAATTCTCCATTTCCTCATTGTGTCAGTTATTTTTTCCACAGGGGTGTAAAGTGCCGTCTTCTATATTCTCCATTTTCTTTCACTGGGCCCAAGATTTTCCTTAGAATTTTCCTTTCTTTCACGTCCAGTTTCCCTATTAGTCACTTGCAATGCATTGCAAGGCACTCTGCAGCATACAAGCCCTCTGGACGGATGACTGTTTGGTAGTGTCATAACTTGGCATTATATGGATTTCTTGTTATAAATGGCTTTTGTTAGATTATATACCATTTCCATTTTCCTGAATCGTGACTCGAAAGCTGCCTTCTCGGAGAGATTGCGGTCTATCCACTCACCCAAATATTTGAACGCTTTTGTTTGCTTGATTTTCCCCTGTCTTACTTTCATTATTTATTTTTTCATCGTTATGCCCAACTACGGAGCACGCTTGAACTTATTTTGCACAATGTCCCTTCTTCTTTTTTTTTCCCAATATCTCTTGATTCGTTCGCTGAGTTCCTTTCTGCGTGCTTCTGTCCAGCCTGTATTTTTCCTTTTAGGTTTCTCTGCAAATTTATGTTTGTTTACTAGGCTTCTAAAGTTTACTCTATCTGGAATTGGTTTTCTCAGCAATACCCATTTCTTGTAGATCTTCATGTATTTCTGTTAACCAATTATTGCGGATTTTCAGGGTTAGCGCTAGATTTAGAATTCTCTTTGTCAGCCTGTCGTTATCCATTCTGTGAAGGTGTCCGTAGAATTTTAATCGTCGTTTTCTGATAGTATCTGTGATTTTTCTGTGGATTGAAAAATTTCATGTAGTTTCTTTTGCATCCAAATTCCATTTTCGAACTTTGGTCTTAGGATTTTTCTGAGAATTTTCCTCTCTTGTTTCTCGATGCTTTTCATTTGTGACCTACCGACAGCAGTGGCTCAGCTGGCTAAAGCGCAGCGTTAGGTCATGGGACCAAGCTCTCTGCTGACTCGGTAGACGTGTGGGTTCGAGCCCCACCGTCAGCCGTCCTTGAAATGGTTTTCCGTGGTTTCCCATTTTCAACACCAGGCAAATGCTGGGACGGTACCTTCTGATAGGCCACGGCCGATTCCTTTCACATCCTTGCCAGTTTCATTCATCTTCATCCATTCCATCTCTCATTCCGACGCGCAGGTCACCCACGGGCGTCGAATAGAAAGACCTGCACTCGGCCTCTGCGGAGGCCACACGACAAAAAAAATTGTGACCTGCCCCCAATTATCAGTGTTTCGGATGCATACAGTGCCGCTGGTTTGATGACTGTGTTGTAGTGTCGTAATTTTTCATTCTTTGAGATACATCTTTTGTTGTATCTGTTCCATGTGATTTTGTAAGCCCTTTGCAATTTAGCAGTTCTTTCTTTGATAGCTTACTGATGTAACCCTGCTGGCTGAATAATTTCGCCTAGATACTTGAAATTGTCTACTTGGGAAATTACTCTGTATTTGGTGATTAGTGGATGATTGTCAAATCTTGATTTAGTGCCTTCCAAAAACTGCGTCTTTTCAAATGATATTTGGAGTCCGGTTCTTGCGGCTATTGCATGCAATTTTTCTATGGAGTGGATTGCTTCTTGTCTGTTGATTGAAAGGATTGCAAGGTCATCTGCGAAAGATAAGCAATCAAGGTGAATTCTGTCATTAAGGCGTCTGCCAATGGTTATACCTTTAGTTTCTTTTCTCCATTCACGAATCACTTTTTCCAAAATTAAATTGAACAGAAATGGGAATAGTCCATCTCCCTGTCGGACAGCAGTCTGATATCGAAAGGTTCAGAAATTTCTCCCAAGAACTTAACTTTTTGTGTTGAGTTGGTCAGAGTTTGTTTAATCAGTTCCCTCGTTTTGCGGTCGACTTGGAATTCCTCTAATATGTTGGACAGGGTCTGCCGATCTATTAATAATAATAATAATAATAGTCTAATAATAATAATAATAATAATAATAATAGCTGTACAGTACGTGACATGCATTGAAATTCTAATCAGAGAAGGAAGGAGTTTATGCTGTAATCTTGTTTATTGAAGTGCTGTTGGATACACAATAGTTTTTGTTTATCCGTCTGGTGCGTACATGAATAAATCAAAAGGCTTTACAACGTGTGAGCAGGCCACGAACAGCTGTACACGTGAGAAGCATTGATTTTCCAAATTTTATCCACACACTTGTACGGATTGTCTCCGTGCTTTGTTGATTGTCATCGAAAATGCGAGTCACACCGGAAACTGTAAACGTTTAGAAACAAATAAACTGCCGCTAAACTGTATGATGTATACTATATGTTTGTAATGTTTACTTATTCAGAAACCTTCGTGAGCTTGCACAATAACTAACCAGAGTGCATTTCTTGAAACGACGCGCGCACCTTCTATTGTAAAATGGAATTCATCAACCTTCGCGGGCATGCGCAACACAACTCGCCCAAGTTCATTTTTGTTAAAACTATTAGCGCGCAAAAACAAATTTATTGAAACGACACGCGCGCCACCTACTGTGAAATGGATTTACTTATTAAGAAACGTTTGTAGGCGTGCACACGACAACAAACCAAAGTTCATTTATTGAAACGATTCGCACGCCAACACTAAGTTGTTGAAACGCCTTGCACACCATCTGTTGTAAATTGGATGTACTGATTCAGAAATCTTCGTGGGAGTGTACACACAACTCACCAAAGTTCATTTATTGAAGCAATTAGCACGCCAACACTCATTTTTCTAAAATGACTCGCGTGCCATCTATTGTAATATGGATTTTACAATTCTAAAACCTTCGCGGGAGTGCGCACAACAACTCACCAAACGTCCGTCGCAATCGTATGAATGGCATATGAACGCGTACGGGACTTTGTAGAAACGAAATGCTCACCATCACTCATTTGTTGAAACTAACTTATTCGTGTGCCACCCATTGTAAATTTGATTATAATTTTAAAAATCTGTGCACAACAATTCACAAATGTTTCTTTGCAATAGGATGGATGGTATATGAACGCATACGGGACAGACAGACAAGGAAACAAACAGGCAAACTGTCACGTGACATTCATTTTTATATAGGGAGAGTATTATTACAGTATTATTATACCAGCCACGGTGGCCGAGAGCGCTAATACGCTAGCATGTACCTTCCTGGCATCGGGTGACCGCGGTTTCGAATCCCACCTTGGCCTCCTGAAAATGGTTTTCGTGGTTATTCCATTTGCACCACCAGGCAAATGCCTCGCCACGGCCGACTTCCTTCAAACATCCCTTCTCTGACCCTTCCTTTAGACCCAAGTTAGCGGTCGTCTGGGCGATTGGCCTGTAACCATCCCCAGTTGTATCTGCAATCAAAGGGTTGAGCTCCCAGACACCATCCTTGCAACGGTAGAGGAATGATTCCTCGCAGAGTTCGTGGATGAAGCCGAGCTGGGAGGACAAGCGATTAATTAATAATTATTATTATTATTTTTATTATGTTTGAAACTACGTCGTTTCGTTGAGAAGCCTCAAGTACAAAAAAAACTCGAAGTAATGAACAAGGTATTTGCTTTCAGTCGTAACTGCTTTTATGTGGCCGATTTACAACATCGGACTGCCTGACTCAGCAATCGATAAGACATTTTATTTACTATCAAGTTGTTTTCCGGCTTCGTTGGCATAGTTGATAACATGCTGTGCTTCTATGCTGAAGATCGCGGGTTCAAATCCGGCCAAAGTCGTCGGATTTTTTAAGAGCGCTAAAAATCCCGGGCCCATGTCATAGATTTATGGCATGTAAAAGAACCTTCCACTAACTACAATTTTGTGAGGCTAAATTTGTAGGTTAGATTTGATTAACGCTCTATTAAGTGCCAGCTGCGGTGGCATCTAGTAGCCAAGTTCACAACTAGGTGTAGTTGACGGTATCATTTGTTAGAATGTTGGAACTACTTGAAATTGATCGTCTGCAGTCATTATTCGAATTACCGATAACACACACTAATACTGCCATCACAATTAACACCGGTTATCAGACGATTCTACACACACCCAAAGTACATGGGGCTTCATGACCGCGTTGATGCAGCCCCTAAACTGAGGAACCAACCAACTGTTGAGTTGGAAGTCTTCTGATTTACAGAGCTATGTGCCCACCCCTATACCCCTTCTCTTTTCAAATGGTGATAGCGCTCTAGCTGCTTGTTTCTTACAAAGGTGAAAAGTGTTCTATTCTACTTTAATGTAGCTTTGCGTACCCATCCTTGACGTGTTCATACTTTACAGGCTGCATTGCGCTCTAAAATGCACTGTGCACTGCCCATCAACTACGAGTATACCTCTCATGCACCCGTCCGTCCATCTTCACTGTCAACATTAATTTACACGTGACGGCGCATTGCGCAAATAAACTGTGTTATTGTAGTTGAAAAACGATCCAAGCGTGCATGTGATCTATGAAATAAAATTATTTTTTATTAAAAATTCCATTAGTTAAAGAAAAGGCATTTTTAAGTTTCGGGGTGCCAGAATTTTGCCAAAAGATTTTGCCAGTAAATCTACTGACATAGTTACCTCGCATTTTTGCAACCTCAAAAGCTAACTGACTACGCCAGGATTGGATCCTGCAACCTTGGGTACAGCAGGCAAGAGCGTTACCGCTGCACTACGCTGCCAGTCTTCAGCGATGATAACACAAAGACAGTGGCAGGCGGAGAGTTAACGGCAAGCAAGTTCCTAAGTAGGCTGCGAACTAGAATTCTGACATCGCCAAATATTTAGACCGTGACGTCAGTATGAATAAGTTAAATAGTGACCTCGAGTATTTCTTCAGCTCCGTTTGCAATAATTAAATGTCCGTATCACCTTAGGGAACTCCGGAATACCCGAAATCTACAAAATTGTATTTTCTGTCGTATTAATCTACGACCATCTAGCCTTCTAACAGTATATATATATATATATATATATATATATATATATATATATATATCACATCTCATTCCTTAGGCTACTTCCTTGATATATTCCCACAATCTTGCGTAAACCCATCAAAGTAGCCTATATTTAGCCTACTTTCGATTTTTGCAAAAAATGAAAGTAGACTTATGAGATCACTACAGGGCCAAAAATTGTGTGTGTGTCTGTCTGTGTGGGTGTATGTGTGTGTGTGTGTGTGTGTGTGTGAGTCTGTGTGTGTGTGTGTGTGTGTGTGTGTGTGTGTGTGTGTGTGTGTGTGTGTGTGTGTGAGTGTTTGTACTCTGGATGTCTGTCCCCCCCCCCCCCTATCAATTCGAACACGGTGAAACCGAATTGAACGAAATTTGGTACAGAGGTAGAACAAGCAAAGGGCACCTCAGTGTCATGTTTTATATCGCCGCCATCTTTACCAAAACTGAATGGCGGCCACTCAAACGTTCAAAACGTAAAATCAAATAGCGACTAACCAAATTATCCGATCTCTACCAAATTTGGTAATAACATACCATCATATAGGACGCGTCTTGTGACCAAACTACAAGGTCATCCGCAGTACCATTTCAGGATGGTGGCCGTGCGAATTATGCAAACTTTATAATCCATATCATGGGACCCACCAGTTTCGATTATCGAGCCGAGAATGTATTTAACTGTTCTAAAGGAAGAGGCACGTTCGAAATTAAAAGTTTATTTTGTAATACTATAATGCAGAAGTGATTTTAAAAAGCTGAGCCGTCTCGGTAAGAAGAGAAGATGGCAGCGGATATCTTGTGCCTGACTTATATTTCACTAATTTGAGCATTGCATGCAATATAGCGTACTGATACAAAATAAATAAACTTTGTATGAAATGCTTTATAAATAAATATTATACTCCACTGATGAAATCGTTTAATCTAAATCATTATTTGCTAACAAGTTATATGTAAGTCATTTTATATAGAACGATGTTCGTTGTCACAAATGGCTCCGTGGTGAAGCGTTGGCCTATCACTCATATGCCTATGGTTCAAACCCCGTCAGAGTTTTTCTTTTTGCTTGAAATTTTATATATTTATTGTTTTGTAATGATTCAGACGTTTTAAAATTAAGCGTTATATTTTGCATATTACGGTGGAAAATATATATTTAATTAAAACATAATTCACCAGCAGATTTGCTCAAGACATCTAGCAGCCAAAAAGGTAACTGCACGCCGGCCTACTTATTAACTTCAAGATTTTATTGAAAAGCTTCTTTTTATGGCCACTAGAATGCACTCGCCCTGTTAGGGTTATATTGTTCGATACTTCTCCACTAGATGTCTCGACTGGTCTACGTGGGACTCCATTGGTTAGTACCGTATACCATTGGCATTCTATGCGCATCGAACTTGAAGAATGGCAAGATGATACTACGATACATTTTTACTTTTTATTTTAAAGGCCTATTGTGCGCTATTTGAAAATGTTATTTGAAGTAAAGAACAAAACGTTTTCACATAGTAACTGAATTCTAGCCGTTAGTGCTAGTTCAGGTTATTAATTAATACTTTTATTTCAGGCAAATAGCAATCGAAAATATTCACATAGTTTGTATACACACGTCTCTGTAGGGTCATGGAAAGATTTGTCAATTCAATTAGGGTTGTGAAAGCCATGCACAACCAGACGTGTAAAGACATGCCTCAACTCAAAGTTGGATGTTGCCCACGGCAGGTCGATTATGTAATAATAACAATAATAATAATGTTATTTGTTTTACGTCCCTTTTAACTACTGCTGCTTTTAGATACGCCGGGGTGCCAGAATTTTGGCCCGAAGGGGATCTTTACGTGCCAGTAAATCTACTAACACGGCTCCCTCGCATTTGTGCACCCTCAAATGCCAGCTGACTGCGGCAGGATACCAACCTGCTACCTAGGGCCCAGCAAGCGAGAACGTTACCGCAGAGCCACGCAGCCAGTCCGGTCGATTATGTCTCCAGATCCATAACATTCTTGAGATACTTCTTATCTATCTTTCTTCAATGATGGTAGTAGTTTTTTTTTCTAGGTTGTGGCGTTTGGTAGAGGTAAATAGTTTCTAAGGTCTTCAACCAAGAAATGATTCTATTATACTCTTTGATAATAACAACGAGTTATAACTATACTCATACATTTAGGAGAAAGTAGGCTATATGTTCTTTACTGAACATCTTGTTTTATTATTTCTATTAGATGATAAATACAAAAATATTTCAAGAAAGAGACTGCGTTGAAAGCAAGGGTGAAGGGACATGGAACAGTTTAGACAGTTTGGAAATACGAAGAAAAATAGATGCTATGAAATTCATTTTCAAAATTATAAACAATTTAATTGATGATTCCGAATTCCTTTCTCTTTTTAATTTACATGTACCACTCATCAATTCAAGTAACAATATCACATTTGAAATTAAAAGAACCAGGACATCTGCCCACAAAAATTCACCGCTGAACAGACTGTGTAATATCTTCAACAATGCTGTTCAGAGAAATAATATTTGAGTACTTCCTTGACAGTATTTTTGATGGAATTTCTTACCACTCTCCAGAAATAATGTCTCAAACCTTGCAAATTGAAAATCATGAATTCTTACCAGAGTGCCATTCTACCTAGACAACCTTGTAATACACATGTATTATTTGTACTAAACTGTTTAAATTTCACACCTAGATATTTTAATTAGTTCTGTTTAGTTACTGTTTAGTTTAAGTTAGTATAAGTTATAAGGTAACATACTGTGTAATCTTTATGCCACTGTAATTGGGATGAAAATCATGTTGTGCGCAAATAAATAAATAAATAAATAAATAAACAGCAAAATGGAAGTAGAAGAAGAAGAAGAATCACATAATAATTAAATGTTCTAAAAATAGGTAATATATTTTGATTCCCATTTCTCCCTAAAATGTTTTATTAGATGAAAAATCCCCCTTTATATTCAGAACTTTTCAACATACAAAGCTGAAATTCCAGATCACAGTTGTTTTTTTTAATCCATTAACTCAGGGATGACAGCCAAGTATACTAGTACGTAATCCATAAGGTGGTATTCACAACGGGGATAAAACTACGGTAGGAGTAAATGACAACACTGGGTACTTATGTTCCATCCCACTGGGAGCGCTGCTAGGCAAAAGGTCGCCTCGATTGGTTGATTTGGTCTTTTTATACAGTACTGTATTTGATATTCCACATTGTTGATAACATGGCAGCTCCACATGCTTGAAACACGTTGTGGTAACTGTTAAGTCACTTATACGATTAAACTACTCGCTAATGGCAAATATTGTTCCTGGATACCATGATACTGTCGTATTTACGCAGCTTACAATCAAGCTCCATACTTCTCATTCATAAACCGTATTTGTCAAATGATCAAGTTGCGGTGTTGTTCACACCAAAGAATATAGGTCATACGACATCGGTGTACACAGTTCAGAATAAAGCCTTCCAGTTCAAAGTCTCCAGTTGGTGCAATTATTGTAATGAAAAGATTCCCTGAAATAAAATATGGATTTTAGTGACCCAGTTGAATAAAAACGTTAAAATGTTTGGGAGCTAATATTTTCATACTTGTAATTGACCTCTATACCACTACGAGTGCAGCAATAGTTTCTTACCTTGCGTCTTACTAGTGGCGGCTGGTGCAGATCAGTAGTGCGATGTAGCCCTCCCCCCCCCCCCCCCCCGAACAAAAACTAAAAATATTTAGAAACATATAGAAACACTCCCTCAGTTTTCCATACTGCACAAAAACGCAAACAAACTCAACACATACTTTAGGGGCAGATGACCTCACTGTTCCACCTCTTAAAACTACAATAACTAATTAGCTAACTAAACTCTAACTAAACACTTTCATGAAGTCCCGTACGGACAAATACTGAAACATTGAAAATCTTCTGTTTATAGTGATCGGTTTATGTCATCACATTTGTTTTCAAGGATGTTGTTCTCAACTATGCGAGTCGAGTGCATACAAAGAAAACGCTCCCAACCATTTAAAACATTATGAATATGAAAGATTCAGCAATTGACTTTTGAGAGACAACCAAAAGCAAACAACAATTAGAGACTAATTTACACAACTGAACAGTTAACTATATTCAAGTGTTGTGTACCGGTATCTGTTTCATTGTAGTGCATGTAGGTTATAAATAAATACAGTAGGCTACCTAACAATTTTTACTTTTCGGCTACTGTAATCAATCGGTTAATCTTATCAAATTATCTGCATCCCAGAGTGATCATAATAAGTGGAGTCCACTGTACTCGTATTCATGAACTCAGAAATACTTCGTGTGAGTGCGCAAAAACAGAAATTTTCAGTGTTACCAAGAGCATTAAACTGGCACCAGCAAAGCCGTAATGTTATTTTGTTGTAGTGAAATTTACAAACTAGGCATTTTGTAATTAAAGAAAATCACAATATCTTGTCTTTATTTTTACGACATAAAAATTATAATTTTTATAGTTCTTCGATTTGCAAAATGTGGCTATAGAATAGGTAACATGGAATGGTTGGCTGGTTGGTTTCTCAGTTCAGGGGCTGCGACAACGCGGTCATGTAGCCCCGTGTGCTTTGGGTGTGTGTCTGATAACCGGTATTACTTATTGTGATGGCTGTATTAGTGGGTGTTATCTGTAATTCAAGTAAGGACTGCAGACGATCAATTTCAAGTAGCCTAGTCTCTGTTTTTGTTGCCAAATGCTACCGTCAACGACACTTTGCTGAGAACTTGGCTACTAGATGCCACCACGAGCAGCACCTTGCGACGAACTTTGGAACATAGAGCGTTAATCAAATCTAACCTACAAATTTAGCTTCACACAATTGTAGTTAGTGGAAGGTTCTTTTACATGCCATAAATCTATGACATGGGCCCATCAGCTTTACGTCCACTCTGAAGGAAGGCAACTGAGGGGTTTTTAACGCTCTTAAAAATCCGATGACTTCGGCCAGGATTGACCCCGCGATCTTGGGCATAGGTAACTTGGGAGATTAAGAGACCGTCGCGTCTGTCGGGGACAGCTTCTTCTAATATTTTCCTCCGTTTCGTTTGAGTGATTCCTGTTAAATGCTACCGCTGATTCTACCTCCCACGCTCTCATTTCGTGTAACCAGTGCTGCCTCTCTGTGTTTGAACGATGATGATGTCTTGGCTCTGGTCTTGGCTGTTGTCCCAACAGCACAATTAAAAAGTTGGACTCGCATGCGCAAAACGCAGAGTTCATGTTACTGGTAATAAACTCAGAAATTCTCCCTGAGCTGCGATCTGCACAGCTAGTTTCGGACGCGCAGTGGAGCACACGACTAGATAACTCGTGGTGAGGGGAGTTGAAATATGTCCTGTTCTTTGGCTGACGTCTTTTTTAAAGCGCTATATTTGATTGTATATGATATTATTAAGGTAATTTATTTTTAAATAGAACAATGTGCTGTTACCTCAGCACATAAGGTGCTGCTGCCCCTGCGTCATCCATCATAAAAAATGCTAAGATGTATGTTTCACAAAACTAAAGCTCTTAAACCGTGGGTAGTTAAAAGGTGCGGTTTTGTACCTAAATCTTCCAAATCATGTCAATAGTACAGGAAAAAACTTGCATTTCTTGAAAAGTCAACAGAAATACGGCACTGGTATATATATATATTTGTTTATAAAGTGCAAGGAAAGCATTTCTACAAAAAAAGAATATATTGACAACGAATATAGATTTAGGTATTAAGAAGTCATTTTTGAAAGCTTTTGTCTGCAGCGTGGCACCCTATGAAAGTGAAACTTGGACTGTTGGTGCAGCAGAAAAGAGGAGAATTAAAGCGTTTGAAATGTGGTGTTACAGGAGAATGATGAAGATCAGATGGGTAGATAGGGTTACAAACGAAGAGGTATTAAAACGTGTGGGAGGGGAGAGATGTTTCTGGCGACTGCTAAAGAAGAGAAGAGATAGATTGGTAGGACACAAACTAAGACACCCAGGAGTAGCAAGCGTAATTATGGAAGGAAGGATCGAGGACAAAAACTGTAGGGGTAGACCAAGGTTAGAATATGTTAAACAGATTGCCTCGGAGGTAGGGTGTGGTAACTATGCAGAGATGAAACGATTAGCTCAGGACATTGAGGCATGGAGGGCTGCATCAAATCAGTCAAAAGAATGAAGACTCAAACAACAGCAACAACAACAACAACAACAAAGTGCGTTTAAACAAATAGCCCCTGCCAGAACTGTGTCGCGTCAAGCCCGGATACCAATATAACAGGGCATGTGGTTTATACACGTGCGATAGTTCTCGCATGGGCCCGTTAGTTTCTATTATATGTGGTATTCACTAATATAATGAGCATTAATGGCTCAAAATAGAATTGCTATTTCTGTCTAATCGTTTCCTAATGAATTAACAATAACTCCCGCCTTGTTCAAAGCGATCGAGTTTCTTTAAGCACTTAAAAGTCAGTGTCAATCCCGGGCAGCAGAGGGGATCTCTAATGTTGCTTCTTGTTTAGACCAAAGTAGGCTACACTGAAACAGTATTGTTATACATTTCCCTGATTTAGATGTGATTGTTTCTTTTCGATACGGCGTCACTTCTAGCCAGCCGCCTTCTGTGATTTCAGGGTTATTATTGAAACTTCACATCCTAAGGTCCTGAGTTCAAACCACGGCTATGCTAAGAAATTAAATTCTGCTCTGAGGGTTGGAGCGATATAAACTCAGCCTTTTGAGCAAGACTGAGAAGAGATGTGTTTAATTACTTCCTCGACTGTTCTAGATGTGATTTCCCACATTTACTTCAAGTAAATGACGGGATGGTACCTAACATAAGGCCATGGCCGTCACCCTCCGAACCTTAACTTCAATTACAAAAAATATACACATATTACAACAGCTATCATAATAACACAAGTTATTAGGCAGGTCCCATAAATACCTAAGTACACGGGGCTACATGATCACGATGTCGCAAGCCCACTGAATTAATCAACAACAAAAACATGCTCATTTCTTTTCAATAAGGATTACCAATTTCTTGTTAATGTTGTAAGCATTGCTGTTGCTACTTCGTCTCGAGGTTTGAGACGTCTTAGTTGTCAGCCGCGTGTACTTGGGTGTGCATTGATTAAACTATGTATCTGAAGTGACTGTAGGAGTTTGTGTAATTAAGCTGACCGATCAAATATATATCTCACCCCCTCGTAAGAGCACACTGTCAAAAACTCCCACAATTTAGGCACACAATTGAGAGCTTGTTTTCTACGTTCTGTGTATTTCATTTTCTGTAAATTCTCCTTTTACCTCTTTTTTTTCCTATTTTCATTTATAAAATTTATGAGATCACCTTTTGTTTTAGGTATGTGTGTGCCCTATTAAAATCTAAACGGCTTGAACGATTACAATGAAACTTGGGAATGTCATTGAATTATGTAACTTGCCCTTCGTAAATTGTATAAGAGCGGCTTCGGTGGCGTAGTTGGTAGCATGCTGAGCTTCTATGCCCAAGATAGCGGGTTCAAACCCGGCCGAAGCCGTCGGATTTTTTAAGAGCGTTAAAAATCCCTCAGTATGCCTTCCTTCGGAGGGGAAGTAAAGCCGGCGGTCCCATGTCATAGATTTATGGCATGTTAAAGATCTTTCCACTAATTACACCTGTGTGAAACTAAATTGGATAGGTTAAGAATGTAAACAACGCTCTTAGGTTGCTACGTTCGTTGCCAAGAGCCGACTGCGGTGGCGTCTAGTAGCTAGTTCTGAACTAGGCCTAGTAGTCGTTGACGGTGGCGTTTGGCGGCAAAAGTAGGAACTATTTGAAAATTCAAAGTTTCAGTCCCTACTTGAATTAATAAAAACAGATACACACACTAATACAGTCATCACAATTAACACCGGTTATCAGACAAATTCTACACACACCCAAAGTACACGGGGCTACATGACCGCGTTGTCGCAGCCCCTAAACTAAGGAACCAACCAACCAACCAAATTGTATAAGCCGTACATTTGACTTTTCTTAAAAGTAACAGCTGAGTCTCGTTGCAGAAAGTCACCATCTCACGGGAGGAATCATAAATTAACAGATACTGAAAGTTATATGTTCTGTATATCATGTAATTTTGCATTGTAGTGGTAGTGGTTGGAATTGTTGTAAGGGGTGGAAACCCAAGGTCATAAGCCCCAATTTTCTAATGTGAGTATTGTAAATTATAGGTTATACGCATATTCATTTATAAAAAGGGACACATTCTACTGTCGTTCTATTGAAATAGTCTCTCGCTAACTTGATAAACCAGTAACATGAACTGGTACACATTTCATTAGTGTTATATTCATGTAATGTAGATAAGCCTCATCGTGTGTCTGAATATATTTTCCAGTGATAACGATGTGTATGACTTATCTTGTGTAACGATGAAAGTTTTAATGTAAGACAGGGCAAGTACTAGTAATGTAGGAATACCATATTATTATTATTATTATTATACCGACTGTAGTGGCTACGCTGGCTAAAGCGCAGTGTTAGGTCATGGGGCCAAGCTCTCTGCTGACTCGGTAGACGCGTGGGTTCGAGCCCTACCGTCGGCCGTCCTTGAAATGGTTTTCCGTGGTTTCCCATTTTCAACACCAGGCAAATGCTGGGACGGTACCTTCTGACAGGTCACGGCCGCTTCCTTCCACATTCTTCTCCAATTTCATTCACCTTAATCAATTCCATCTCTCATCCCGACGCGCAGGTCGCCCACGGGCGTCGAATAGAAAGACCTGCACTAGGTCTCTGAGGAGACCACACGGAAAAAAAAATATTATTATTATTATTATTATTATTATTATTATTATTATTATTAGTTTCGTTTCGGTCATCTATGGACTAAGGGCCAATTTCAATGATTTGTCCTTTGCTGTTCCATCTTTTTCCTCCAGTATTCCTTCATCTTACTATGTTTTCTCTTCCTTTCCTCGGACCATTTCGAGCCGGCTTTCTTTCCCTTCCTCCCTTGTAATCCTTCCATTATTAGCACTTTTTAGCCTACTTTCGATTTTTGCAAAAAATGAAAGTAGACTTATGAGATCAACACAGGGCGAAAAAAGTGTGTCTGTATGTGTGTGTGTGAGTCTGTGTGTGTGTGTGTGTGTGTGTGAGTGTGTGTACTCTGAATGTCTGTCCCCCCCCTATCAATTCGAACACGGTGAATGCGAATTGAACGAAATTTGGTACAAAGGTAGCACTAGCAAAGGACACCTCAGTGTCATGTTTTATATCGCCGCCATCTTTACTAAAACTGAATGGCGGCCACTCAAACGTTCAAAACGTAAAATCAAATAACGACTAACCAAATCATCTGATCTCTACCAAATTTGGTAACAACATACCTTCGTATAGGATGCGTCTTGTGACCAAACTACAAGGTCGTCCGCCATACCATTTCACGATGGCGGCCGTGCGAATTATGCAAACTTTATAATCCATATCATGGGACCCACCAGTTCCGATTATCGAGCCGAGAATCGTTTTAACTGTTCTAAAGGAAGAGGCACGTTCGAAATTAAAAGTTTATTTTGTAATACTATAGTGCAGACGTGATTTTAAAAAGCTGAGCCGATTCAGTAATAAGACAAGATGGCAGCGGATATCTTGTGCCTGACTTATATTTCACTAATTTGAGTATTGCAAGCAATATAGCGTACTGATACAAAATAAATAAACTTTGTATGAAATGCTTTATATATAAATAATATACTCCAGTGATGAAATCGTTTAGTATAAATCATTATTTGCTAACAAGTTCTATGTAAGTCATTTTATATAGAACGATATTCGTTGACACAATTAGCTCAGTGGTAGAGCGATAGCCTATCGCTCAAATGCCTATGGTTCAAACCCGATCAGAGCTAGTTTTTTTGCTTGAAATGTTATATGTTTATTGTTTTGTAATGACTCAGATGTTTTAAAATTAAGCGTTATATTGTGCATATTATGGTGTAAAATATATATTTAATTAAAACATAATTCGCCAGCAGATTTACTCGAGACATCTAGCTGCCAAAAAGGTAACTGCACGTCGACCTACTTATTAACTTCCAGATTTTATTGAAAAGTTTCTTCTTCTGGCCGCTAGAATGCACTCGCTCTATTAGGATTATATTGTTCGATATTTCACCACTAGATGTCACGACTAGTCTACGTGGGGCTCCATTGATTACTATACCATTGGCATTCTATGCGCATCGAATTTGAAGAATGACAAGATGATACTACGATACATTTTTACTTTTTATTTTAAAGGGTTTGTAACAGCCTATTGTGCGTTATTTGAAAATGTTAATTGAAGTAAAGAACAAAACGATTTCACATAGTATCTGAACTCTACCGTTGGTGCTAGTTCAGGATATTAATTAATACTTTTATTTCAGCCAAATAGCAATCGAAAATATCCACATAGTTGGTATACACACGTCTCTGTAGGGTCATGGAAAGATTTGTTAATTCAATTAGGGTTGTGAAAGTCATACGCAGCCAGACGTGTAAAGACATGCCTCAACTCAAAGTTGGATGTTGCCCGCGTCAGGCCGATTATGTAATAATAATAATAATAATAATAATAATAATAATAATAATAATAATGTTATTGGTTTTACGTCCCTTTTAACTACTGTTGCTTTTAGAGACGCCGGGGTGCCAGAATTTTGTCCCGAAGGGGATCTTTAACGTGCCAGTAAATCTACTAACACGGCTCCCTCGCATTTGTGCACCCTCAAATGCCAGCTGACTGCGCCAGGATACGAACCTGAAACATACGGTCCAGCAAGCGAGAACGTTACCGCTGAGCCACGCAGCCAGTCCGGTCGATTATGTCTCCAGATCCATAACAGTCTTTAGATACTTCTTATCTTTCTTTCTTCAATGATGGTAGCAGTTTTTATCTAGGTTGTGGCGTTTGGTAGAGGTAAATCGTTTCTAAGGTCTTCAACAAAGAATAGTTCTATTATACTCTTTGATAATAACAACGAGTTATAACTATACTAATACATTTAGGAGAAAGTAGGCTATATGTTCTTTACTGAACATCTTGTTACCTAAAAATATCTCTCCATGGTGTTATCTCCTTCTTTGATATTGTTTCTTTCCAAATCCTTTTTGACTTCTTGTTGTTTTAAAATATTTAAATGTACTTGGCCTGAAATGACCACAAGGTTGAGTTTTGAGTTTGGAAATGTTGCTCTATAACACAATGTAGGTCGTGTAACCAAAGCTAGTTAGTTTATCATATGGAAAATGTACTTTATGGATGGGAGAGGATTTAAATGGGAAAGTCTGGTGTGATATATGAAAATAGTTCTTCACGGAACTACTTCACTTAAGGTAGGACTGGCAGGTCATTACATACCTCTGCTTCCTTACCCAATAGCCTGGGGTCATTCATCGCTAAGCCTGGCTCAATATCGGGGATGGCATTGCATTATACAGTCCAATGTTAATTGTTGTATCGATCACCTTAATGTCATGATCTGTTATCCAGATGCGATTATCCACTAACCGATTGGTTAATGAATTTTAATCGGTACTAAGCAGAATCTATAAGTACAGGGTGCAAATAAAGTCCAGACTATGTAATAAAAGAACTGCAAATTATGCCAACTTCTTGCACGTGTCATTTTAAGACATGGTAAAATGCTCTTCAGTTGGTCAACACGTACAGGAAATTCCAATTATCTGATTGGTTAATGTTTATATAATCTACCCCCGCCATGTCAAGCAGAGCAACATATTTTGGTAGCTGAAAGGCACGTGTTGCTACTGCACCGGCCTGCCATGACGTAGGCCATGAATGGATCACGTTATGCAGGACTGAACAGGCGATGTCCTCGAGGGGATCTCGCCTCGCTAGCTGTCGTTTGGATAAATATAAAATACCAGTACCGGTACATATGGGGAAATTAGGGGATCTTTGGTTTGAAAACCCTCTAGCATAACTAGAAAAATTTGAGAATTCTAAATCTGATAGGAACTGATCCCATATATCCCGTTACAAAAGAAATCTCATTCCGTTTCCAGCTGACACCGAATAGTGCAATGCATCCCACCTCAGCTTTCATACCAGGATTCAATTAAAATAATATTCAATAATTTATTGATGATAACACCAACGTTTCCAAAATATATTTTTTTAATCAGAAACCTCCAGACAGAATTGATTTAAAAATATCCATATCCCTGACTTCATCAAACCGACACTTCTAGTGTTGCAAGAAAAATATATCATTCATTTCAAACCACGAACTTCGTCTTTGAAGTTGCGGGATCGAATCTCGACTCAGTCATTTGAGAGAGCTAAAATGAGAGGGATCCCAGTCATTATATTTAGGCAGATTACCCCCTACTTTCAACTTTCTGTATAGTTCTCTCACTTTCCTCGTTAACAATCGGCTCGTTTTCGATACCAAGCTGGGCGGTCATGTTTATATTCCATAACAGTGTGGAGCCATGGCTTTCCTAGCTCAAGGCACAGTGTTGTGAACTGTCCACCGTAGCCACTGATAGCGTGCAGTGAGGCAGGATAGAACTCCGAGCAACAATGCAACACTGGGGAGCTGACAATCGAGCCGGCAGCCAGAGCTGGACTCTGAAATCTACGTGGAGAGATAGAGCAAGGATGCTATTGGTCAAGAACCATCAGCTGTTATTCAGCAGCGAACAATGGTTATTGTCGACGCGTGCTACTGCCTACCATTTGAGTCGCCGCTCGTTAACGAGGAAAGTGACAGAACTATAACAAATGTCTTGCTTTGCTGGATGTTCTCCTTATAAGAGTTTGCAACATTGATATGTGCTCTTCTTGACATTCTATTCTTCAGAAGGAAAGCTATCTATCTTATTGTATAATACGCTAAGTTGTATGTTTCACAAAACTCAAGCTCCTGAACTAGAGGGAAGGTGTGGTTTGTAACAAAATCTTCCAAAACGTCTCAATAGTGCAGGAAAAAATCTTGCATTTCTTGAAAAGTCAACGGAAATATATTTATTTGTTTATAAAGTGGTTTTAAACAAATAAACAAGACGATAGCCCCTGGCAGAACTGTGTCGCATACAGACCGCATAGCACTAGGGCCAGGCGGGTAGTCTGTACACATGGAGCGTACACAACCCATTAAGCAAGAATTCTCACACGGATCCGCTAGTTTTGTTGAGTTTGTACAACATCGGCAACGTTGTGATGAATGGGCATGTATACTTATTCAGAGGACTAATTGGTTTCTAAAATGTAAGTGTTTATTGAAATGAAAATCCACAACCTGCTTCCAGTCTCCGACCGGGTCAGGAATGGAATGAATGAAGCCCCATCTAGCGGCGAGGATATGAACTGTGCCGGCTGCCGAAACCTGTCGCACTCCTCTGGGGCAATGATTAAATGAATGACAGATGAAATGAAATGAGAGTGGAGAGTGTTGCTGGAATGAAATTGTGACAGGGAAAACCGGAGTACCCGGAGAAAAACCTGTCTGCCTCCGTTTTGTCCAGCACAGATCTCACATGGAGTGACCGGGAATTGAACCACGGACCCAGCGGTGAGAGACCGGCGTGCTGCCGCCTAAGCCACGGAGGCTGTTGTAAGTGTTTATTACTTTTAATAAATGACTTACGTGGTTACTTCCAGTTTTTCTGACAGCTTAAAGATCACTTATCAAATAACAAAAATCAACTCATTTTATTATCGACGTGGTTTTGCAGCTGCGCTGACGGAATGTCAATTGTTCGAGCGAATTGTTCGTAAATATCTTGTGTTATTCTTTTGCCCCTGAAACGCCTCAGGAAACTGCAGCGTTAGGTTAGGCCTATATTCGTTTACAGTAATTGATATCCCTGAGTCTCTGACATTGAGTTTCTCGTTTCATTTATGCATACGGATAAATCGTGATGAAATCACGCTTTGTGATTACATGGTTGTACGAAAATCGCACCCTGGGTAAATAGTGCCCACTGAGAAATGTGCGTAAATCGCGCCCAGTCTAGCAATTGTCCTCATGACAATACTGTTCTACATACCAAAAAACCTAACCTGGGGATTACGCCCCAGATCCCCTTGCTTGTAGAGCAATCAGTAATTTTGGTCTAGACAGTCATCTAACCAAATAGCGACCAATGATTTCGTCCATACCAATGGATTCGTCCCGACAATCGTCTAACCAAGTAGCGATCAATGGTTTCGTCCGTATCAGCCACAAATACTCCAGGCAGAGACTCTGCTGGGCGCGATTTACAGGACAACGATTTTATAATACATGGGGGGATCTACGCGATGATTACGCGTAAGTACATGGGGGAGAGCGGGTTAAACATCGACACCAAAAAGTGATCACGTAACATGTGGACGACCCCCAAGGCAAAATTCCGTCACACCAGAGTCTTAAAAACCCGTATTAATTACAAGGGAAGTATTGGTAGTAGTAGTGGTATTATGCCGGTCACGGTGGCTGAGAGCGTTATCGCGCTAGCTCGTGCCTCGCTGACATCAGGAGGGCGTGGCTTCGAATCCCACCTCGACCGTCTTGAAAATGATTTTCGTGGCTTCCCCTTTTCACCGCCAGACAAATGCCGGAGCGGTTCCCCTCAACAGGTCCACGGCCGACTTTTTTCATAATTCCTTCCCTGACCCTTCCTTAATGAGACCATAGTTGGCGGTCACCGGGACAATCAGCCTGTTACCATCCCCAGTTGTATCTGCTGACAAAATGTGTTCAGCTCCCAGATACCGTCCTTGCGACGGTAGAGAAATGATCCTTTGCAGAGTTCGTGGCCGAAGTCGAGCTGGGACGATAACCAATTTAAATACCCTGCCGATATAATTATTACTCAATTTGTTTGAAAGTTTACCTAGGTCTTAGAAAGCTGAATAGTGTAACTTAAATTATTAGTATTTAGCAGGCATGATGAGTCAGGGTTTATTGTTAATTAATTTAGGGGCTTTGCGGCATCGTGGTCATCTAGTACCGTGTACTTGGGTGTGTAAGGAATCTGTCTGATTACTTGTGTCATTGTGGTGGATGTTCTAGGGGATGTATTTGTAATTAGGGCTAGGATTTGGGTAGTAGATGGCCGTAGATTTAATTGAGGCACTCTCCCAGCATTTACCTGAAATAGGAGCGAGTAAAACGATGAGTAACACGTTTTGAATGACTGAGGTAAGAATCAAACCCTCCTCTTCTCAGTCCTGACAGGCGAGGCTGAGTGAACCCCACTTTCCAGCCTTCAGATCAGAATTAGATTTCTTTCCAAAGCCGAGAATCGAACCCGGTTATCCGCGGTGACTCCCAAGTATGCTAGTCACTACCCCATAAGGTGGACTTTTTAAATGATTTGATACGCAGCACGTTTGCTGGGGACAGGACGATGTAAAGTTCAAATCTTATATTCTTATAATAGTCCTATTATTAAAACCTTGTGACCTAAAGCGGTAGCTAGGCTCCCTAAAGCTCAGCGCTAGGCCATTGGACAAAACTATGTGAAGACCTGAAAGGCGTGGGTTCGAATCCTACGGTTAACCATCCTTGAAATGGTTTTCTAATATTTCCAATTTTCAACTCCAGGTAAATAACATAGCATAACCCCTGTCACTACAGCCCGTGAAGGACCTAGGCCTACCAAGCGACCGCTGCCCAGCCATTTGGCCTGCAGATATTGGGGTGATGCGTGATCAGTGCATCAGGTCCCCTCGGCCATTAATCTTGGTTTTCGAGATCGGGGCGCTGCCTCACTGTCAGACAGCTACTCAATTGTCCTCACGAGGCTGAGTGCACCCTGTTCCAGCCCTCACGTCAGTTTCTAAAATCCCTGACGGAGCCGGGAATCAAACCCGGGGCCTCCAGGTGAGAGGCAGGCGCGCTACCCCAACACCACGGGGCCGGCTACTCCAGGTAAATACAAGAGGGCAATGCTGCTTCCTTCCATTTCCTTGCCTAGTTTCATTCACCTTCATTAAACTCTCACTGAATCTGGCGTCCAGAAGGGCATACGGCCATAAAACCACTTGCTAGACATAAATTAATCGCATCTCATCCCCGAGAGACAGGAAGAATAAGGGGTAGATATGCACCATCGAAATTTTGTAAAAATAACAAAATTGATGGCTTATTGGCCAAGTAATAAAAATCCAGCAATTCCAGGTTTTTCCTGTCTTTTACATAGTCCACTACCCTAGCGATGGTCCGGGCAGGGTGATCCAAGATCCTGCTGATGAGTCTGACTTGGTACACCCAGGCGAAACTCCGCAAAACACACGGCAACAACCTAGTTGCTGGATTTTTAATTTTATAAATTATTACAAAATCTAGACCGCCCCGAATATTTGAAAGAATTCGGTGTCTCTGTAGCCAGTCAAAGAAAAATGAAATTATATTACAATATAAATCACATGACAAATATTAAAATTGGCGGTTAATTGTTGTTTCGGACAAGAATTGAAGATCGGCCTTACCTTGCTGTAGACCAGAGCGCGCGTCTGTCTGCTCCAGCTCACCGGCAGTGACTGACCATGTCTTCCTCAACACCTCTTGTTTGAGAGAGTGGTCGTGTTTACCATTGCGGTGGAGCAATACGCGGAAAGATCGTACCAGCCAAGAGCTCTTCAGATTTCTCTTGACCACCGGCAAGGAACTTCTCAGCCCTTACTTTGACGTACAGTCGCACAACTCGACTGGAAGCTTAAGAGGGGGGAGCTGGAAGTCCAGTTAGCACACATTCGAATCACGGCGCTGGCAAAGATTATTTTGTGAATGATTTCCTTCCCAGAATTTTTCCAAACCTTCCTCCAGACAAATGCTGAGATGGCACCTTATTTCACATTCTGGGCACTTAACCTCAAGCCCAGACCCCTACACCAAAGAAACACAGTTTATCAAGCAAATTCAACACATATCCAAATACACGGAACTGATGACGAAAGTATCCCAACCCTGTAAACAGAATTAACAACATTACATTATACGTACTACTCAATCCGATTGCCTCGTGTTGCAGTAGCTAGCATACTTGTCTATTACCATCTGAGGTCCTGTGTTCGATTCCCAGTTTCCTAAGAAATTGAATTCTGGTCTGAGGGTTGGAACGTGCTACATTCAGCCTCCTGTGGCAAAATTGTGAAGAGGTGGATTCAATACCCACCTCATAAGTGGTTTTCTACTTCTACTTCAGGCAAATGCCGGGATGGTTCCTAACTTAAAGCCATGGTCACCTCTTTCCCAATCCCAGCCTCAGACACAAATTCACACACACTACCGTACTACAGACACGATAATATCACACGTTATCTGACAAATTCTACACACAAATACACCCAAAGTACACGGACATGAAATGACCACGATTTCCAAGCCCCTAAAAGAAACAGCAACAATAACTTAATTCAATGGATGATTGATCCCTCACTGCTGAGACGAAAGGCTGTGTTTAGAAAAGAATATTAGAACTCAGTTACGACTATCAGCGTCTCAACAGCCTAATAACATAGATGGTTGGTTCCTCAGTTTAGGGGATGAGACAACGTGGTCATTTATCCCCATGTACTATGGACGTGTGTAGAATCTGTCTGATAACCGGTGTTAATTGTGATGGCTGTATTAGTGTGTGTTCTCTGTAATTCAGGTAAGGACTGCAGACGATCAATTTCAAGTAGTTCCTAATGCTATCAAATGCTACTGTCAACGACACCTAACTGTGAACTTGACTACTAGATGCCGTCGCAACCGACACCTGGCGACGAACTTTGGAACTTAACCTACAAATATAGCTTCACACAATTGTAGTTAGTGGAAGGTTATTTTAAATGCCATAAATATAAGACATGGGGCCACCGGCTTTACTTCCCCTCCGAAGGAAAGCTTGGTTGGTTGGTTCATTAGTTTAGGGGCTGCGACAACGCGGTCAGGTAGCCCCGCGTAGTTTGGGTGTGTGTAGAATCTGTCTGATAACCGGTGTTAATTGTGATGACTGTATTAGTGTGTGTTATCTTTTTTAATTCAAGTAAGGACTGCAGACAGTAACTACAAGTAGTTCCTACTTTTGCTACCAAATGCTACCGTCCACGACACTTAGCTTGCGGACTTGCTTACCAGAGGGCATTGCAGTCAGCACCTGGCGGCGAACGTTGGAACTAATAGAGCGTTATCAATTTTAACCTACAAATTTTAGCTTCACACAAGTGTAGTTAGTGGAAGGATATTTTTCATGCCAAAAATCTATGACATGGGACCGCCGGCTTTACTTCCCCTCCGAAGGAAGGCATACTGAGGAATTGTTAACGCTCTTAAGAAATCCGACGACTTCGGTGGGTTTGAACCCGCGATCTTGGGATTAGAAGCTCAGCATGCTACCAACTACACCACCCAAGCCGCCTAGTAACATAGACATTTCTCAACGAGATTTAGTTATTTCTAATGCGGATGAATGCAGTAACCGGCCATGGTGGCCGTGAGTGGTAACACGCTAACTCGTGCCTTGCTGGCATCGGGAAAGGCGTGGGTTAGAAAACCCTCTCGGCTGTCCTGAAAATGGTTTTCGTGATTCCCCATTTTAACCATCAGGAAAATGCCCAGACGGTTCCTATCACGATCGACTCCCTTCCAAAACCCTTCCCTGGCCCTTTCTTAATTAGACCCAAATTAACGGTCGCCTAGGAGATCAGCCTGTCACCATCCCCAGTTGCATCCACTATCAAAGTTTGTCCAGCTCGAAGACACCGTCCTTTCGACGGTAGAGGAATGATACCTTGTAGAGTCCGTGGGCGAAGCCGAGCTGGGAGGATAAGGCTTGACCCACGGACTCTGCAGATATCATTCCTTTACCGTCGCAAGGACAGAGTCTGGTAGCCGAACACATTTTGTCAGCGGATACAACTGGGGATAGTGACAGGCCGACCGCTAACTTGGGTCTATTTAAGAAAGGGTCAGGGAAGAGATTTTGAAAGGGAGTCGGCTGTAAACCTATTGAAAGGAACCATCCCGGAATTTGCCTGATGGTGAAAATGGGAAACCACGAAAAAACATTTTCAGGACGGCCGAAGTGGGATTCGAACCTACGCTCTCCCGATGTCAGCGATGTACGAGCTAGCGCGTTAGCGCTCTAACTCACCCTATACTATTGTAGCATATCTTATTGTTAATTATCATGGGTTTTATCACTTACCTCACAACGATTGCCGTGGACTACGTCGTTACGTTACGGCGACGTCACGAAATGTACCGAGAATGCACTGAGGTGTGTGACGTCATAGTACTGCTTGGTGCATGTGTATTGAGTTTATTGGTGAGACGGCAACAACACGGCGAGCGTGACGTCATCCAGCCAGCTCCCTCCTTTCACCGCGCGCTCCAGCTCCCTCATGACTTGTAACTTTCTAGCGTTCTGATTGTTTCTTGATCATCTAACATGTCAAGAGTCTTTGGCTTCGAGCGAAGCGAGAAGCCTCCAGCCTTTCTAACATTTGTAGCATTTAAAATTATATAAAGTCCAGTCTTTCAGACTGACTCTCTTTTTAATGCAGTTTATAGATTTGGTCATTTCCCCTATGCCTGGAAAGTTGCCGAGGTGATTATGATTGGCAAACCAAACACCAACGGCACATTCCCACAGAATTACAGACCCATTAGCTTATTATCCATCATCTCAAAATTATTTGAGATGACCCTACTTTCCAGGTTCCATGTGTTCATTGAAGGAATTGTTGGTTTGTCCGCATCCTTCGGTATACAGCAACTTTCCAGACTGATAGTAATAGGCCTATGCTGTCGATTGATTTAGGGCCTTCCGCTCAACATGCGTCTTGGATGCCAACTTGACTAGGCTTAACACACAACACTTCATTTAAAATTAGATGGTGTTGTTTCATTTGACGGGCTTGGACATCGTTGTCATTTATCCCCGTGCATAATTTGTCTGATAGCCTGTATTACTGAGGTGTCTGTAATAGTGTGTGTGTTTGTAATTCAGGTGAGGATTGGCAGGGATGCGTTCGTGATATTGAGTTAGGAACCATCCCGGCATTTGCTTGGAGAAGACTTCTAGTATGGCTGAGGTGGGAATCGAACTCACCTCTTCTCAGGGCATTCCACTCAGCGTGCGTCTTGGTCTTCATTTTACTAGATATTGTTGTTTTTTTCATTTGAGGGGCTTGGACATTGTTGTTATTTATCCCTGTGTGTGCAGAATTCGTATGATAACCTGTATTACTGTGGTGTATTTGTAATTCAGGTGAGGCTTGGGAAGGAGGTAGCCGTGGTCTTGAGCTAAGAACCTTCCCGGCATTTGCCTGGAGAAGACGTCTAGGATGGCTGTGGCGAGAATCGAACCCATCACTTCTTAGTTTTGCCGCACCACCTGGTGGTGGCGTGGTGACGCAGCAGTCAAACTGTTTGCCTCTCACCAAAGTGGACCGGGTTCTATTCCCGGTCAATGCATGTGAGATTACCGAAGTGAAATGCCATGTCCTGTGGTTCGGATTCCACGTAAAAAGGAGGTCGCGTGGCTCATGAGCACAAGATTAACGATCAAGTAAAACTACAAGCTTCCTTACTCTTTCCTTGAGTGTACCGACAGCCAAGAATACTTGACACTACACCACGAGGTAGTCGCTAATTTAAACCCCTTCCAACACTTCATTTGACTTGAGTTGTATGTATTGTGTAGGTGTTATGTAGCTTTAAACGTTCCGTTATACCTGTGATCTTGTTTCAGTGAGTGGCGGTGCACAACACTACTAGTATACAGATAACTATCGCAACACGGATATCCACTTTAGGTGTCGGACAACGTGGTAATGGTCTGTCCATTGAACGATTACAGTATTTCCTTTCCCTTAGTGGTTCTGCAGTAGAGTGTCTTTCCACCTGCTCCCAGTCTCGCCAGGTGCGGCTCCCCAGTAACATTTCGTATCACTGCAAAATGTCCATAAAGAGCCGTTATTCATTACATAGAAAGCACAATTCACACCCTGTTGACTATCTCAAGGTAAAGAAAAAAAAGTATACTAATTGATAGGAATATACAGTTATCAACTTTATATTATTTATTTTAGTCTGGCTCCGTGGCTAAATGCTTAGCTCGCTAGGCTTTGGTCCAAAGTGCCCCGGGTTCGATTCCCGGGCGAGCCATCAGGGATTTTAATCTCCTGGGGTTAATTCCCGTGGCTCGGGGACTGGGTGTATGTGACGTCTTCATCATCACTTCATCCTCATTACGACGCGCTGGTCACCCACGGGCGTCAACTAGGAAGACCTGCCTCTCCAGAGGCCACACGATCATTATCATCATATATTATTTTAACTATTTAGATATACCAAAACAAAAGTTTGGTGCTTTTCAGTCGGTCAACACGAATGTACCCAAATAGAGCTGGGTTATGCCCTGATCCTGAAATAAATTACATTAGATTACATAGGATTTATTAATCTTATGTAATTTATTTCAGGATTAGGGCATAACCCAGCTCTATTTGGGCACATTCGTGTTGACCGACTGAAAAGCACCAAACTTTTGTTTACTTAAGCAACACTGAAAAATGGCTTCAAACCTCACAATGTTTGATATACCACTTGCAATTTGCAAAAAATAGATCAAAATCATTGTGTGATTACGCTAAACAAATATAACGCACATTGTGTGCAAAAAGAATGACAACTTCAGTATGTAACCGAAAAGAAGCTTTCATTTTTAGCCTATTTTCAATTTTGAAAAAATAGGCTTATGAGATCACCTTTTGTCCGTGTGTGTGTGTGTGTGTGTGTGTGTGTGTGTGTGTGTGTGTGTGTGATTCGTGTGTGTGTCCCCCCCCTAATAAAATCTAAACGGCAGGAGCGATTTCAATGAAACTCGGAAAGTTCATAGCACTATTCCCGGCGACCTCGACCGTGCCCTTCAAATTTTGTTACGACTCACCAATCAAACATGGCGGCTGTGCGAAATATTTCACCAGCATTCAATATCTCCGAAACTATTATCGTTATTACCCTGACATTTTCTATGGTGATAGAGGGAACTACTATAAGTTCACTTATGTGACTTCTGAAAATCTGGTAACTACAAAACCAACATGGCGGCCAAGCGAATTCGCGACTTTTAAATAGACGTTTCTCGCGATTTGACCAACCAAACGCAATGAAACTTGGTACAGTATATGTTTATATACATTGTAATGCACCGACATCTAACTTCGTTCAATTGTTTACATAATCACAAGATGGCGGATGTGCGAAATATTTCACCGGCATTCTATATCTCTGAAACTATTAGCGGTATCTCCCTAAAATTTTGTACGGAGATAATGGGCACTACTGGAAGTCCATCTATAAGATTTTCAAAAACCGGTTAACTACAAGACGAACATGGCGGCCAAGCGAATTTGAACATTTTAATTAGACCTTTCTCGCGATTTAATGTTCCAAGCGCACTGAAACCTGGTACAGGAAATATTTATACACATTGTAATCCACTGGTATCTAATTTAGTTCAATTGTTTACATAACCTCAAGATGGCGGCAGTGCGAATTTTAAAATTAAGTTTTTATTTCTTGTGATGTAGTTATGCGATCGAAGTGAAAGTTTGAATAATGAACCTACGCAATAATTTTCCTTTAATGGTACATGACTCTATGGCCTATACATTTAACAATCCAACATGGCGACCATCCGAAATATTTAGACGATACTGAATATCTACGAATCTATTTTAGCAATCAAACTGCATTTTTTAATGTTCATAGGGGCTTTGAACTTAAGTTCACCTATAGGACTTTAAATAACCTGGTGATCACAAATCCAACATGGCGGTGACGCGAATTATAAATATTCACATGGACGTTTCTCGCAATTTAACCATCCGCGTGCAGTGAAACTTGGTACAGTAAATCTTTATCCGAATGTTAATCCACTGGCATCTAATTTATTTCAATTGTTTCCATAACCTCAAGATGGCAGCTGTGAAATTTTTTTAAATCTCCTTGTTTTTTCTTGTGTCCTAATTATGCGATTGAAGTTTGAATACTCCACGTTCACAATAATCTGCATGTAACAGTACATAACTCTAGGACCTACATATATAAAATCCAACATCGCGACCATCCGAAATATTTAGTCGGTTCTCAATATCTACGAATCTATTACAGCAATCAAACTGAAATTGTGTATGTTGATAGTGGCAATTAACATAAGTAGGATATATGAAAATAGGCTGTATAGTTCTTCACGGAACTACTTGTTAAGACATTCTTTTCTTGTATGACCATTGGCTGTGATCAATAAAATAATTATGATTTATGTACTTTTGCAAAATAATTTTCATTAACAACAAATTAAAGCCCACATTTGTTACAGATCTGTTTTAGCCATTTTCATTTATGAAAAAATAGGCTTATGAGATCACCTTTTGTCCGCGCGTGTGTGTGTGGGGGGGGAGTGTGTGTGTCTCCCTTATAACTTCCAAACGGCTCGAGCGATTTCAATGGAACCAGGTGAGGTCATAGCACCATTTTAGCCGACCCCAACCGTGCCCTTCAAATTTCATTATGTCTCACCAATCCAGCATGGCGGCTGTGAGAAATATTTCACCGACATTCTATACCTCCGATCACCCTGACATTTTGTACGGTAATAAAAGGCACTACTAGAAATTCATCTATGAGACCTTCAAAAACCAGTTAAATACAAAACAAACATGGCGGCCAAGCGAAGATGAAACTTTTAAATAGTCTTTCCTCACGATTTAACCATTTAAACGCAATTAAACTTGGTAAAGCAAATGTTTATACACGTTGTAATGCACTGGCATCTAACTTACTGTCGACCAAAGTATTATGTGCACTCGAGTTTGAAGGTTGTTTGATAAGTAACCAATAGATCTACATAAAATCCAATACCATCATCATTTTCGTCATTCTATTTTACGTTAGTTCATGTAGGTTTGGATTTCTTAATTTATATTTTAATATTTTTTATCACAGTTAGAACACAAAAAGTGCACGTTTTCAAACGTGTTTCAACCATGCGTCACATTTATGATTTATTATCTCACAAACCTGTAATCAGATCGAATCCAAATTTTAACACAATATACAGTACATTGGAATGTTGTATAACTGGATTATTAATTTCACAATTTTGGGTGTCCAAGAAATAAAGTTGTTATCATTGTTGTAAGGTAACTTTTTCTCGGCTCGGGGTGGTTGGAAAATGTAGTTCTTGGTTGCGTTGTAATCGTTATACATCAAAAAGTTATGCTGTATGACTGTGAAATACGTAAATTAATTCACTTATTTTATATCGGTTTGTATTTGTACGGGGAAATAACACATGGTTCACCTGCTAGCCGCTCCGGGAAAAGCTGTACAGCGTTGCGGAAATGGAGCCCATCACTTCCGAGCGAGACGCGCCATGATGCATGTGGGCACCATTTCGGTAACGCTGTACAGCTTTTCCCGGAGCGGCTATCTGGTGAAACATGTGTTATTTCCCCGTACAAATACAAACCGACATAAAATAAGTGAATTAATTTACGTATTTCACAGTCATACAGCATAACTTTTCGATGTATTAGGATTACAACGCAACCAAGAACTACATTTTCCCACCACCCCGAGCCGAGAAAAGTTACCTTACAAAAATGATAACAACTTTGTTTCTTGGACACACAACATTTTGAAATTAATAAACCAGTTATACAACATTCCAATGTATATTTTGTTAAAATTTGGATTCGATCTGATGACGGGTTTTTGAGATAATAGTCTTGAATGTGACGCATGGTTGAAACACGCTTAAAAACGTGCACTTTTTGTGTTCCAACTGCGATAAAAAATATAAAATATAAACTAAAAACTCCAAACCTACATGAACTAACGTAAAATAGAACGACAAAAGTTATGATGTTATTGGATTTTACGTAGGTCTATTGGTTACTTCACAAACAACCTTCAAACTCGAGTACACGTAATACTTTGGTCGACAGTAGTTCAATATAGTCATTCACGGAACTACTTGTTTACTATTCTTACACAGAAAACTGATGTAAAATATTATTAAAAAGTTTTGCTCGTATTTACATCAATTTCTTTTTTTTTTTTTCTTAACACCATCGCTGACGACGGCCATAATATGGCCGAAACTGGTAAGTTACGTATCATTATTAATTAATTTATTTTTATTGACTAAGGTGTAATGAATTTATTAAACACCCATTGGTATTCCATTTAGGCTAGGTATTAGTAAGTTACTAGAGGACCCATGCGGGCTCAACGTGACACAGTTCTGGCAGAGGCTATCGTCTTGTTTATTTGCTTAAATGCACATTTTAAACAAAAAAAAAGATATTTATGAAATCAAAGTACAATTCGTCACTATTGCGAGAAATTGTATTTCTTCCGAATGCTCATTTGTTACCTTCGGTTACTTGTGAGACTGGCTGCGAGGCTCAACGGTAATGTTCTCGCCTACTCTTCCCAAGGTCGCAGGAACGAATCCCGGCACATTCAGTTGGCATTTGAGGGTGCGCAAATGCAAGGGAGCCATGTAAGTACATTTACTGGCACGTTCAAGATCCCCTCTGGAGAAACATTCCAGCACCCCGACGTCTCTAAAAGCCTCAGCAATTAAAAGAGACGTTATATCTACCAATAATATTATTGTAAGTTACGTGTGAGTGCCTGGTTTTACTGTTATGCGGGCTGGACGTGACACAGTTCTGACAGGGACTATCGTCTTGTTTATTTGTTTAAACGCTCATTATAGACAAACAAATATACTTGCGTTGACTTTTCACGCAATGAAAGATTATTCCTGTACTAATGAGACGATTGGGAAGATTTTGGTACAAACCACACCTTCTAACTCCCTCTGGCTCAGGAGTTAGAGTTGTCTGTCGGATGAACTTAGCGTATCTCTACTTAGTATAAAATAAGTCCCCGATTCTCGGATGTTACGGGTAAACTCGAGAACCACTGGATAGATTTTGATGCTGTTTTCACCATTCTGTAAAGGATATCTCCAGGATGATTTCTGTTGAAAATAATTTATTTATGATCAAAGGAAGCCGAGCAGGAACGATTTCAGTAGGAAAGTAGAAAAAAAACTTGGCTTCCTAGCGCTTTGTAAGCTTACGCTGGGCAAACCGTTAAAAATATCTAAATAATATGAGTGTAAGAATTGTTCAGCATGAAATGTTTAAAAAAAGACCGCGAGAGCATATGTCTATCTTCAATACATCGCCCACTATAGGCCTAAGTGTTTTTACGTTTTAATTTCTTCCAACCATGTCCATTCAACTAACGAGGTGACAGTTTACGAGCTAGGTAAGGGCGAGTCTATCATCCCTGTTACAGCCTAGCTAGCGGTCGAACCTATTTCCCCAGATACAGCCAGCAGCAAACCATTGAGTCGTGTTGAGTTAAGACTTCTGAGAAGTGTGGTTGTGTTCGTAGTTTCCCTGGAAGTGCAACTCGGGTTTTCTTCATTTCGCCTGTGAAACGCAGTCAAGTTAAGATTGGACGGAAGGGGGATTTGAGTTACGTTCACCTCGCCATTCCCTGGAAGTGCAACTCTCATTTCGCCTGTGAACTTTTCGTTCCGCAAAATTCACAGTCAATTTAAGATTGGACGGAAGGGGGACTATATTATATTAAATTATACTGATCGGCGTATAATCTCTACTTAGTATAAAACAAAGTCCCCAATTTTTGGATATCATGGGCAATCTCGAAACCACTGAATGGATTTTGATGCGGTGTTCACCATTCGGTAAAGAATATCTCGAGGAAGGTTTCTGTAGGAAATAATATATTTATGACCAAATGAAGTCAAGCACTAACGATCTCAGTGAAAAGGTCGAAAAAAACTGGCGTCCGTGCGCTTTTTAAGCTTACGCTGGGCAAACCGTTACAAATAACTATATACTATGAGTGTAAGAATTGTTCAGCATGAAAGGTTCTACAAAAAAAAGCCCTCGAGAGCGTATCTCTATCTTCAATACATCGCCTACTATAAGTATTTTTACGTTTTCATTTCTTCCAACAATCTCCATTGAGTTACTGAGGCGAGAGTTTACGAGCTAGCTAGGGACGAGTCTATCACCCCAGTTACAGCTTAGCTAGCGGACGAGCTTATTACCCTAGATACAGCCAGCAGCAAACTGTCGAGTCGTGTTGAATTAAAAACTTTAGAGAAGAGTGGTTGTGTTTGGAGTTTTCCTGGAAGTGCGACTAGGCTTTTCTTCATTTCGCCTGTGAACTTTCCGTTCCGCAAAATTCACAATCAAGTTAAGTTTGGACGGAAGGGGGATTTGTGTTTCATGCACCTCGCCTTTCTTAAATTACGTCTGACAAGAATTTGTTGCACATGCATTTCCATGATAATATATTTAACAGTGATTTTAACCCATCATGCCGAGACGTGGGGGTTTGCCTGTTCCTCTATCGGGCGCGTCCCAGGTGGCGGATAGGGGGGCTCGCCGGACTTGTCCGGAGGGTTTGACGTTAGGCCTAGCAAGCCAGTAGTGGATATGAAACTGCTTTTAAAACGGGAACGGGCCTCGGAAAGGACAGATCTAAAGGAAGCAGACCTGGCTATGGAAATGGACTACGAATCGGAACTTTGAATATAACGACATTGACGGGAAGAGTGGAGGAGGTTGTGGATATGATGGAGAGGAGAAAACTGGATGTACTTGGACTGGCAGAGACCAGATGGAGAGGGGAAGGAAGAAAAGAACTGAGAAATGGCTTGCAGCTATACTGGATAGGAAATGAGGAGGGGAAGAGAAATGGAGTGGGAATGGTGGTGAGAGAAGGGCTGAGGGAGGAAGTAAAGAGGGTAAGTGATAGAATAATTAGAGCCAGAATCACTGTGAAAGGTAGAAACCTGGACATTCTGCAAGTCTATGCACCACAGGAGGGATGCACAGAAGGCGAGAAGGACGAGTTTGAAGAGGAGTTGCAGAAGCAGTTAGTGGGGAGAGACCTGATAGTCATGGGAGACCTAAATGCCCATGTCGGAACTGATAGAAGAGGTTTTGAGGAAGTGATTGGTGGTGAAGGATGGGGAAACAGGAATAAGGAAGGAGAGAGATTGTTGGAACTGTGCAAGATAAATGGGCTAATGGTTGGAAACACATGGTACAAGAAGAGAGAGATCCATAAAATTACTTGGTACAGCAGGGATTTGACTAGGAAATCAGTGGTGGACTATATTCTATGCGGGAAGGAGACAAAGAAGAGTATCACGGATATAAGGGTAATACCTTCAGAAGCCCTGGGCAGTGACCACCGTCTGCTGGTCGCCAAGGTGAGAGGACTGAAGGAAAAGAGAACTGAAAACCAAGAAAGAAGAATAAGGACATGGAAGCTGAAGGAGGATGGAAATAAGGAGAAGTTCCAGATATTAGTGAAAAACAAATTACCGAAGGATGATCCGAAAACAGGTGAAGAAGAATGGAATAGGTTCAAGGACGTGTTGGTAGAAGCAGCGGAAGTCGTGTGTGGCAGAACTAGTGGAAAGAAAAGGTGGAAGGAAACACCATGGTGGAACCCCAGAACTAAGGAAGCAGTGAAAAAGAAAAATGAAGCATTCAGGAAATGGTTCCAACAGAGGACAGACAGAACAAGAGAAGAATACCAAGAGCGGAAGAAAGAAGCAGGAGAAGTAGTGAATGAAGAGAAAAAGAAATGGCTGGAGAAATGGACAGAAATGATGGAGGAGGACTGTGATGGCAGTAAGAAAGTGTTGTATGGAATGATAAAGGCAAAGAGAAGAGATACAGGGGAAAATGTCAGAATGGTGGACAGGAATGGAAAGGAGGTCGAAAATATGGAAGAAGTAAAGGTTATCTGGAGAGAATACTTCAAGGAACTCCTAAACCCAACTAAAACCAGCGTAGTGGACATTGTGGAGGAAGAAACAGACAGTGACCAAGACATTTCAGAGAAGGAATTGACATGGAAAAAAGTGGAGGAAGCATTAAAGAAGATGAAAGGGGGAATGGCACCTGGAATAGACGAAGTGAGTGTGGAGATGGTGAGAGCAGCAGGGGTGATAGGAACACAGTGGCTCTTTCGAGTAATGAAAGTGATATGGAGGGAGAAGAAAATACCAGAGGACTGGAAAAGAGGGATAATAATACCCATATTTAAAAAGGGAAGTAGGAAGGAATGCAAGAACTACAGGGGAATTACACTCATGAGCCACTGCGCCAAAATATTTGAGAAGGTACTGGAGAGAAGAATTCGGACAGAAGTTGAAGATGGGCTGAGGGAAGAACAGTATGGATTCAAGCCAGGAAGGTCAACAGTTGACCTCATCTTTGCAGTAAGACAGCTACAAGAACACCATTATGAATATGGGAAAGATCTGGTGATGACCTTCTTGGATATTGAGAAAGCATATGATAGTATTAATAGAAACAAGGTATGGGAAGCAATGAGAGCAAAAGCAGTGAACAAGGAGACAGTGGCAAGAGTGAAAGCAATGTACGAGGGAAGCAAAAGCTGTGTAAAGGTGGGAAGAGAGAGAACGGAATGGTTTCAACTGGAGAGTGGTCTGAAACAAGGAAGTGCCCTCTCACCCCTGTTATTTATAGTGGTGATGGATGAAATCATACGAAAAGTGGTAAATAGCATTGGGGAAAGGAAAATGAAGGCAATGTTGTTTGCGGATGACCTTCTGGTATGGGGAGAGGATGAGGAAGAAGTACAAGAGCAATTAGATGAGTGGGAGAAGGTAGTGTTATCATATGGGATGAAGTTTTCAGCACAAAAGAGTGAAGTGGTCATCACAACGAGGAAGAAGAACAGACTGGATATGGGCATAACACTTGGAGGACAGCAGTTGCAGAAAGTAGAATGCTTCAAGTACTTGGGAAGCATAATTGAAGAAAAGGGAGGCAATAGGATGGAAATAAATGAGCGGGGAAGGTCCGCAGATGGATTTTTCAAGAGTGTTAGGGGGATGATATGGAATAAAGATGTACCACAAAAATGTAAAGGAATCATCTACAAGACCTACTTTGTGCCAATTTTGACATATGGTTCAGAAACATGGGTGATGAAGGAAAGGGACAAGAATAAAATACGAGCAGTGGAGATGAAGTTCCAGAGGAGTAGGGTAGGAGTGACAAGAATGGACAGAGTAAGGAATGAGAGAGTCAGGGAGATGGTAAGAGAGGAACCATTGCAAAATAGAATAGAGCGATCTAGGCTACAATGGTATGGACATGTGAGGAGGATGCAAGAGGAGAGGATACCAAAGAAGATGTTTGGAATGGAAATGACGGGAAGGAGGCCAAGGGGAAGACCAAGGGACAGATGGACAAAAGGAGTTAAGAAGAGTGTGGAGGAAAGAGGAGTGTGCTGGGACACAGTAAATGACGAGAGATGGTGGATGGACAGGAAACGATGGAGAGGCTTATGTTCCAAGCAGACCCGACCTGCGGTTGGAAACTGCTCAAGATGATGATGATGATGCCGAGACGTAAAACGGATATAAATCGTAGTTCATTGACATCGTAAAGAAACACTTATCACGTAATGCATTCATAACTGTTCCCGGGCGAAGCCGGGTCGAGTTGTTAGTTACATTATATTATATTATATTATATTATATTATATTATATTATATTATATTATATTATATTATATTATATTATATTATATTATACTAGCAGGTACCCGCGGCTTCGCTCGCGTTATAGTTGTGTCATATTGCTATTCAATGAAATGCAGGTTTAACCCCGTTAACACCCCTTTAGAACCTGAATATCCAAAAATCCCTCCTTAGTAGACGTTTTCGACACACAACAAACATATCCCCAAAATATCATTCTTCTAACTTTAATAGTTTTGGTTGGTCGATGAGAGTGAATATCCAAAAATCCTTCCTTAGTGGACGTTTTTCTTCCATAATTTCACCCCTCCCGTCGAACACCTATTTATTTAATTATTTATTTATTTATTATTAAGCTGATTGTTTTCCTCTGAGTTTCAAACTCCTCGCCTACGTCGTTTAAGATATGCACGTTCCGTTAGGAATACTTAACCCCTCACTTTTCATCCCTTTCACTCATAACATACACCACATCGAAAAACCATGAGACATGTGTCAGCTTATTTCTAATGATTAGTTTATATGCCAAGTATCACATTCCCAAATAAAACAACTCGTGAGATATTGTTATTCAATGAAATGCACGTTTACCCCCTTAACACCCCTTTAGAACCTGAATATCCAAAAGTATTTCCTTAGTGGTCGTTTTCGACATACAACGAACATATCCCCAAAATTTCATGTTTCTGACTTCCAATTATTTTGGCTGGGCGATGATGAGTGAGTGAGTCAGTCAGGACATTTTCATTCATTTATTTTTGAGAATTTCACCCCTCCCCATGAACCCCTTAAATGGGATTTATGAAAAAAAAAGGTCGAACACCTATTTACTTATTTTTAAGCTGATTTTTTTTCCGCTGAATTTTAAAATTCTCGTTAATGTCGTTTAAGAGATACACGCTCCGTTAAGAATCCTTCAACCCCCAATTTTCACCTCAAAATATACACCATATCGATAAACCCTTAGACATATGTCTGCTTATTTTTATTGCTTAATTTATATGCCGAATATCACATCCCCAAATGAAACAACTCGTGAGATATTGTTAATGAATGAAATGCAAGTTTAACCCCCTTAACACCCATTCAGAACATGAATATCCAAAAATCCATCCTTAGGGCACGTTTTCGACATACAACGAACATATCCCCAAAATTTCAAGTTTCTAACTGCAATAGGCTTGGCTGGGGGATGATGAGTGAATATCCAAAAATCCTTCCTTAGTGAACTTCTCCCCCCAGAATTTCATCCCTCCCCATGGGCCCCTTAAATTGGATTTATCAAAAAACGGTCGACCACTATTTACTTATTTTTAAGCTGTTCTTCCCCCCTGAGTTTGATCACTGAGTGAGTTAATCAGTTAGAACACTTCCTTTCCTGTTTTTTGTTTTTTTTTTCTTCAGAATTTCACCCCTCCTCAAGGGCCCCTTAAATTGGATTTGTGAAAAAACGGTCGAACACCTATTTACTTATATTTTAAGCTGTTTTTTTTTTGCTGAATTATAAACTTCTCGCCTTTGTCGTTTAAGAGATACACGCTCCGTTAAGAATCCTTCAACCCCCAATTTTCACCCCTTTCACCTCATATTATACACCACATCGATAAACCCTTAGACATATGTCTGCTTATTTTTAATGTTTAGTTTATATGCCTAATATCACATCCCCAAAGAAACAACTCATGAGATATCGTAATTCAATAAAATGCACGTTTACCCCCTTAACACCTCTTCAGAACCCGAGTAAACAAAAATCCTTCCTTAGTTGACGTTTTCAACATACAGCGAACATATTCCCAACATTTAATGTTTCCAACTTCAATAGTTTTCGCTGGGCGATGATGAGTGAGTCAGGTCCATTTTCTTTCAATTATTTTTACCAGAAATTTGCCCCTTCCCATGGGCCCCTTAAATTGGATTTATGAAGAAACGCTCGAACGCCTATTAACTTATTTTTAAGCTGTCTTTTTCCCCTTGAGTTTGATGAGTGAGTGAGTGAGTTAGTCAGTTAGGACACTTTCTCTCCTTTTTTTTCAGAATTTCACCCCACCCCATTGGCCTCTTAAATTGAATTTATGAAAAAACGGTCGAACACCGATTTACTTACTTTTTAAGCTGATATTTTCCTCTGAGTTTCAAACTTATCGCCTATGTCGTTTAAGATATACACGCTCCGTTAGGAATCCTTCAACTCCCACTTTTCACCCCTTTCACCTTATAATATACACCACATCGAAAAACCCTTAGACACATGTCTGCTTATTAGCCTATTTTCAATTTTGAAAAAATAGGCTTATGAGATCACATTTTGTCCGTGTGTGTGTGCGTGTGTGTGTGATTCGTGTGTGTGTCCCCCCCCCCTAATAAAATCTAAACGGCTGAAGCGATTTCAATGAAACTCGGAAAGTTCATAGCACTATTCCCGGCGACCTCGACCGTGCCCTTCAAATTTTGTTACGACTCACCAATCCAACATGGCGGCTGTGCGAAATATTTCACCAGCATTCAATATCTCCGAAACTATTACCGATATTACCCTGACATTTTCTATGGTGATAGAGCGAACTACAATAAGTTCACTTATGTGACTTTTGAAAACCTGGTAACTACAAAACCAGCATGGCGGCTAAGCGAATTTGCGACTTTTAAATAGACATTACTCGCGATTTGACCAACCAAACGCAATGAAACTTGGTACAGTATATGTTTATATACATTGTAATGCACCGACATCTAACTTCGTTCAATTGTTTACATAATCAAAAGATGGCGGATGCGCGAAATATTTCACCGGCATTCTATATCTCTGAAACTATTAGCGGTAAAACCCTGAAATTTTGTACGAAGATAAAGGGCACTACTAGAAGTCCATCTATAAGACTTTCAAAAACCGGTTAACTACAAAACGAACATGGCGGCCAAGCGAATTTGAAAATTTTAAATAGACCTTTCTCGCGATTTAATGTTCCAAGCGCACTGAAACCTGGCACAGGAAATATTTATACACATTGTAATCCACTGGTATCTAATTTAGTTCAATTGTTTACATAACCTCAAGATGGCGGCAGTGCGAATTTTAAAAATTAAGATTTTATTTATTGTGATGTAGTCATGCGATCGAAGTGAAAGTTTGAATAATGAACCTACGCAATAATTTTCCTTTAATGGTACATGACTCTATGGCCTATACATTTAACAATCCAACATGGCGACCATCCGAAATATTTAGACGATACTGAATATCTACGAATCTATTTTAGCAATCAAACTGCATTTTTTAATGTTCATAGGGGCTATGAACTTAAGTTCACCTATAGGACTTTAAATAACCTGGTGATCACAAATCCAACATGGTGGTGACGCGAATTATAAATATTCACATGGACGTTTCTCACAATTTAACCATCCGCGTGCAGTGAAACTTGGTACAGTAAATCCTTATACGAATGTTAATCCACTGGCATCTAATTTATTTCAATTGTTTCCATAACCTCAAGATGGCAGCTGTGAAAATTTTTAAAATCTCCTTGTTTTTTCTTGTGTCCTAACTATGCGATTGAAGTTTGAATACTACACGTTCATAATAATCTGCATGTAACAGTACATAACTCTAGGACCTACATATATAAAATCCAACATGGCGACCATCCGAAATATTTAGTCGGTTCTCAATATCTACGAATCTATTACAGCAATCAAACTGAAATTGTGTATGTTGATAGTGGCAATTAACATAAGTAGGATATATGAAAATAGGCTGTATAATTCTTCACGGAACTACTTGTTTTTAATGATTACTTTATAGGCTATGCCGAGTATCACATCCACAAATGAAACCACTCGTGAGATATTATTATTCAATAAAAAGCAGGTTTAACCCCCTCAAAACCCTTTTAGAACCTGAATATCCAAAAATCCTCCCTTAGTGTACGGTTTTGACATACAACGAACATATCCCTTAAATGTCATGTTTCTAACTTCAATAATTTAGGATGGGCGATGATGAGAGAGTGAGTGAGTGAGTGAGTGAGTGAGTGAGTCAGGACATTTTCTTTCAATTATTTTTTCAGAATTTCATCCCTCCCCATGAACCCCTTAAATTTGATTTATGAAAAAAAAAAATGTCAAACACTTATTTACTTATTTTTAAGCAGTTTTGTCTCCCTGAGTTTGAAGAGTGAGAGAGTCAGTCAATCAGTTAGGACACTGTCTTTCCTGTTTGTTTTTTTTGCCAGAATTTCACGCCTCCCCAAGGGCCCCTTAAATTGGATTTATGAAAAAACCGTCAAACACCTATTTACTTATTTTTACGCTGATTCTTTTCCGCTGAGTTTCAAACTCTTCGCCTATGTCGGTTAAGAGATACACGCTCCGTTAGGAATCCTTCAACCCCCACTTTTCACCCCTTTCAGCTCATAATATACACCACATCGAAAAACCCTCAGAGATGTGTCTTCTTATTAGCCT
Organism: Meconema thalassinum; assembly: GCA_946902985.2. Classification (NCBI taxonomy): domain Eukaryota; kingdom Metazoa; phylum Arthropoda; class Insecta; order Orthoptera; family Tettigoniidae; genus Meconema; species Meconema thalassinum. The sequence goes on along the minus strand of OX336388.2, from coordinate 1,451,043,524 downwards.
ACTTTCGATTTTTGCAAAAAATGAAAGTAGACTTATGAGATCAACACAGGGCGAAAAAAGTGTGTCTGTCTGTGTGTGTGTATGTGTGTGTGTGAGTCTGTGTGTGTGTGTGTATGTGTGTGTGTGAGTCTGTGTGTGTGTGTGTGTGTGTGTCTGTGTGTGTGAGTGTGTGTACTCTGAATGTCTGTCCCCCCCTTTCAATTCGAACACGGTGAATGCGAATTGAACGAAATTTGGTACAAAGGTAGCAATAGCAAAGGACACCTCAGTGTCATGTTTTATATCGCCGCCATCTTGACGGAAACGTAATGGCGGCCACCCAAATGTTCAACGCTTAAATCAAATTACGACTAACCTAATCATCCGATCTCTACCAAATTTTGCAACAACATACCATTATGGGGGGGAGCATCCTTTGACCAAACTAATAGGTAATCAGCGTAATAGTTTGCGGATGGCGGCCATCTTTGTGTGAAAATCGATTCCCACTATTAATTCGAACACGGTGCAAGCGAATGGAACGAAATTTGGTACAGAGGTAGTACTGACAAAAGGCACCTCAGTGTCATGTTTTATATCGCCGCCATCTTGACGGAAACGTAATGGCGGCCACACAAATGTTCAAAGCTTAAATCAAATTACGATTAACCTAATCATCCGATCTCTACCAAATTTTGCAACAACTTACCTTTATAGAGGAAGCATCCTTTGACCAAATGACTATGTCATTAGCCTAATAGTTTGCGGATGGCGGCCATCTTTGTGTGAAAATCAATTCCCCCTATTAATTCAAACACGGTGAAACCGAATGGAACGAAATTTGGTACAGAGGTAGCACTAGCAAAGTGCACCTCAGTGTCATGTTTTATATCGCCGCCTGGGTAGATTATAGGCTAAGAAATAACCCACCCACCAAGGGAAGATGTTTAAGAAAAGGAAGTAGGTTTTGGATTGGAGAAAAAGGATAGAAAAATAGGAGGAGAGTCCCACAAAAGTTATGAATTTGACTTTCAATACATTTAGAGGCAGTTGCCACTGAAAATTAACCTTCTGATACCTAAAGTAGGTACGAGCTTGGTCGAAGCTAACGGGAACCGCAGCTAAGACTTGGGCGGTTTGCCAGAGAAAGGCTTTAGTGTATTTCCTCCCAAGCATGAATAAAAGTACTATGGGGAAGGGTGATGGTCTGGCCAGACAGATAGTAAAAGCTTTATTGAGTATGAACGAGGGCATAAACCTAGGAAGAGCTATGAAAGCCAGGATCTTGCCTAACTGTAGTATCAGAGAAATGATGAATCCAAAAACAAATATTTAATTTATTAAACAATGCAAAGAAGTTTGAGGAAATTAACAAGCATGTAATATAATTTTGACAAACATAGTTCATTTAAACTTTTTTAAGAAATGGGGTCGCAGACCTCCTCACATTAAACGATTGTTCCAGGCAATTGACAATTTATGAGGTTTGAAACCTTACATGTTTCTAAAATCTTTATAAGAAAATAAAAAGACATGTGTAGTAATGAAAGTTTAAACATTTAAATTTAGTACAAAGAGTGTACTTTAAGAAATTCTTGAGAGAATGTTCTAGAGAAAGTGACAACTTCGAAAATAACAATAAGAAAAACATGAAGAATAAGATGGAAGTTTCTACAGCTTCTTATATTTATACAGAATTAACGTTGGTTATTATGCAAATAAGGGCAGGTCACTTACTGTGAAACCTGAAGAAAGTTAAAAGGAAGGTTCTAGACTTCCCAAGTTTGAGTAGGAATCACTAGCCAAATGGGACAGTTTCCATTTCGTGAAACCTGAACATGACTCGCTCAAGAGTTTAAAGAATTGTTTTCCCTGATTATAGGAAAGGAACAATGTGAATTTGAATCGTGTGTCACACACGTAATTATACAGAATTTAATTAATGTTAAACTAGCAAAGTTGGAAGGGCACTTCGTGAGTGACACCTTATAGAAAAGTTACAATTTTATTAATATGGGTTGTTAGTAGAAGGTTGAGGAAAGATCATTGGGATATAGGATCAATGTTCATGGCCGTATTTAATGTAAACGGACGATCGCGACGCGGTAGAAACGTGGAGCAAGCACTGGTTATCACTGTAGTCTATAAAGATGGATGCAAAGTTCACTATAGAAACACTAAAGTTTATGAGAAAGAAAATTATTGCAATTATGGAAATAACTGATTGCACTATATAGGTGAGAGTCTATTTCTTGAGAAAGTTGTGAGTTACAGTTAAATGTGCCATAGAACATTCCAGCGGTTCCAGCGGTGGAAGAAAGTTAGCTATTGAGCTTTTAATTCAGGAATGAGATTCTTCAATTTTAAATAGCATACTCACAAGTGAGTGAAAATTTCAACGGCAGGACTTGTAGATGAAATACCGAATCTAGAAGGTTCCAGAACGACCTTAGTAGAAAAATGGGGTTGAGAAAATCCAACGGAGGAACTAGCTTGGTGAATTATAGACAGCGGGTATTAGGTAATATCCCACGTAGTGAGAGGATTTCACATTTGAATAGCTTAAGAAAAGCTCTTTTTTAGTAAGATTAGCTTATACGAGCAAAAGCTCAACATGGCAAATCCCACGAAGAATGATTTTTGCCCCAAAATAAATAATTTCACACTGTCTATAAAAGTATCGTTAAAAGCACGTGGAAGTTAAAACCATGAAGATGAGGTTAATGAAGATGAGGTTAAAACTTTTAAGATGGTACTTATCTTGATTTCATGTTGAAGGCGAAGTTCCTTAGATGACAACTACCTTGCCAACATGGCGTAGAAGAGAGTGTGCCTCTTGGTTTGAGGAGACTAGCTCGAGAGGAGCGTTAACTGACCGAGTCAACTGCCTATTGCGAAGTGAGACCTGCTCAACGGAGCACGGAGGGTCCAAGGAAGGGAAAAAGAGTGGGGGGTAGGAGACAAAAGGAGATCATATAAACATTGCCAACTTTAAAACAAAAAATTGTTCTTCTCTTGCTGAGCCGGTCTTCAAAGAGTTGATAACAGATGATACTAGCACAGCATGGTGAGTAAAAGAGTAGACGTAGTTCTCTTGCTCATGGAGATAATAGCTGGCGATGGCAGCAAAACTGGTGGCCAGATGGAGAAGGAATTCCTCTTGCACCAGGAAGAGTTGAAGAGCTTCAGAGATTCACTGCTAGATGACGCTAGGTGAGTCACAGAGAATATATATCTAGAACAGACTCATGAAGACATAAGAGACAGGAACCAAAGAGAAAATAGAAGATCACTGTTGGTGTTTGACAAAGAGGAAAGAAAGAACATGCGAAAGCAATAAAAATTGAAATCTCTCGTACGTGTATTCCAAGAATACACCACCGCCATCTTGACAGAAACGTAATGGCGGCCACACAAATGTTCTAAGCTTAAGTTAAATTACGACTAACATAAGCATCCGATCTCTACCAAACTTTGAAACAACATTCCTTTATGGAGGGAGCATCCTTTGACCCATCTAATAGGTCATTAGCCTAATAGCTTGCGGATGGCGGCCATCCTTGTGTGAAAATCAATTCCCCCTATTAATTCAAACACGGTGAAACCGAATGGAACGAAATTTGGTACAGAGGTAGCACTAGCAAAGGGCACCTCAATGTCATGTTTTATATCGCCGCCATCTTGACTGAAACGTAATGGCGGCCACACGAATGTTCAAAACTTAAATCAAATTACGATAAACCTAATCATCCGATCTCTACCAAATTTTGCAACTACATACCTTTATGGAGGGAGCATCCTTTGACCAATCTAATAGGCCATTCGCCAAATAGTTTGCGGATGGCGGCCATCTTTGTGTGAAAATCGATTCCCCCTATTAATTCAAACACGGTGAAACCGAATGGAACGAAATTTGGTACAGAGATAGCACTAGCAAAGGGCATCTCAGTGTCATGATTTATATCGCCGCCATATTGACAGAAACGTAATGACGGCCACACAAATGTTTAAAGCTTAAATCAAATTACGACTAACATAACCATCCGATCTCTACCAAACTTTGCAACAACATACCCTCATGGAGGGAGCATCCTTCGACCAATCTAATAGGCCATTAGCCTAATAGTTTGCGGATGGCGGCCATCTTTATGTCAAAATTGATTCCCCCTATTAATTCGAACACGGTGGAACCGAATGAACGAAATTTGGTACAGAGGTAGCACTAGCAAAGGGCACCGCAGTGTCATGTATTATATCGCCGCCATCTTGACGGAAACGTAATGGCGGTCACACAAATGTTCAAAGCTTAAATCAAATTACGATTAGCCTAATCATCCGATCTCTAGCAAATTTAGCAACAACATACCTTTATGGAGGGAGCATCCTTTGACCAAACTAATAGGTCATCAGCCTAATACTTTGCGGATGGCGGCCATCTTTGTGTGAAAATCGATTCCCCTTATCAATTCGAACACGGTGAAACCGAATGGAACGAAATTTGGTACAGAGGTAGCACTAGCAAAGGGCACCTCAGTGTCATGTTTTATATCACCGCTATGTTGACGGAAACGTAATCGCGGCCACCCAAATGTTAGAAGCTAAAATGTAATTACGACCAACCTAATAATCTAGTCTCTACCAAATTTTGCAACACCATATCTTTATGTGGGAAACATATTCAGACCAAACTGCAAGAACATCAGCCCAATAGTTTGCAGATGGTGGCCAAGTATGTGTGCAAACCGATTCCCCCTATTAATTCAAACACGGTGAAACCGAATTGAACGAAATTTGGTACAGAGGTAGCACTAGCAAAGGGCACCTCATATTCATGTTTAATATCCCTATAGCACGTTGTATTTCAACAAGCTACTACAAACAACATTCAATCATACTCGTTGAAAAGGACAAAGAGTTATAACAATACCCATGCATTTAGGAGAAAGTAGGCTATATGTTCTTTACTGAACATCTTGTTTTTAATGATGAGTTTATAAGCCGAGTATCATATCCCTCAATGAAACCAAGCCGGAGATATTGTTATTCAATGAAATTCAGGTGTACCCCCTTAACACCCCTTTAGAACCTGAACATCCAAAAATCCTTACTTAGTGGGCGTTTTCGACTTAGTGTACGGTTTTGACTTACAACGAACATATCTCCAAAATGTCATGTTTTTAACTTCAATAGTTTTGGCTGGGCGATGATGAGTCAGTCAGTCAGTCAGTCAGAACAATTTGTTTTATATATTATATTATATTATATTATATTATAAACGCAAATAAATGGAGCTGATGACCATGATTTCAGTGCCCGTACTGATACAACTACTTGAGAATGAAGAAATCTACCACATTAGTTGGTAATCGTGTGTATTGAACCGAATGACGCAGACAATGATGGATGTCAAAACGTGTAAGGATTTCCTTGTTCACCTGAATGGGTTATTCCGGCATCCAAATTTAGGATACCGCTATTCTACCTCAAAACAACAAGAACTTTAACCAAGTCAGTACCACAAACCACAGAATTTGAAGGCAGAACAGCAATGCGGAATTCCCAAAGTAGGGCGTGTCTGAAAAATATTGACTGATATTGTGTGTCTGTACCTTGCTGCTAAAGTTGAAGCAGTGGCAGTCATCCCTAAGGCCAGCGTTCCCAACACAGCCGTTTCGTAGTTTCCCATTTCCACTCCGGGAAAAAACCAAGATTGTTCCTAACTTAAGGTCACGGTCACCTCCATTCCAATCCTAGTATTAACTGCCGTTAATTCCTTTAGGGGCTTTGCGACATCGCCGTCATACTTTCCCGTGTACTTGGGTGTGTGTATAATTTGTCTGACAACCTGTGCCACTGTGATGTATGTAGCAGTGTGTGTACTGTGTTTGTAATTCAGATGAAGATTGGGAAGGAGGAGATTGTGGCCTGAAGTTAGGACCCATCCCGGCATTTGCCTGGAGTAGAAGTGGGAAACCACGGAAAACTACTTCTAGAATCTCTTCTCAGTTTTCCTTAAGGCTGAGTGTACCCCGTTCCAGCCCTCAGACCAGAATTAAATATAGTATTTTGACAGAGCCGGGAATCGCACCCGGGCTCTACAGTGACAGCTGAGAATGCTAGCCACTACGCAACGAGTGATTCATTTAGAAGCTTGGACATCGTATTCATACCAGCCCCGTGTACCAGGATGTGTGTATAGAATGATTCTGATAACCTGTATTACTGTTGTGTGTATATTCGTAATTGAGGCGAGGATTGAGGTGGAAGTGGTCGTAGCTTTAAGTTAGGAACCATCCGTGCATTTTCCAGGAGTAGAAGTGAGGAAACCACGGAAAACCACTTCGTGGATGGCTGAGATGGGAATCGAACTTGCCTATTTTGCCTCATGAGACTGAGATTATTATTATTATTATTATTATTTTTAGAGTTGGGAATAGAGCGCTGACCTCCGAAGGGACAGCCAAGTATGCCAGCCACTACACCAAGAGGTGGTCTCAACATCTATGACCGCTCCAAGAGGTACTATGTCCTAAGGCCCTTTTTGTGTTTTGAATGACTTATATCTTCACAAACACGGTGTAAAATGTGACTGACAACTCACATGAGAGAATCCCGCTATATGGGATTATGAATGACCTCTTTCATGAGGTCAAAACACCTGCTTCTGCCATTACTGCCTTCGTGGTTCTCGAAGTGAGATGGAGTTCAAAGATATGAACACAACGAGGCATAACCGCAGGTGTTGTCTTGTGGGCCGCATCGTTCCGGCGAGGGCCATCATAATGGTGACCCGAATCTCACATTCTTGGCACATGAGATTTAAAGAGACACAAATGCACAGAGGTTTAACTACTTCCTGATTCTGACCAGTTCTGGAATTGAGAATTAACACCGTACAAGACACGTAAGTAGGCTACGTTCAACCTTTCGACAAGCTGTTAACGCAAAGGCATCATTTTGTCCACAACTAGTACAGCAGAACCTGGATGTCATACTAACTGCTATTTTCTATTGAGTTGGTACTGTATTTGATATAGCTACGTAGTATCAAAGAAATGTTAGACGCCATTTTCAGTTTTACGTTCGTGGTCTAGTTAAAGAATTGTTTTTCATTCCGTCAACATGAATGTGCCCAATTAGGCCTAATCTAATTAAATGAAGATCAGATGGGTAAATAGGGTTACAAATTAAGAGGTATTAAGACGAGTGGGAGAGTAGATATGTTTCTGGTGACTGCTAATGAAGAGAAGAACTAGGTTGGTGGGACACACACTATCACACCCAGGAATAGCAAGCTTAGTTATGGAAGGAAGTTTCGAGAACAAGAACTGTTGGGGTAGACCAAGGTTCGAATATGTTAAACAGATTGCTTCGGATGTAGGGTGTAGTAGCTATGTAGTTATAAAACGATTAGCTGAGGACAGTGAGGCATGGAGAGCTGCATCAAACTAGTCAAAAGACTGAAGACTCAAACAACAACAACAACAACAATCAAATCTACTGACTTAAATAATTATATAAATCAAATATCGATCAATTGCTTCGTACAAATGCTGTGAAGTACATAGGGCCTATAACACCCTCTGCCTTCATTATGAGAGTTCCATAACCTTACTTTATCAACCACGCCGGGTTGGGGATACTCTGTTCCCACCCCGTCTATTTTCCCTATACGGTATTTAATTATACATTGTGTATATGGCCCGAGACCAATTGCATAAGCTAATTAATGGTCCTGCATGTTGAAAATGTTTGGGCGACCCTGCTATACAGAATGGGGTATAAGTCAGCAGCCGGAAACCTACAATTCCCAAGATAAGGAAGTGTCGAAAGTCGTTGACAATTCTTTGGTAAAATGTACGTGATATGCATTCATTCATTTATTTATTTGCAATTGGGGGTGTGTCCCCCGGTGGCAAATTAGATATACATAACAAATAAATAATTATACATAACAATTCAATAACAATTAAACTGGAGTGTTTACACAAATAGTCAGTCTTTTCTTAAACACACCTATATGTTTGGGAAAAGGCTCTAAGACTGCAGCAGGTAGATAGTTCCAGTTATCAATGGCACGGTTTACGAAAGAATATTTACCATAATTTGTTCGCTAGTAGACAAAAATTTACGTCACAGTATTTAAACCCACCCTGTGCATTGATTGATAGCATTATTGTTTTTTGGAGTTCACCGTAGCTTGAATCTCAAGGCATCGCTCGAACTTTGCAAACATGTGGGTCAGATCACAAGGGAACGTTTATCATGGTATATCATCCCTAAATCCATATTTATCATCCCTAAATCCATATTTATAATCCCTAAGGAGAGCAAAATCGTACGTGTTTGAATTTTAATGCGAGACTTGGAGCGAACCGGTTGGATGTGCGCGCCGATTTCTCGAATCTCTACCGATTAATCGCATTATTACTAACACTTTCCCCAGCATATACTATACTCAACGAGAAATCATTCCTCTACCGTCACAAGGGTGGTGTCTGGGAGCTGAACATACTTTGTCAACAGATACAACTGGGGATGGTAACCATAATTTGTTCGCTAGTAGATAAAAAAAATGTTACGTCACAGTAATTAAACCCACCCTGTACATTGATTGATAGCATTATTGTTTTTTGGAGTTCCCCGTAGCTTGAATCTCAAGATATCGCTCGAACTTTGCAAACATGTGGGTCAGATCACAAGGAGAACGTTTATCATGGTATATCATCCCTAAATCAATTTGTATCATCCCTTTTTTTTAAGCGTATGGCTTTTAGTGCCGGGAGTGTCCAAGGACATGTTCGGCTCGCCAGTTTTGTAACTGCTTCGAGACGGACACCCAATGGGTGAGCTACAAGTACCGTTGGGGAGGAAAGTTGGAAGGGAGGGTCGAGGAGTTGGAAGGTAGCGGCTGTGGCCTATAGTTAAGGACCAACCCCGGCATTTGCCTGGAAGGAAGATGGGAAACCACAGAAGACCATCTTCAAGGTTGCCGGCGGGGGGATTCGAACCTCCTCGCCTCCCGGATGTGAGCGACTGCCAACAGTCATGCCGCAACGACCTCGGCTAACTCACCCGGTTGTATCATCCCTAAGGAGAGCAAAATCGCATTTTAATGCGAGACTTGGAGCGAACCGGGTGGAGGTGCGCGCCGATTTCTCGAATCTCTACCGATTAATCGCATTATTACAACCACTTCCCCCAGCATATACTATACTCAGCGAGAGATCATTCCTCTACCGTCACAAGGGTGGTGTCTGGGAGCTGAACATACTTTGTCAACAGATACATCTGGGGATGATGACAGGCCGTTCGCCCAGGTGACCGCTAACTTGGGTCTAACTAAGGAAGGGACCTGTTGAAAGAAACCGTCCCGGCATTTGCCTGGTGGTGAAAATGGGAAGCCATAAAGTGGGATTCGAACCCACACTCTCCTGATGCCAGCGATGCACTAGTTAGCGTGTTAGCGCTCCCGGCCATTGTGGCCAGCGTGTGAAACTATAGGCCTACCACATTTATTTTGGCTAGAATATGGAAAGATGTCAGATTTTGATGTGCGATACTTTCCTGGAATGTTTGACAAAAAACAAACGGTTAAAACTACACTGGAATAGTATTTCTTGAAAGAGTGTTCATAAATAGAATGAGAGACAGACGATGAAGAGATCTTTGATAGAGCTGGCAATATATTATTCAAAGCTGTCATTTATACCACACTTACGTGTCATGAAAAGTACGTGTAGCTAATTTAATAAACGATAGTAAATCTTCACTAGTCAAGTCTATCCCATAACGACCATAAATATGTCTTGTTTTACGTATCTTCTGGCTCTTTGGCAAAGAACTCAAGGTTCACTTCAAGAGGTCTGCGCATTGAAGATGCAGCTCAGATGATCAGTTTCCAATATTGCATAAAGCTCCAAACTGTAGCCGTGATTATGGAACAACAGTATGGATATTGAGTGGAAGCTAGATGACATAGTTATGTATATACGTAATAATAATGTTATTGGTTTTACGTCCCTTTTAACTACTGCGGCATTTAGAGACGCCACGCTGAGGTGCCGGTAAATCTACTAACACGGCTCCCTCGCATTCGCGCATCCTCAAATGCCAGCTGACTGCGTCAGGATTCAATCCTGCAACCTTGGAAAGAGCAGGCGAGAACGGTACCATGGAGCCACACAGCCAGTCTACGGAGTTATGGATCACATTTTTTCAGAGAAACAAGGTGACATGTGGCCAATGCGACGACACCCTCAGTCACATTACTTTACTTCTTATATCAGTTGACTACTTAATTGTCCTCACGAGGCTCAGTGCACTCCATTCCAACTCACACGTCTGATCTTAAATTCATCTCTTGGTGTAGCGGCTAACATTCTTAGCTGTCGCCCAGGAGGTCCGGCTTCAATTCCCAGCTCTGCCGAGAAGTTTTAATACTGGTGTGAGGGCTGGAATGGGGTACACTCAGCCTCGTGAGGCAAAACTGAGAAGAGGAGGATTTTATTTCTCACCTCAGCCTTCCTGGAAGTGTATTTCCACTTCTAGGCCTTCAGGCAAATGCTGGGACAGCTCCTAGCATGAGGCCATGGCCATCTCCTTATCAATGCTCGCCTTAATTAAAAATACGTCTGGCTGCGTGGCTCAGGGGTAACGTTCTCGCTTGCTGAGCCCAAGGTTGCAGGTTCGAAACCTGGCGCAGTCAGCTGGCATTTGAGGGTGCGCAAATGCGAGGGAGCCGTGTCAGTACATTTACTGGCACGTTAAAGATCCCCTTCGGGGCAAAATTCCGGCACCCCGGCGTCTCTAAAAGCCAGTGTAGTTAAAAGGGACTTAGAACCAATAAAAAAAATACACACACTACGACAGACACCACAATATCACAGGTTACCATACATATTTATTTATTTATTTATTTACACCCAAGTACACGGGGACAAATGACCACGATGTCCAAGCCTTTAAAATGTAACAACAGACATGAATTGAATATCTATCTCTGTTCTTGAAGCCACATTTTCAGTGCTGTCATATTACCAAATGAATGGTAACTTTCATTTAGTCAACATGACTATAAGCACAAACAAATTGGTATAATTTGATTACACCTGAAAAAGATGAAATGTGATTAAATATTGTTTACAGTTACACGGACTCGAGGGGGGATTTAAAAGGATTACCTGTTTCGATCGTCAAGCAAGCATCATCAGATCCAGGTCACAAATATATGACACAAATGTTCTACAAAACGTAATGCCAATCACGAACGACCGCGGTCCCCCAACATCGACCCATTAAAAGCGTGGCAAAATCTTAAAAATTGTGGCTAGTACTGATGTGAAATACCCAAGCGTTTAGTCCCCTCTAGTCCAAACAAAAAGAACTTTCTATTTTAATATCAACAAGGCTGCAATATTGAGAATTCACAGCCCCACCCTCAAACAGTCTACCTCCACCAACTAACCCATAAAAGTCTAGCTACAACTGCTATTATACGGTTAAACATTAAGGCCCAAACTAGATTATTATAAACAGAAATATGCTGTAACGGTCCACGAGTACAGTGCTCAAGTGTGAATGGAAAGCTATAATTGTATGTACAGTACAAATAAGAAGTGTTTGTTTACTAATTTGTACAATGTGATATGATAACTTATCTGAATGTGTACTGTCTTCAAGCTGCTCTGACAGCACGGATGGTACTACTAGAGCAGGCTTGTTCAAACCGGGCATTTCGGGCGGCGAGCGGGCAGAGTAGCTACGTTCAGTCTTGGCAGCGTAAACCAACCGATTGCCTCACTGCAGTGTCAGCGGGTGCTACGAATCTGGAGTCAGCTGAGAAGAAACCAAGCTCTAGTGCAAATAGCGTTCAACAAGAATCCCAATGGGAAGGGCAGTGACTTTTTGTGCCAATTGGAGAACGTGCTGAATGTTTAGTAGCCTATGCGGACATTCTGTAATAGCTAAAATATATAATGTTGAGAGACACTACATTTCAAAACATTGTGACCGCCTTAAAGCTTTGAAAATCGAGACATTGATCACAAATGACAGGCAGCCATCTGAGGGCCGTTCTTCGACTCACACCAGTAATAGTATTTGTCCAGACATTCCCTCGTTTACAGCAGGACATAGACATTATAATGTACACACATGAATGCCTGCATTTTTGTAACGTAATGTAAATACATAGAATGCAAATACATTTGCCATTGATAGCACACATGTTTGTAGATATCCGCGTTGTAAGTATTAACTGGCGTGTAATTTAAACTTTTAATGTAAATGCATTCTCAACAATAAAACAGTATTAGATTTAACCTGCCGCCCCTGAATCCCTATCACCGCTCGCAATGCCTGCTCGGTGAGACTGGGCACGCTCTCTCGCTTTGTCTCGCTACACTGTCCGTATGCATGCTGGTACCAGTCTCCCGCATTTGCGTCACGCCTGCCCAGAGATCCAATTTGGTCAAAGAATCCTCAATATAGTGCAAAGGGTCATGGTCCTCAACGTGTACGCTTTCTCTAAAATATGGTATATCGCACAACTTTTCCCCCTTCCCAAAATGTTTGAGAGCCAATTGTCAAAATATACAGGTTGGTTTATTTGGCAAGGATTTTTGTTTCGAGTACAACGGGAACAGTTGTATCTCCCATCCCGGCAAGGCGGGCTAGGGCCAACAGCTCATGGCATGAAATGCCGTGCACTCCTCTACAAAAACGATATCATCATCCTTTCCCAACGTAACACCTGTAAGAATGCGCTATACAAAGACGTTCGAAACACAGCCCGTGGTTGTGACGGAGCTTTGCCCAAGATATTTGGAGACCATCAACAGCACCTTCTGGAAAATGTTCACCAACTGCCTTCAGGGACTGTTCCAACGACTAAAAGTATTTATAACATGTTGCGGCAAGTGGTGCACGCCAAACCGCGCATCGAAACCACCGCCCTCTATGTCCATTGGCCCACTGTCTGGAAAAATGTTGATGCTATGACCATTTCTTCTGCTGTACACTCCCAGGTTTTTATCTTCCTCAGCGATCTCACCCCAACGGCCTTACGGAGATATAACATGAATCTCGATTCCTACCCATGGTGTACTATATGTGGTCACGATGATACAGCGATACATCGCTTCACAACATGCACGCGAGTTGCCTCAACATGGCTGTGGTGTAAGGGACAAGTATGTCAACTATTAAATGTACCCGTGGGTGACCGTGATGACAGGAGGTTGATTCGCTTGTCGGTGACCACCTTTCCCCAAATTAAACAGACTGCCATTGTGTGGAAAATGGGCCAATATGTACACTTCGTGATGGACAATGATCAACATGTCTCGTTATTGTATCTCATGTATCACCTGCAAAAAGAGCGCTGGAAACTTAGTGTAAGTGGACAATTGTACGACAAATATGGCCGATATTTGGATTTTCTTGTGAAATAATTGTTTGGTTTTACTTTTGTCTGAAAATTATGTAATTCTATAGAGAGCTAATAAAAAATAAAAAATAAAAAAAGATACGAGCCTTAAATTAGTGGCATATGATGTGTAACATCTGACATGATATCCTACTCGTATACTACACAACTTGGACATCCTTAAAATGTTAATTTACACTCCATTTCATTACTGGTACTACGATGAATGTATTGATTGAATTGGAGATATGCTACTGTCACATTTGTGGCGCAGCGGTCAAGCTGTTAGTCTCTCACCAAGGTAGACCGGGTTTGATTCTCGGTCAATACATGTGAGATTTTCGAATTGAAATGCCATGTCCTGTGGTTCGCATTCCACGTAAAAGGGAGGTGCCGTGGATCATGATCGTGAGATTAACGGACACGCAAAACTACAAGCTTCCCTCCTTCCTTTTACATTAATCTAATATATAAAAGTGAAAGTCTGTATGTGGGTATGTGGGTCTGTTCCGTATACAAATCCACACCGTTCCACCAATCTCAACCAAATTTTGCATACACATAGTTTAGGACCCGGAAGGAACCGCTGGCTACATGAATTTTCGATAGTCTTTCTCATTCTTTTGATTTAGGCCCTTTTGGACTCAAGCACAGGCTAATCAAATCATAAAATATACTAATGAAGGAATGGCAAGGCAGATAGTTTCCATGGCAACATAGCTCAAGTCGAGACACGGCCGTCTGGATGCCAGTTTTGCTCTGCACTACCGCTATAGAAAATGAGGATCTTTACTTGAAATCCCGTTAGTTACTCACCTACTCACACAGCACTGTCAACCGAGTTTAGCATAACAAAGACTTGACACTATCTTCTACTATATATTTGTCAAATACCACTCACTCACTCATTCATTCATCACGAAATCTCAGAAACCACCGAACGGATTGGAATGAAATTTGGTATGCAGCTTCCCCAAGAACCACAAATGCCCACTAAGAAAAGATTTTTGTATATTCATGTTCTAAAGGGGTGTTAAGGGGGTAGACCTGCATTTCATTGACTAGCAATATCTCCCGATTGGTTTCATTGGGGGATGTGATACTCGGCACATAAACCCATCATTAAAAATAAGAAGAGACGAGTCTCAGGGTTTTTCGATGTGGTGTATATTATGAGGTGAAAGGGGTGAAAACTGGGGATTGAAATATTCCTAAATGAGCGTGTATCTCTTAAACGACAAAGGCGAGGAGTTTGAAACTCAGCGAAAAAAAATCAGCATAAAAAATAAGTAAATATGTGTTTGACCGTTTTTTTTAATCCAATTTAAGGGGCCCATGGGGAAGGGTGAAATTCTGGTGGGGGGGGGGGGACAGGAAAGAAAGTGTCCTAACTGATTGACTGACTGACTCACTCATCAAACTTAGGGGGGGAAACTGCTTTAAAGTAAGTAAATAGCTGTTCGACAGGTTTTTTTTCATAAATCAAATTTAAGGGGTTCATGGGGAGGGGTGAAATTCTGAAAAAAGAAAATTGAAAGAAAATGTCCTGACTCACTCACTCACTCACTCACTCATCATCATCGCCCTGCCAAAATTATTGAAGTTAGAAACATGACCGTTTTGGGATATGTTCATTGTATGTCAAAACAGTCTACTAAGGGAGGATTTTCGGTTATTCAGGTTCTAAAGGGGTCTTAAGGGGGTTAAACCTGCATTTCATTGAATAACAATATCTCTCGAATGGTTTCATTGGGGGATGTGATTCACGGCATATAAACTCAGAGAAAGAAAATCAGCTAAATAAATAAGTAAATCGGTGTTCGACCGTTTTTTTTTTTTCATAAATTAATTTAAGGGGCCAATGGGGTGGGGTGAAATTCTGGGGGAAAAAAGGAGAGAAATTGTCCTAACTGACTGACTGACTCACTCACTCAACATACTCAGGGGAAAAAGACAGCTTAAAAAATAAGTTAATAGGTGTTCAAGAGTTTTTTCATCAATCCAATTTAAGGGGCCCATGGGGATGGGTGAAATTCTGGTAAAAATAATTGAAAGAAAATGTCCTGTCTGACTCACTCACTCATCACGCCCAGCGAAAACTATTAATGTTGGAAACATGAAATTTTGGGAATATGTTCGTTGTATGTCGAAAACGTCAACTAAGGAATGATTTTTGTTTATTCGGGATTTAAAGAGGTGTTAAGGGGGTAAAGGTGCATTTCATTGAATAACGATATCACATGATTTGTTTCTTTGGGGATGTGATATTTGGTATAGAAACTAATCATTAAAAATAATCAGACATATGTCTAAGGGTTTGTCGATGTGATGTGTATTATGAGGTGAAAGGGGTGAAAATTGGGGATTGAGGGATTCTTAACGGAGCGTGTATCTCTGAACGACATAGGCGAAAAAATTTAAATTCGGCGGGAAAAACAGCTTAAAATACAAGTAAATAGGTGTTCGACCGTTTTTTCATAAATCCAATTTCAGGAGCCCTTGGAGAGGGGAGAAATTCTGGGGGGGGGGGGGGAAACAGGAAAGAAAGTTTCCTAAATGATTAACTCACTTAGTCACTCAACAAACTCAGGGGGAAAACAGCTTTAAATAAGTAAATAGGCGTTCGACCGTTTGTTTCATAAATCCAATTTAAGGGATTCATGGGGAGGGGTGAAATTATCAAAAATAAATGAAAAAATGTCCTGACTGACTCACTCACTCATCATCGCCCAGCCAAAATTATTAAAATTAGAAACATGAAATGTTGGGGATATGTTCATTGTATGTCGAAAACGTCCACTAAGGAAAGAGTTTTGGATATTCAGGTTCTAAAGAGGAGTTAAGGGGGTAAACGTGCATTTCATTGAATAACAATATCTGACGAGTGGTTTCATTTGGGGATGTGATACTTGGCATATATACTAATCATTAAAAATAAGCTGACACATGTCTAATGGTTTTTCCATGTAGTGTATGTTATGAGGTTAAAGGAATGAAAAGTGGGGGTTGAAAGATTCCTACCGGAACGTGTATCTCTTAAAAGACATAGGCGAGGAGTTTGAAACTCGGAGGAAATCAATCAGCTTAAAAATAAATAAATAAATAAAATAAATAGGTGTTCGACCGTTTTTTTCATAAATGCAATTTAAGGGGCCTATGGGGAGGGGTGAAATTTTGGAAGAAAAACGTCCACTAAGGAATGATTTTTGGATGTTCACTCTCATCGACCAACCGAAACTATTAAAGTTAGAAGAATTACATTTTGGGGATATGTTCGTTGTGTGTCGAAAACGTCTACTAAGGAGGGATTTTTGGATATTCAGGTTCTAAAGGGGTGTTAACGGGGTTAAAACTGCATTTCATTATATAACAATATGACACTCATTCGTTCATTCATTCATTTATTTGCAATGGAGGGTGTGGCCCCCGGAGGCAAATTGGATATACATAACAAATAAATAATAACATAACAATTCAATAACAATTATACAACAATTAAACTGGAGTATTTACGCAAATAGTCAGTCTTTTCTTAAACACACCTATATGTTTGGGAAAAGGCTCTAAGACTGCGGCAGGTAGAGA
The DNA here is from genome assembly GCA_946902985.2 of Meconema thalassinum. NCBI lineage: Eukaryota > Metazoa > Arthropoda > Insecta > Orthoptera > Tettigoniidae > Meconema > Meconema thalassinum. The sequence goes on along the minus strand of OX336388.2, from coordinate 1,451,026,531 downwards.
GTTCCAGTTATCAATGGCACGGTTTAGAAAATAATATTTACCATAATTTGTTCGCTGTGGTCGGCCCTTAACTTTGAAAGGATGATCGCTCCTACCCATGTAAGTAATGTAAGTAATGACGCGAGCGAAGCAAGGCTAAAAATGAGATGGTGTGTGTCTGTGTATTACTCAATCACGCAAGTACCACTGGTCCGATATACGTGAATTTTACATGGAAGTAGCTGATTTACCTGGTTAACATATAGGTTACTTTTGATTACAATACTTTGCACTATTTAAAGATGGCGACCATTTTAGTGACGTCACTACACCCTTTGGTTTCAAACTCATATTTCCATTTGAAATAAAAAGAGAACGCTAAGAAATAGCAAACTTTTGATGGCATATACGAGGTTTAAAATTACATTTTCTATCCGAAAGGTATCTCCAACGGTTAGCGAGTAAAATCTAAATTTGTGCTATAAAACACGGTCAACGCCGAGCGTTGTAGTTGGACAAAATGTTTCATCCTTAATCTCCCTCTGCGCAGCACCTCGCCTATCCCCTATTTTAACTGTCACCTTCACATTTTAATTTATTTATGACGCGTAGCGAAGCACGGGTACTTCAGCTAGTAATTCATAATAACAAAGTGACACACAACGTCGGCAGTACTCTCAAATACTGTGAGCACATTCCTCAGTAACTATAACACTCATTATTATCAAGGCTCTCACACAGTTCGTCGTAAACAATCAAAACATGGCTTCCTACAATCATGAAATGACCTAGTCTCACATATGACGAAAATACAGCTTTTATTCCACTCACATAACAACATTCTGTTATGCATTTAATATTTGACTACTCACCCTCTAACCAACCAATGTCTAAATGTGTTGCTTTAATACTTTATGCTTTATCTAATTTAAAATATTATTGTAACGTGCAGGGCGGATGCGGGGCGGATGCGGGGCGGATGCGGGGCGGATGCGGCTAACAGTCATGCGGATGCGGGCCGGATGTGGATAACGTTTTGTTTCTCCGTGCAGGGCTTTACTATTGGTAGTGTACCCGTTCGTCCTGGGGATGCGATGTCCCATCTGCTATTACATCGCATTCCTGGATTTCCAGGACAGTGCGGAGTTAAATGAACCTCTAGTCAAATAAGGAATGTGTCGGAAATTCAGCTGAAATATCACAAAAGCAGAGGGTAACACGAGATAAAGTATCTCCAGGGTCGTTACGGGTTTAAATTTAATTTAAAAAAATACAAATATCAATGGGCGCCATCAACTGAATCCCTAGCAAACCACATCATTCCTGGTTAAGCCTTAATTAAGACAAGGAAAGAAATAGGAAAATCACATCATCATCAGATCACAACTAAGATAAAAACAAATTTATTCAACTATGATAGTCGGACAGACATATTAAACACTCATCCTACCTGAGAGCATGGTCGAATGCCAACGTTAAATTGTCATTGTCCAGAAAATCGAACCATCTCCATTCTACTCAAAGTCTATACAATCCACATAAAATAGGAAAAATTTCTAACGTTCTCTTGGGTTCTCAGGATCACCGTAGCACTATGTCTTTGTGTCACTGACATTCGTGATAACTGAGACCTAACTTCTCTTTAAATTAACATCATGAATGTGGATGTAAAAATATTATTAATCTGTCTAAACACACATATTATAATCACATATTTTAAATATCACATAATTTATGGCTTGCATGGCATTATTCAAATGCTGAATATGTTAGTAAAATGCTCCTAAACATCGAATAATCAATTTACACTATTTACATTGTCATTAATAATTGCTTGTTTGTGAATCACAGAAAATCCACTACTCATTGGTTATAATCATCATCAACATCAAAATTAAATATTTCTCACTTTAGTTCTCATCTCAAAATTCAATATATTCAAGTCAGAATAATTAATTCATTATTATCAAATCATTTAAATGAATATTATAATCATCAATTCTTTATACTCTCTAATTATTCACACACTCTCCTTTCATCATCTATTTCAGATTAAATCATCTCAAATCATCAATATAAATTGTTTAATTCATCAACTCAAATTGCAATTCTTCAAATCATTTCTCAATTAAATTTATTTAAATCCATTTAAATTTATTAATCATCAGCTTCTTTAATTAATTATCACCTTCTAATTCAGTTATTCATCATCTATTCAATCGTCTATTAATTTATTTAAATCAGCTTATTTATTCAATCTTCAATTCATCCATTTATTTAATTCATTGAACTATTCCAAAATTTAATTTATCAACTTATTTAAATTTTATTTCATCTGGTTATTTAGATTTTTATTATTTCATCTAGTCATTCTGATTATTATTTCATTAGGTCAGATCATTAATATGCTTAAATTTCAGATTATTATTTCATTAATTATTATTATCAGAAAATCTCGTATTATCAACATTATTTATTTGTTTAATTTCCTAACAAATTGTTTAATATGGGTTATAGAACGTTGTCTTACAGTTTTATCACTTCCAAGTTATATCTCGTATTTAATTATCATGCCAAAAAATATTATTATTGCCTTATCAAATTCACGTTGGATCTCACTATCCACAACTACATTATATATTTTCACTTTATCAAATATCACATTTGAATACCACAATTATTCCACAAAACTCCATAAATATTCAGCGCACAGCATGAATCTCAAAAATTATGCTAGACTGGGTTCGACAACCTCATGTCTGCTTCAAAATACATTAGCAATATTGCAACTTCCACTTGGCATCTTCCACAAAATGCCTATCACAAACTTCACTTAATCACGTTGCATGATCTACAAAAAATATAACTGGCTTCAAATTATCGACGCATACAATCTCCAATAACTGTAATTAATCTGATCACATCTAGACAACTTCTTAAACAATTAGGAAAAATATTACCTTAGTAATCGAAATCAAATTCAAGGTCTGCTTTCAAATAGCATAAATTCTCTTAAAATTCTCATAATTCACTTCACAGAAAAACACCAATGTGCTATAATCTCTCACATCGAAATATGCAATACTGATCTGCCTTAAAATAAATCTGACCATTAATGATTCATCTTACAAGATTCAATTACTTTAAATCCTTCTCAAATGTATTAAATTCAATCATAAAAATTATCAAAAGCATCAACTGTATCAGCTGTTAAATGAAAATACTCTCAAATGAGAGTATAAATACGAAAGGCCTTGCCCCGTCGTCTAACATGATAATGCCCTGAACGATGGGTAAAGATGTGTACCACCACGCAATCGTATAAATACGAAAGGCCCCATCTCGTCGTCTGATGAGTGAATGTACCAGATTGGAATCAACAAGTCTCTAGTTGTCACATAAAAGCGATATTCATTCACTTGAGTGAATAACATCTTAATATCTCCAAACAATCCAATGGAAAAAATCCCTACTGATGAATAATACACACTCGCTAGTATGCAATGAACTGACGAAGTGATTTAAATAATCCAATTGCAGATCACGAGTTCGAAATACTCGCCACAAAAAATAACTATCCAAGAAAAATATCCTTACTGGAAAATGTCTAAAAGACCAAACATCTGCTTAATAAAGCCAACCAATGGTGAGAAATTCGTATAATGGTGCCTGCCATATCATATGGTAACGCCATATTCTAGCAAAATTTGGAGCAAATAATGTTTAAGCCATGTCTAAATAAACGTAGAACTCCTACTAGAAAAATATATACAAGTATGCCCAGTGTTCATGAAAATATCATATCAGAAAGTCATAACTCTTACAGTACCTTCTCATATCAGCTGTTATTATATTTCAAAGATCGTCGATTATTCTCATGTGTAATAAATTTCTCGAAAGATCGACGTGAATCTCGTATCACCCACGCGATAACGATCGCCTTCATATCCCAAGTGAATCAGCTGTTCGACCTCCTCTTCTTCAGGAATCGAATCCATCGCTCCGTGGTGCCATCGCGTCTCTGTCTTCGTTTACTCTGACATGATGAACTGCATGTTATCCATAGCGGATACTGTCCAAATTCTTACGTAAAAGTTCATAAAAGCAGCGTACCCCATATTCCTTTTCTATGTTACGCCACTGTCCCATACAATGTTCGATTTGCTTGTTAAAAGTTCAATCTCCACAGCGGTTAAGTCTCACTTGCAGAAAATAAAATTTTATTTATGAGAGTGTATAAGTTTTTGAAACACCCTGTAGCTGTGTTCGTACTCGATATTTCATGATAATTCAAGAAAAAGAATTCTGTTAATGCACGTGCCAATGTTCATAAGTGCATATAATTTTAACAGTTCGGTTGCTTAAAAGCGTTAATGTTAGCTTGACCCCATGGTCGCTCTACATGTTCCGTTATGAAATGCATAGTCGTGATGTCATTTGAATATCTAAGTTCATAATTGCAGTATATTGTAACTATCTGCCTGCACAATTCTATTACTGAATACAAGTCCCAACTCAATGTTGTAACTGAATGTTGAAATGAAGTTCAGCTTCTTTAATATTGCCTGCGTATAAAAGTCGGAATTAGCCCGCTCGGATCTACTGCACTGTTCCAGAATGATCTACGCTTAAAGCCGGCCTCGCCATGCCGCTTCGCTGTACTGTTCTGCGTTACAAAATGCAGCTCGAAATAAAGTTCTCAAACTGGTATTATAATGCTGTTCTGACCCCGGCCTTCTCCTGCTTCCACGGCCCGCACAGCTTGCCTCCTAACCGGTCCTCTCGCCGTCTACCGTGCTTTGCTCGCCTTGACTCACTGACCTACTTCCTGCTCTCTGCGTGGTGAAGTAATACTGTCGCCTTCACTTTACGTAACAAGTGCTGTGCACCGCTCAGCTTTGCCGTACGCTCTGCGCATGTGTTCTACTCAGCCCTGACGACTGAACTCGACTGATGTCTCTAAACTCCGTTGACCAGCTCCTACCTGGCGCTGTCACGTGATGCTCCCCCACTTTCTACGGTCGTGCGTCACAAGTTTAATCTCGACCACCATTATCTCGGCTATTAAGATATACAATAACTTAAGGGATTATCTGTCTTTCTTCAAGTTATTATCATATATAATGCTTGACATTTCTTCTCTTCTTAGATGATATAATACTATGTTCCATTTAGATCTTAATAAAACTTTAATATTCCTCCCATAATTCCATCTGCTTGACTGGCAATGCCTTCTTGATCCTTGGCCTTATACGTCATTTCCTAACATTCTTCTCGACTCGATGTGAGCGCTATCTTTACAACTTTTCCCATAAATCTCAACTACGGCTCAATGTCAGCTGGCGTAGCCGATAGCCTCAACTAGGTATCGGGTACATCAGCAATATCCTTTCTTCACTTTTGGTGAGGCCTGGTCTTTTTTCCCGCATAGCCTACAAATACAAGCGTATTCTGATTGGTTGGTTCCTCAGTTTAGAGGCAGCGACAACGCAGTCATGTATCCCCTTGTACTTTGGGTGTGTGTAGAATCTGTCTGATAACCGGTGTAAATTGTGATGAATGTATTAGTATGGGTTACCTGTGTCAATTCAAGTAAGGACTGCAGACATTGAATTTTTTCAAGTAGTTCCTACTTAAGCTGCCAAACGCCACCGTCAACGACCAACTAGTTCAGAACTTAGTTACCAGATGCCAACGCAGTCGGCTCTTGACATGCCATAAATCTATGACATGGGACCGCCGGCTTTACTTCCCCACCACAGGAAGGCATACTGAGGGATTTTAACGTTCTTGAAAATCCGACGACTTCGGCTGGGTTTGAACCCGCGATCTTGGACATAGAAGCTCAGCATGCTACCAACTACGCCATCGAAACCAGTTGTATTCTGACTGCAGAAGGAGAGATTGAAAAAGGTCAGTGAAAAACTTTCGTTAACAGAATGGATTCCTGGCAGACAGCACACAGAGTGCCAAGGAGTGAGTGAAGAGGCCTAAATCAGCCTTAGGCCTCCAACTGAACAATAACCTTGTTGTGATTTCTGATCGTATATCAGGACTGCATATTTTCCCATTTAAAATGAATATTCCAATGTACGACAAAATAGTTGGAAGGTCAAGTATTAAACATGCGAATGCGAGTACATTGTACTAGATATTGCACGCGTCATTTCATCAATAAAACATCACCCCTTGCTTCACAGAAAGAAAGGTACCTATCCCATCAAATTACAATAAATGTAGGCCAAGGTGCACAAATATAGAATAGAATAGAGCAGAATAGGATACCCTCTGTTCCAAATCCAGGAAAGCCAGATTATTATTTATTTATTGCAACCATCACCTGATACTTGTGATTATTAGTTACAGTGATTCCCTAATCCTTCTCAGTAAGATTAATAAATTTCAACTTGAATTTAAAAGTAAGTAACAGATATTTTACATGGTATTGTAACGTGCCACCCCTAGTGGCACTTTCGTTAACTGGATTACGGTGGGTAGAAGCTCAACACAATTGTTCCTTTAAAGAAATGTTAGGTTTATTGCAGGTCAGAAATATACACCGTACAATAAGCAGATAGAAACAATTAGCTGTCTTACAGAAGCTACCTCTATGGAGCTCGACTCACCCTTTCACTCAGCCAAGCAGTTAATCCTCTCGCTAATGAGGTGGACCCAAGTCCTGGCTAGAAGTAACGGCACTCTCCCTCTAGTAAACAAGCCACACTCACTTGTTCTGAATGTACATTGTCTCACCGTCCAAAGGCTAGGAAAACAGTCCACTGCGTTTCGCAATCCACACAGCACTTCACCGCACTGCAATAGCCTCACTTGGGTTTCGTAATTTCGCACGTCACGTCACCAACTATTGTCGCACTCACTCAAAAAGACACTGTTCCCTCGCTGGCCAGGTGGCTTTATATAGGGAGGGTGGTGACTCAATGGATGTTTCCAGAGTAGGAGAGTTCACGGCTCCTCCCGTGAGTTCCATCACCAGGTAGGCCGGGAACATTCCAGACCATGTCTTTGTTCCCGCTGCGCAAGTAGCCGGCCGACAGAGACGAGAGGTTGCCTCAGGCGGCTGTGAGTCACGCGAGAGGGAATGAAGCAACCCCGCTCTCGTAACAGTATTATATAAAATGTAAACTTCTTTGGCTTTTCCCAATTCATTGGGGTCACCGGCGCCAAGCAGGCTCGTTTTGGTTTTGGCCGGGGATTTAAGGCCGGATGCCCTTCTTGACACCACGTGATATTTAATTTGTAAATCCCACCACGCTGTCTACGAGATTCAAACCCCGGTCGTCCGGGTGAAACACGAGCAGCAAACCCACTCCGCCATCACGCTCCCCTTACATGGTATTATATGTTATAAAAATTGTCAAAATACTAGTAATGGCTATTAATTATATACTATCTTAATCTTATTCTCGTTTCTTGTGGACAAGCATTACGTAATAGCATTCCTATACACAGGACCCTACTCTTCTAAGAAGCTCTTGAGAGTAAAGATCTTACATCATGTCTATTCATCCATCACATATTACTGTGATTATTACCTACTGTATAAAAAAAAAGTTGGAAAACCTCTGTTGAGACGTCAATTTTCATTAGAATAAGAGATTAGAAGCATTTACGCAGTTGAAAACTTCTGTAGAGACGTTGGTTTAATCAGAATATGAGATAAGCATTTCCACGGTTGAAAATCGTCTGTAGAGACGTCAATTTTCATCAGAATATGGGATAAGAAGCATTTACATAGTTGAAAAACATTTGTATAGACGTTAATTTTCCTTAAAAAAAAAGAGATGAGGCATTTACACGGTTGAAAAATATCTGTTGAGAGGTCAATTTTCATCAGAATATCAGATAAGAAACATTTACACAGCTGAAACAAGAATGCTAGCCGCAACAAAACGAGGTGGCCTAGTTTATAATCATTGCATGGGTAAGAATATGGTGTATTATTGTGCTTGTTTATTTATTTATTTAATTATTTATTTATTTATCGTATGGCTTTTAGTGCCGGGAGTGTCCGAGGACATGTTCGGCTCGCCTGAGTCTGTAGCTGCTTCCAGCGGACACCCTAAAGGGTGAGCTACACGTTCCGTTCAATTTCAAGTAGTTCCAACTTTCGCCACCAGATATCAATGATACCTAGTGGTGAACGTTGGAACTTTGATAGAGCGTTCTGACGAAATCTAACCTAACAAATTTTGCTTTACACAAGTTTAGTCTGTGAAAGGATCTTTTACATGCCATAAATCTATGACATGGGACCGCCGGCTTTACTTCCCCTCCGAAGGAAGGCATACTGAAGGATTTTTAACGCTCTTAAAAAATCCGACGACTTCGGCCGGGTTTGAGCCCGCTATCTTGGGCATAGCAGTTCAGCATGCTACCGACTACGCCACCGAAGACGCTATACGATAAGCAAGAAGTCTTCCTGGAAATGCACGTGTCCGTCATTTGGTTGCATAAACTGGATACCTCTTTTTTTTCTGATTTTAATAACATATCCCTAGTCCATAGGCATAGGATGCAAAGTTTCACTCTTGTGTATATTGATGTTTTTAAATAATGTAGTACTATCACTATTCAGTTGAAAGTAATACATACACAACTCAGTGAATGTTTTCATTTTCATCCAATATTGTCCGGCTCCGTGGCTAAATGGTTAGTGCGCTAGGCTTTGGCCCGACGTGTCCCGGGTTCGATTCCAGCCGGACCGTATGGGATTTTAATCTCCTGGGGTTAATTCCCATGGCTCGGGGACTGAGTGTAGGCCTATGTGCAGTCTTCATCATCACTTCATCCTCATTAGGACGCGCAGGTCGCCCACGGGCGTCAATTAGTAAGACCTGCACTTGGCCTCTCGGGAGGCCACGCGATCATCATCATCCAATATTTGTTAAAAAAAAAAAGCCATGAACTTGAGTCCCGCTGGCGTCAGGCATTTTAAGTCTCTGACTTCCATCTACATGGCTGGTGGCACTATTTGTACATTACAAGACCTAATACCCATTTCGCATCGGCTGGTTGCGTGGCTCAGCGGTAACTTTCTCACTTGCTGGGCCCAAGGTTGCAGGTTCGTATCCTGGCACAGTTAGCTGGCATTTGAGGGTGCGCAAATGCGAGGGAGCCGTGCCAGTAGATTTACTAATAAATAATAATAATATCGTATGGCCTCGGCTGCCGGGTGCAAGCTTTGTAATTTGACACCCAGAGGGTAGCTTGCGTGTCGAATTTCGGTGTTCCTTGAATCACTATGAAAGTCAAGGAGGTTAGATATCTAAGCTCCTTGAACACTCGCGCTTTCTAGTAGAGAAATGTGGAACTTTGTTTTGGCGGAAACTCCCGAGATTAATTTTGCCATTATGAACACGGCCAACTGAATTCAAATGGGTTCTTTGACATGCCAACATCGTATGACATGCGTGTCGTATTTTTGCAGCCTTTCAAAAATCACTTACCACGGCCAGGAGAGAACCTGAAATCTTGGGGTTAGTAGACCGACACGCTATACACTCACCCACCGTGGCAAGCAAGTAGATTTACTGACACGTTGAAGATCCCCTTTGGGGCAAAATTCCAGCCCCCCGGCCTCTCTAAAAGCATGAGTAGTTAAAAGGGACGTTATACCAATAACAAGAATATAATTATTTATTTCGCATCATTGAGATCGTGAGAATGGAATGCAATGCAATACAAGGACTTTTCAGAGCCATCACAAGTAACACCGGTTATCAGACAGATTCTACACACACCCAAAGTACATGGGGCTACATGACCACGTTGACGCAGCCCCTAAATTGAGGAACCAACCAACCAACTGATGTAATTAATGCAAAGCATTTCTATTGTATACGTACGTATGTAGATTCATCGTTTGGTGACAATATTCTCTTGTAACAAGAATTCTGCTAATGTCCCATTCCAGTTTTGTACCGAAAATAAGGTCCCATTAACACCAACCTACACATATGGGGTACCTACAGGTTCAGCATAACCCAATACGTACGCGAAACGCACTCACTTACTCTTTAATGCCTCACAATTAAATAAATACCTTAAAACATGTATATTTACAACGAAATAATGAAAGAATGCAACACGGTAACCATGGTAAAAGAATCTCACAGGTCCATCTATTTCTGTAAGACGCAATGCAATTCCAATTATTACATTACTGTGAAAGTTTCCAGGCGGTTATAAGGTTATCACGGAACCAAATTAAGCTGTAAAATTCATCAATACATACAGTACAATGCGCTAAAGGGGGTCAAGGGGCAGTCTAGAATTTTTCCCCGCAATTATCACGTGTGAGTGTAGTACGAAAGTCTTTTTCACCCGACTATAAAGGATCTCCGAAAAACACATTTAAAGGCCCTTAAATTAACAGTGTCTGTGATATTCCAAGAAAACTAACTTCGCTCTAATATACCCATGAATGAATGACAAACCCCTAACCACTGCACCAGTAGCTTAAGTGATAAAGCCTGATTATTCATACCAAGGAAAAAATCAGTCATAGCATTCATGATTGAGATTTTGCTAAGTGTACTCTTTACAACTAGAATATTCGCGACGAAGTCGTGACGGGTAATGCTAGTATTTATTATTACTTGAAAAATTACTCTCTTTTGGAGTAGGAAATCGACAGTGAAGTATTGTACCCACTCCTCACTGCTCGAGTAGACCCAGTTATCTGATTGCTGTATCGTTAACGTTCTCGCCTGCTGTACCCTATGTTGCAGGATCGAATCCTGGCACAGACAGTTGGCACGTGAGAGAGCGCAAATGTGAGGGAGCCGTGCCAGTAGATATACTGACACGTGCAAGATCGCCCTTGAGGCAAAATTCCAGCTTCCTGGCAGTGAGGAGTGGGTACAATACGTCACTGTTAAATGGGACGTAAAACCAATAACATTACAGTATTACTACAGTAGTAGTAGATCCAGTTGAGCAAAGATTCCTTTGAGTTGATCTCTCACCTAATCAGACTCGTACCTTGAAGACCTCTGGATCAATTAGATGTAGAGCTGGTAATAATAGATTTTCAATTAATCGATTAATAAATTGATTAATTGATTAATTTGAAATTAATCGGAAACGATTAATGGATTACGAACATACCTGATATCGATTAGTCGACTAACCGATTCGAATTACCGATGAATCTATTAATCGATTTTTCGGATAACCGATTAATCGTTATTTGCGATAATTAATCGATTATTCGGTTTCGATTAATCGAAATCTGAAATTAATCGATTAAAAGTAACAGCCTTAATTAGCCTACATTTCACATTTTGCAAAAATGAGGAAAAAGTAGACTTATGAGATCGATCCGGGAAAATGTCTGTCTGTCTGTCTGTCTGTCTGTCTGTCTGTGTGTCCTCCCCCTATCAACTCCTAAACAGCTGCAGCAATCGAAACAAAATTTGCCAGGAGTAAAGATCTATACCTGAATATCTCAATGCCGTATTTGAGAATGATGTCAGTGCTACCAACTGCTGAAAAATCGCAATTGAAATTTGAGCTTCATGTTGGATATCGTGGAAGGTATGAATGGGAGCTATTTCAATCGTATGCGTACAGATAATAATATTTCAGTTTAATTTCCAGGAGTCCATACATGGCAGTGTTGCCAAAATGATTCTAAACCTGCTGATAGGTCCAATTTTCAAATGCATATAACTTTTACACTATCAATTGGAATTCAACCAAATTTCGTATGTGCTATGTGTCCATAACCAGATATGACTGAGCGTATTCTTAAGAGACAACAGGGCTGCCAAATGTTAATAAATGCTCTCAATTTCTTTTATCCAAATACCAATATATCAGAAAGTATGCAACCCGACAGCTTTAAACTATGCACACGTATAGTACCTGACATTCTATATTAATTTGAAGTAACTTATATACGTCAGTGCTACCAAAATGATTCTAAGCCTGCTGAGAGGTCCAACTTTAAATACATGTAACTTGCATACTATCATTTGGATTTCAACCAAATTTCGTATGTGCTATGTGTACCATAACAGATATGACTATGCGTATTCTTAAGAGCAACCAGGACTGCCAACTGTTAATAAATGCGGTCTCTAATTTTGTTACCCTAATACCAGTATATCAGAAAGTATGCAAGCCAATAGCTCTAAACTTTACACACGTATAGTACCTGGCATTCTAGATTAATTTGGAGTACCTAATATACGTCAGTGCTGCCAACATGATTGTAAGCCAGCTGATAGGTCCAATTTTAAAATGCATGTAACTTCTATAATAACTAATGGATTTCATTCAAAATTGGCACAACAATAGTTCATGTTATTTCAGATTATTTTTGACCAATACATGCATGATATTGTTGCCAACATGATTTTATGCGCACTGTTAGATCCAATGTTTAACTGCATGTAACGTCCATGCTATCCATTGGACTTCAACCAAATGTTGTATTCTGTACCTTAAGAGAGGGAACTAAGAATATATTCAGTCACAGGGCTGCCAAATGTAGTGCTATATTATGCCAGATATACAGTAATTAGAACTAATTAGAAATTTCGATATTAGCAACTTAATTGCGTAATTATTCTAGATAGATCCATATAGATTATTCATTGGCATAAATCTTAAATTTTAAGAAAAGTAGGCTCTTTAGTTCGTCATGGAACTTCTTGTTAGATGATGTGGCGTGAATATCATTGTTGTTGAACTTTGCTATCACACCTTAATTAGGATACGAGTAAATTCAAGGAGGCTTTCAGCTGTTAGGCCCTGAGCTGTGCAGCGTAATAGTCCTACAGCAGTAGCGGCCAGTGATAAGGTTGAAGAATTGCACAATAACCAGATTTTTAGCCTACTTTTCACATTTTGCAAAAATGAGGAAAACGTAGACTTATGAGGTCGATCGGGGCAAATGTGTGTCTGTCAGTCTGTCTGTCTGTCTGTCTGTCTGTATGTCTGTCTGTCTGGCGGTGTGTGTGTGTGTCCCTCTATCAACTCCTAAACGGCTGCAGCAATCTAAACAAAATTTGGTAGAAGTAAAGATCTATACCTGAATATCTCAATGCCGTATTTGAACATGATGTCAATGCTTCCAACTGCTGAAAAATCGCAATTGAAATTTGAGCTCCATGTTGGATATCTTGGGAAGTATGAATGAGAGCTTTTCCAAAATTGGCACACGTATAGACAATAATATTTCAGTTTAATTTCCAGGAGGCCATACATGGCAGTGTTGCCAAAATGATTATATGCCTGCTGATAGGTCCAATTTTTACATGCATATAACTTCTACACTATCAATTGGAATTCAACCAAATTTCGTATGTGCTATGTGTACATAAACAGATATAACTGAGCGTATTCTTAAGAGGCACCAGGGCTGCCAACTGTTAATAAATGCTCTCAATTTCTATTATCCAAATACCAATATATCAGAAAGTACGCAAGCCGACAGCTTTAAACTATGCACACGTATAGTACCTGACATTCTATTTTAATTTGGAGTAACTAATATACCTCAGTGCTACCAACATGATTCTAAGCCTGCTGAGAGGCCCAACTTTAAATACATGTAACTTCTATACTATCATTTGGATTTCAACCAAATTTCGTGAGTGTTATGTGTACCATAACAGATATGACTATGCGTATATTTATGAGCAACCAGGGCTGCCAACTGTTAATAAATGCTGTCTCTATTTTTGTTACCCTAATATCAATATATCAGAAAGTATGCAAGCCAATTTCTCTAAACTTTGCACACGTATAGTTCCTGGCATTCTAGATTAATTTGGAGTAACTAATATACGTCAGTGCTGCCAACATGATTCTAAGCCTGCTGATAGGCCCAATTTTAAAATGCATGTAACTTCTATACTAACTAATGGATTTCATTCAAAATTGGCACAACAATAGATCATATTATTTCAGATTATTTCTGACCAATACATGCATGACATTGTTGCCAACATGATTTTACGCGCGCTGTTAGATCCAATGTCTAACTGCATGTAACGTCCATACTATCCTTTGGACTTTAACAAAATTTTGTATTCTGTACCTTAAGAGATGGAACTAAGAATATATTCAGTCACCAGGGCTGCCAACTGAAGTGCTCTATTTGGCTACATTATGCCAGGTATACAGTATTTCGAACTTATTAGAAATTTCGATATTATCAATTAAATTTCGTCATTATTCTAGATAGATCCATATAGATTAATCATTGGCATGAATCTTATATTTTAAGAAAAGTAGGCTCTTTAGTTCGTCATGGAACTTCTTGTTATTTTATTTTAATGTTCGTACGGCATGCATTTTTTGCCAGTAGGCGCATAGTTACTGTGTATGCTGCCTTTGATCTGAGCATAAAAATGATGAATAATTAGGGTGCAATATAATACTTTATGTTGGCGTATATTCCTAGCCATTTTAATTATCAAATTACTATGATATTTTGAAATATATATTTCGGCGTAGGTTCCGTTTAGTTGACCGTTCGCCTAAATGTTCAAAAGTACTTCTTTTACTTGTATCTCTCGTATCTCTCCTTGTGTTCGTATACGTCAAACTCTCCTCCTTGACGTGCACTACCAGGCGTAACTAGTCGCACCGAAAACCGCACTTTGTTCCCATACAGTCGGCATTCCAGATGGGCAAAAGACAGAAGTATGACGTAGTTCCCACCCAATAGGACCATTTGGTCGTTTTTCTTACATGTATGCAGTTCGTGATGCGTTGCCGAATGTGAGAAGGGAACAGCTGGGGGAGTGACGAACCTAGCGTGGTCAAAGAAAGAGAGAGAAGCAGTCTGGCGACATCACAGTGAATGACTCTGTCTCACTGTGCACAGAGCCCTATCTCTCACCCACCTTCTTGTGTGCTCTCCACTCTAGAAAATCACCAGTTGATGAAGAAAATATACTTTGGAAATATGTTCTAGTATGAAATGAGCAAACAGAAAGGGTGCATTAATTATTGCTGTGGTTCCTGTCCCAGCCCGTATTGGTAATTTACTGAGTGACTGAGATATAATGAAATTCAAATTAATCAAAATAATTGAATAGATCAATTACCAATTCTCCTTAATTAAATAATTTCAATCAATTTCATTTCTTTTAATTATCATAATTTATAGACTTAAAACCCCTAAAGACACAAAGTCTTCTATCACGCCACTAAGCGTTGCTCCCAGTGTGTCATTCATGGAGGGAAAGTCAAATGAGATGATGATGATGATAATTGCTGTTTTAAGGGACGTAACATCTAGGTTCTCCGCCTAAGGTCAAATTAAGTGTTTTCTCTAAAATTCAATTCAAAATCGTCGTTCATTTGCCATTCCAAACTCAGCCTACAGCCATGGCGTCGAGAACGTGCGCAATAACTGCTACAATGACACACATATAGACCAGTAATGGCAGACGAAGACCAGCGTCGCCCAAGAAACAGAGTAGAGATTGGCTGTAAAATTGGAATTAATTTTCCCACTCCCAATCTACTGTGTAAGTTTGAAACCACAGCCACGGACGACTTCAAAAATTAACTCCACACCACGTCCCAGCTTAGGAACGACACATAGCTACTGCGCAAATGCCAGATGAGAAACACCACACAGTCTGTCTCTTTCCATCGCACTTGGGGCGATTCATTCCAAAATATCAAGCAGATTCGATCCATTAATCCCGAAACGGGGGCATTTCGTAGAATGTTTCGATCCCGGATTGAAGACACGTAAGTTACTGTACTTTCTCATCGGCTCGTCGGATTGCTGCTCAAGAAACGATGAGAAATGCCCTTTCTAACAATTACAGGGGTAATGTTCCATGATTCCTAATTTGAAGGGTCCATCCCTTTCACTCAAACTCGAGGTCTACTTCCCAGCAAATCAGATAACAGGCTATGACTCTCACCTAGCTGTATCGTTCCTTCCCTTCGCACAGTACGTAGCCAAACACAACTTTTAGCCTGCTTTTCACATTTTGCAAAAATGAGGAAAACGTAGACTTATGAGATCGATCCGGGAAAATGTTTGTCTGTCTGTCTGTCTGTGTGTGTGTGTCCCCCACCCCTATCAACTCCTAAACGGCTGCAGCAATCGAAACCAACTTTGACATGAGTAAAGATATATATCTGAATATCTCAAGACCATATTTGAAAATGATGTCAGTGCTACCAACTGCTGAAAGACCGCACTTGAAATTTGAGCTCCATGTTGCATATCATGGAAGGTATACATGGGAGCTATTCCAAAATTAGCACATGCATGGACACATTTCAGTTTAATTTCCAGGAAGCCTTACATGGCAGTGTTGCCAAAATGATTCTAAGCCTGCTGATAGGTCCAATTTTAAATGCATATAACTTCTACACTATCAATTTGATTTCAACCAAATTGCGTATGTACTATTTGTACATAAATAGATATGACTGAGCGTATTCTTAAGAGCCACGAAGGCTGCCAACACTGTCAGTAAATGTTCCCTCTATTATTTTATCCAAATACCAATATATCAGAAAGTATTCAAGCCGACAGCTTTAAACCATGCACACGTATAGTATCTGACATTCTAGATTAATTTGGACTAACATACGTCAGTGCTACCAACATGATTCTAAGCCTGCTGATAGGACCAATTTTTAAATACATGTAACATCTATAGTATCAATTGGATTTCAACCAAATTTTGTATGTGCTATGTGTGCCATAACAGATATGACTATACCTATTATTAAGAGCAACCAGGGTTGCCAACTGTTAATAAATAATGTCTCTATATGTTTACACTAATATCAATTTAGCACAAGGTATGCAAGCCAACAGCTCTAAACTTTGCACACGTATAGTACCTGATATTCTAGATTAATTTGGAGTAACTAATATACGTCAGTCCTGCCAACGTGATTCTAAGCCTGCTGATAGGTCAAATTTTAAAATGCATTTAACTGCTATACTAACAAATGGATTTCATCCAAAATTGGCACAACAATAGATCATAGTATTTCAGATTATTTCTGACCAACACATGCATGACATATCTGCCAACATGATTTTACTCGCACTGATAGATCCAATGTCTAACTGCATGAAACGTCCATGCTATCCATTGGACTTCAAACAAAATTTGTATTCTGAACCTTAAAAGATCGAACTAAGAATATATTCAGTCACCAGGGCTGCCAACTGTAGTGCTCTCTTAGGCTACATTATGCCATGTATATTTCGAACTAATTATAAATTTCAATATTACCAACTTAATTTCGTCATTGGCATGAATCCTAAATTTTAAGAAAAGAAGGCTCTTTAGTTCGTCACGGAATTACTTGTTGAATACTTGAGTTCTCAAAAATTACTCCTCTGATTTGATAACTATTTACACCTCTGAATTTGTTTATTAAAAATATGTCATGCTCATGAGAGAAATCAGTACCATTCCATTTAATGCGGGCCTTCAGATGAATGCAAACTGAAAAAGTGTTACTTCAGAGAATGAAAAGTTCGGGAAGGACTGTCGTAGTCAAACCATATCTTTAGAACCTCCACATGTGAATGAGATCTGCTGAATAACTTACCAGTACGATATTGTAATTTCCCTCCTTTCCTCCTCTGTTATATAATAGATCATGTAACTGAGTTAAATGTGTACTAGATGAAACCCGTCAAAACATGACGGACAATGGAAAACAAATTTACTGAAGAAGCTTCTTATATAAGTTACATTCTTTGTACGATTACTTTTTAGCACTATTGCAACTTTAAGGGCGTCAAAAGATAGCACTCTCAGCATTGCAACATATTGCTGGTCATGACTGAAAACGTGATGAGGTCATCATCATCTTGCACAGTTTCCAGCCACTGGCCGGGTCTGTTTGGAACACAAGCCTCTCCAACGTCTTCTGTCTTCCCACCATCTCTCAGCCTCCACCCTTGTCCAGTCTTCTCCTCTCTTCTTCACGCTTTCTTCCACCCCCTTCAGTCACCTGTCTCTCGGTCTCCCTCTTGGTCTCTTTCCTTCCCACTTCGTCTCGTGTATCCTCCTGGGTATCCTCTTCTCCTCCATTCGTTTTACATGTCCATACCATCTAAGTCTAGATTTCTCTATACCATCCTGTAATGGTTCCTCCTTCATTAATTCTCTGGTCCTCTCATTTCTTATTCTGTCCCTCTTTGTAGCTCCAATACTGCTTCTCAAGAACCTCATCTCACTGGCCTGTATTTTGCTCTTCTCCCTTCCTTTCATAACCCAGGTCTCCGAGCCATACGTCAGGATAGGGACATAGTACGATATATGATCTACTTGCTGTTCTGAGGGACATCCCTGCTCCATAACATGCTTCTCACACTCCTCCGGAATGCTTCTGCCTGTCTCCCCCGCTCATTTATTTCTCTACCGTTTCTTCCATTCTCTTGTATCAGGCTTCCCAGATACTTGAAACTCTCCACTTTCTTCAGCTGTTCCCCACCAATTGTTTTTCCCGTTGTGGTCCTTTTCTTCTTCCTTGTTGTGATCACCATCTCACTCTTATTTATGCTAAATTTCATCCCATATCCTTGTATTATTCCTTCCCACACGTCCAACTGTTCCTGTACCTCCTCCTCCTTGTTTCCACAATCATCAAATCATCCGCAAACACCATTGCTTTCATCTTTCCTTCCCCAATTACTTGTGCCGCTCGGGTCATTATGTCATCCATCACCACAATGAAAAGTAACGGTGATAGTGCACTTCTTTGTTTCAGGCCGTTTCTCTGTTCCACCCAGTCCGATTTCTCTCCTCCCACTTTCACACAGCTCACGCTTCCCTTGTACATCTCTTTTATCCTCCTTATAGTCCATTTTTCTACTCCTCTATCCTCCAGGGACTTCCATACTTTGTTTCTGCATACACTGTCATATGCTTTCTCAATGTCCAGGAAGGCCATCAGTAGATCTGTTCCATACTCATAGTGCTGTTCTTGTAACTGACTTACAGCAAAAATCAAATCCACTGTGGACCTTCCTGCTCTGAAGCCATGTTGTTCTTCCCTCATCCCTCCTTCTATCCTTGTCCTAATTCTCCTTTCTAAAACTTTCTCAAACATCTTTGCACAATGACTCATCAGTGTTATTCCCCGATAGTTTTTGCATTCTGTTCTACTACCTTTCTTGAAGATCGGGACAATTATTCCCTTTTTCCAGTCCTCTGGGGTCTTCCTTTCCTTCCATGCTGCCTTCATCACTCGGTACAACCATTGTATCCCCACCTCTCCTGCTGCTCTCACCATCTCCACACTCTACTCATCCACACCCGGTGCCTTCCCTCCTTACATCTTCCTCACTGCATCTTCCACTTCTTTCCATGTTAAGTCCTTTTCTGTTTGCAGTTCATCTACTGTACCTCTTCCCCGATTTCTTCTTCCTCGCCGTGGTTTCCATTTGGGTTCAGGAGTTCTTCAAAATATTCTTTCCACATTTTCTTCAGTTCTTCCCTATTTTCTATCCCTTGTCCCCTTTTGTTCACCATTCTGACATAATCCGTAGGATCCTTCCACCTCTTATTCTTTACCATCCCATACAGGACTTTTTTGTACCTTCACTATCCTGCTGGTCATGACTTAAAACGTGATGAGGTAAATAGCCCAATACGTTCAAGAGTTTCTCCTTGAGCTTGATTGATTGTGATAAAGTAGGCCGAGCGAATAGGACATTGTTGCCTATTAAAAGAAAATGTACTGTACCTGCAAGTGTTTTATCGGAAGGTGTTAAATCAAGTCGTAGGATTTGATCTCTCTGCCTAATATTTACTGCACCTATTATATTCGAATCCAAGCAATTTCTTGCATATTTCTTACAATTAATATATTACCATATATGAGTCCTTGGGAAACGTTCAGATTTCTAAGGAGTATAACTATGGCTCAAACGTTCGGAGTATGTGGAGGCGAATCACTTAATTCCAAGGAATTGAAAAATTCAATAATAGGGAAATGAAGTAGCTGGCTTTCATCTTCAGTATCCAATCTGTTAACGCTGATGTATGTGTTTGAACTACTGGATATAAGTTCAATGACTTTTAAATTAATATCATTACATTGTTGCAGCTTGGCAAATATTTTATATTCCAGCAGATCAATTTTACCCTCACAACAGTAAAGACCAAAGTAACCACGCATAGATTTTACGCAAGAGAAGTACAATGTAGAACAATGTTTACATTTGATCGTCAAAGACCTTACAGTACACTGTACTGCATAATATCTGGAATTGTTTCTGAAATGGCCTATTTATATTGGATTTTAAATGTGGCTTCGTATTATTCGATAACACTATAGTGTCCTGCAATAACGGAGCCGCTAAATATTACATGGCAAATAATACTTCCATTGCCGAAATCAACTGCGTAGTTAGACTCAGTACTCTAAACAAATAATCATTAAACAATTGTCTTATACAATGAAGTTCAACATGACCGTCCAGAGACTTTCATACTCAAGTTGGTTGGTGAGGAGAATGCGATGAGACTGATCGCTTAAAATAAATTCCTTACAATTGTTCCTGCTAGCGAAATTTTTTGCGATAGCTTGAAAACGCAGCTCAGAATGACGTTCTTCATTTTGTTGTAAACAGTACGAAACTGCTCTAAATAAGCAATTTCCATCACCTGTTATAGGTTATGACAGTACATTTTGCAGGGGAACATAGAATCACTTCGCCAACTACTGGAACGACCATAGGCCTATACTCAATACTCACTTCGGCAGTCACCCTAATGGAGGCAGTTTTTGAATTATATGTCCCGTGCATGTCAAAAATCGTATTAACACATGGAGGCCCACCTATTCTTGTCTATCGCCCCGGAGACCCGGGTTACATTTCCTGCTCTGCCAAGAAATTGAATTCTGGTCTGTGGCAAAAACGGGGCACATTCAGTCTCTTGAGGTATAACTGAGAAGAGAATGGTTTAATTCCCACCTCGACAATCTTGGATGTGGTTTTCCGTGGTTTCCCACTTCCACTTAAGGCAAATACCGGGATGGTTCCTGACTTAAGGCCTTGGCCGTCTCCTTGCCATTTACCACCTTAATTACAAATACACACAGTAATGCAGCCATCACAATAACACAGGTTATGAGAGAAAATTTCACACATACACACCCAAGTACACGGGGCTGAGTGACCACGATGTCGGAGCCCTTCAAACGAATTATGTTTGCCAAGTGTCTCTTATGGCGAAAGCAATTGTGGACACGCGCGAGTGCCTGGAAAACAACTTTTTTCTTTAATAATTTAAGAGTATATCGACGATGCATAATTATAACTTTTAGTCTAGGACGCTAATAACTTGACCACCGAAGCATTGGGAAGAAATTGCAATATTAAGGTACATAAACAACATAGCTTACACATTCAACTGTCGGTTAATGTTCCTCAAAATTTCCCTTCTTAAATATTCCCCTCCTTTATAATTCTCCATCACGTGAAAACGTGCCATGTCTTGGGTTTTAAATTTATCGATGCAATGGTGCTGCCATTTGCTGTCAGTTACTGGAACTATATGGGCGATGTACTGCCATCTGTTGTCAGTTATAGGAACTGATTGCAGATATTTAATCGGCGTACTGAGGACAACAGTTTGCTCTTTTGATCACATGCTGTAATGCAATGGTAACACGGAAATAAAACGTATTGAGAGGGAATGTAGAAATATGTATCTTTTACAGACATAAAACCTTACTAATACTCCTTGATTAAACAATATTTCAATGGTAAAAAAAAAAAAAAAAAAAAAAAATATATATATATATATATATAGGTGAGGGCTGGGATCGAACCGGCGAACCTAGAAACCACAGTCTGTCGCCTTAACCACATAGCTACTCGCGCAATCTTGTTCAGCAGCAGACGCAGCCATTCATTATATTCAAAAGCTGCTGTCTGAAGGAAATAATCCATTTCATTATCCAAATAAATCAATGTTGCACACTCGTATACGATCATACTGTTATTATATTTTATTGCCAGAACTCGGTTAATGTATGTTTTCAATTACATGGAAGCTTATTAAATAACTTACATTTTAGTGGAATTCTCACCGCCATTTTGTCATGACCTCAGGCGGATTGTGCGCATGCGTGAGGGGAAAGAATTCTGCTATTTTCTATATTAATTCAAAAATATACCGAGAGGGAATGTAGAAATATGTATCTTTAACAGACATAAAACCTTACTAATACTGCTTGATTAAACAATATTTCAGTGGTTAAAAAAAAAAAAAAAAAGAATCGGCGAGGGCTGGGATCGAACCGGTGAACCTTGGAACCACAGCCTGTCGCCTTAACCACATAGCTACTCGCGCACTCTTGGTCAGCAGCAGACGCAGCCGTTCTTTATCATTAAAAGCCGCTGTCTGAAGGAAATAATCCATTTCATTATCCAAATAAATCAATGTTGCACATTCGTATCCGTTCATACTGTTATTATATTTTATTGTCAGAACTTGGTTAATGTATGTTTTCAATTACATGCAAGCTTATTAAATAACTTACATTTTAATGGAATTCTCACCGCCATTTTGTCATGACCCCAGGCGGATTGTGCGCATGCGTGAGGGGAAAGAATTCTGCTATTTTCTATATTAATTCAAAAATATACCGTAATATATTTGTTTATTTTATAGACACTCTGCAAATCTAGAGGCCAAGAGCTTTCGTTAGAGTGCTCTACGAAGTAAATCGGTTCTGTCGTTCTCTCAATCTCGTGGTAACAAAAATCACCTTACTGTTTTAAATATATAGATGTGTTATGGATTGATGAGTTGATTATAGGCAGGTGTGGCAAGCGCAACAAAGTGGAATCACATCTCTGCTTCAATAATGACTATGATGCGCTCGCCTTTTAGTCATCAAGTCGTTATGAGGAGCTTGAAAACATCTTATTTGGAACGAATCACTGGATTATAAGCCATAGAAAGGAATAAACCGTACAAAATAGGCAAGGTTTAATGCTGTATGTTCTGCGCCATTTGCGTGCCAGCATAAACTGTAATTTACATACGTGACTTTTTGTGAAGGACCGGTACTGTATGGCGGTGATGGAAATAAAACTACGCTCTCTTTAGCGAGTCGGGTCTTACAAGGGAAGTATCATTAAGACAGTTCGAAACCTACCTTGAAACTTTGTGGTCGTAATCGTTGTACTATAAGAGGACAACGTGCGGAAAATCAGCCGCCAGATTGAACTGCAGGTCCCGAAATCGTTCTGACATCCTGGTTCGCAGGCATGACGGCTGGCGGAACTGGACATCCCTGACGCACTCGCAGTTGTCCCATGCTGGGGCGTATATGCAGGCGGTCGCGAGACC
Source organism: Meconema thalassinum (assembly GCA_946902985.2). NCBI lineage: Eukaryota > Metazoa > Arthropoda > Insecta > Orthoptera > Tettigoniidae > Meconema > Meconema thalassinum. Next base: position 1,451,003,204 of record OX336388.2, on the reverse strand, counting down.
GGCCTTGAGTGCCTGGACCGTCAGGGTTGTCCATTCCAACATATACGGTACTCGCTACTTCCCATTGATTTATATGAGAGATTCGCCACATGAAGCCGGTGCCTATAACTTTGTTACCATTGAAACAATCAACAAGCTAGGTACGAAATTATTTCATGATACATGAAGCTCTACGATGTATTCTTTCAACCACTTATTTAGGCTACATCTTCCAAATTCCATTTTTTCTAGAAAAACAAATGCAATTCTGATGGCAATGTCCATTCAGACGTACCTGTGAGTAAGGGCATTATATGCACGTTCATCACATCTAGATATATCGTTCCTCTCCGTCACACAGTGCGTCAGTAAAAGATAGTGTGGCCAAACACAATTTTAGATTACTCGATTTCCCAAAAAGTACCCGTTTGGTTTGAAAGCTATTTAAATCTCTGAATTTGATTTTTTTAAATATTTCATACTCATGAGAAAGCCGGTCACGGTGGCCACGTGGGCAAACACGCTAGCTCGTGCCTCGCTGGCATCGGGAGAACGTGAGTTCGAATTCCACCTCGGCTGTCCTCAAAATGGTTTCCGTAGTTTCCTATTTTCACCACCAGGTAAATGCCGGGATGGTTCATTTCAACAGATCCATGGCCGACTTCCTTCCATAATCCTTCCCTGACCTTTCCTTAATTAGACCGAAGTTAGCGGTCACCAGGGCGATCGGCCTGCCACCACCCTCACAATGTCACAATGAATCAACAAAACAACAAAGCTGAGTCAATTCAGTTTGATCTGCTTGCCGATTCGTAACAATAGGGCAGAGGTTCTCAAACCTTTTCTGCCACCCCCTTCTGCAACATGAAATATCTATCGTCGCCCCCCCCCCCCCCCCCCCCCCCCCCTATTCTTCATTTCTTCCTTAGCAGTTTTCATAGGCTACTTCGCACAAAAGAAACGGATCACAACATCTACTACAGTATTTGCTGCAACCACCAGTTACAATAACAATAAATAACCTCTAACAATACAGCCCATGAAGAGCCTAGGCCTACCAAGCGACCGCTGCCCAGGCATTTGGCCTGCCGTTTCAATAATAATAATAACCATTGCTAATAAGCCGCTTATCCATGGATAATGTCATTACTTGTATCAGTTTATTGTAAATCGGGCTAATAACTTCCACTGAACACGCACAAGAATTCACCTGTTCACTGTTTGAACTGACTGCAAAGACCTGGCTGATTTCGAGTCGACAATTGCAGAAGAATTCATTATTGTAAAGAAGTGGCGGTCACATTGTCAAGTGGCTTATTGTCATTAGTAGTTGATAAGTGTTTGGTAAGGAAATATCGCTGCGGGTGGCGAGTGAAAGGGCGACGTGTGGGAAATTTTACTCTACACCTTTCCTCAGAAGTCCTGCTGGCAGGATCTACTGGTCAGTTCTTGTGAAATAAGACAGCAAAGGTACGAGTTTATTAGTCTTGAATGATCGTGGGAGCTTCCTGCCTATGATAGGTTCATGGATATGAGGATAGTGATATTTGTTACAGAATTTGAAACATAAATATTTCATTCAGAGCCGACGCCCCGCCCCTTTATTACTATCTGTACCCTCCACTTTGAGTGTTTCTGACATAGAGTACACGTTCAACTCAGCTACAGAACTTTTCATGTAATAGAGAAACGGATGTAATCCCTATATCCCTATATATATTATAATTGTGAAAATCTGTGTGTCCGTGTGTGTGTGTGTGTGTGTGTGTGTGTGTGAGAGTGTGTGTGTTAGTTTGTTACCTCTTGACACTAAAACGGCTGGACGGATTTGGATGTTATTTGAAATGGAGACAGCTTATACCATGGGATAACATATAGGCTGCCTTTTGTCCGGAAATAAATCATTGTTCCCGTGGAATGGGCAACATAACTGAAAAGTCACCAAAAATACTCAACCAGGACAAAATATCGAAGTTGTCGCATAAAGACCGGACAAAGCTCATTTTACTCCCCTCGATGCAAGAAACAATACTCGGTGTGTCCCTACGGGACACCGAAAACTACATTTTAAGGCTCTAAAACCAACAGTTTCAAAGATATTCGCAGAAAACTAACTTCGCTCTGATTGATGAACTAATCGCAAGTCCGTTTCCATGGCAACACTACCTCAAAGTATGACATCCGATTTTCTATATATCCCTCTAGGAGGCAATGCCAATTCATTTATTATCTTTTTTAAGATATATATAAACACAATAAGAACAGTGTAGCGCGCCTGCCTCCCGTCCGGAGGCCCCGGGTTCGATTCCCGGCTCCGTCAGAGATTTTAGACACTGACGTGAGGGCTGCAACGGGCTGAACTCAGATTCGTGAGGACAATTGTGTAGCTGTGAGGCAGCGCGCCGGTCACGAAGAACAAGATTAACGGCAGAGGGGACACTATGCACTGACCACGCGTCACCACAATATATGGAGGCCAAATGGCCGATTTTCTATATATCCCTCTAGGAGGCAATGCCAATTCATTTATTATATTTTTCAAGATATATATAAACACAATAAGAACAGTGTAGCGCGCCTGCCTCCCGTCCGGAGGCCCCGGGTTCGATTCCCGGCTCCGTCAGAGATTTTAGACACTGACGTGAGGGCTGCAACGGGCTGAACTCAGATTCATGAGGACAATTGAGTAGCTGTGAGGCAGCGTGCCGGTCACGAAGAACAAGATTAACGGCTGAGAGGACACTATGCACTGACCACGCGTCACCACAATATCTGCAGGCCAAATGGCTGGGAAACGGTCGCATGATAGGCCTAGGCCCTTCATGGGCTGTAGTGCCAGGGGTAAAAAATATTAGGGGAAGCGCCTTCTAATACCACCTTTAATTTTTTAAACACTACAGTAGCGGCTATTAAATAAAGGTAGCGATATAGCTACGTTCAATTTCATAAACACTGGGCTCACAAATCCCGTATAGTTAAGTACAAATATCGGTCTGGTCATAATTTCAATAGCAACGAAGCTCTTAGGCGGCTATTGCCGTTTCCTTAACACTTAAGGCATCCCGCCGTCATATACCTCAATGTGCACTTACCAAATTGTGAACCAGTCTATTTTACTGAAAAGAATTTCTACTAGCGAGTATCCACTCCGGCAAAAACCACTCTCACTACATTTTCCAAAATTTACACAAGACATGATTTTTAAAGCACTCTTCTGTATGTTGAGGTACAGAGACATACCACATGGAAAGATACAATAAAATGTTGGCAAATCTGAGTTCAAGGAACTGCTGTCCAGAATAGGCTTTCGGTACAGGTTATTCGGCCCATGTTCGTAACATGGAATGTTTTCCTTTGACAATGCATCTACACCATGTGCGAGGGCAACGCATTTCAAAGATCTCTAAAAACACAATAATCAGGAAATTGGAGAACAATTTAAAGTCGGAGTGAAGATTCAAGGAGAAATAATTTTATCTCTGAGATTTGCTGATGACATCGTCATCTTGGCCAATACGCCAGAAGATTTGAACGAGTTTTTGAATGGTATGGACTCCGTCTTGACGAATGAATTCATGATGAAAATCAATAAATGTAAAACAACATTATTGGAATGCAGCCGAAATAAATCAGAAACCTCTATGGACATCAAATTGGCAGGTGAAACGCTACGGGAAGTAGGAGACATCTGTTACCGGTACTTAGGAAGCAAAATAACCAGTAATGGACGAAGCAAAGAGGATATAAAAAGCAGGTTGGCTCAGGCAAGGAAAGCATTTCTACACAAAAAGGAATCTCTTGACATCGAATATACATTTAGGTATTAGGATGTCATTTTTGAAAGCTTTTGAGTCACTATAAGGAAGTGAAACTTGGACTAATGGTGCTGCAGTAAAGTTGAGAATTGAAGCGTTTGAAATGTGGTGTTACGGGAGAATGATGAAGATCAGATGGTTAGATAGGGTATCAAATGAAGAGCTATTAAGACGAGTGGGAGAGGAGAGATGTTTCTGGCGACTGCTAATGAAGAGAAGAGATAGGTTGGTACGACACATATTAAGACACCCAGGAATAGCAAGCTTAGTTATGGATGGGAGGGTCAAGGACAAGAACTGTAGGGGTAGACCAGGGTTATACAGATTGCCTCGGATGTAGGGTGTGGTAGCTATGTAGTGATGAAACGATTAGCTCAGGAGAGCGAGGCATGAGGGCTGCATCAAACCAGTCAAAAAACTTAAGACTCAAACAACAACAATCGGGAATTTTAATTACTTAGAGAGGCATGTGAGGCAAAAGGGTTGTTGGAGAATTTCAATCCCTGGGATGTAACACTGGAAGTGACTGCATAATGTACATCAGCGACCAAGGTGAGAGATATTTTACTATAGGTCTATTAATAGCGACATGTTGACGTTCAAATCATCAATAAGTGTGGCAAAATTATACCCAGATTAGCTTAAGGAAAAATACTTTTAATTCCCCATATTCAGATAGATTTGCCATTCCAGGTGTACGTTTAGACAAAACCATTATTTCCCATGGACAACTGTATGTGGCGTGCTGGCGAGTATCCGGACAACAAAATCGTTATGTCTCAGCAGAAGATGGCAAAACCAAAACTAAAATTTCCAAATGTGTTCACAACTCTATAAAATTCCCACTTTGCTGCTCATATCTATATACTGTATGTATCAGAATTCTCAGAATTTGAATCTACCCACCTGTAGCCGCGATTGCTGTAATAGAATAAACCAACTATCAGCAATAATGCATCGTCCCCATTGTCTTGATCGCGAGCGAAGCCGCGGGTACCTGCTAGTACAATAATATGTCGCTTATTCAAAACTTCACAGTCTGATGTGGGCAAGAACTGCTTGAATTCTTGGATTTTACTTCACATTATAAACATGAATTGATAATCAATCATTTGTAAGGAGGTGCTCATTCTGGATCAGAAACGGTGGTGGTATGAGTCTGGTGTTTCGAGTTGATTGCCTTTAAAGTCAAGTATTTCTCTAGAAGAATCTGAACCCCCCGTGGTGTAGCGGCTAACATTCTTGGCTTTTGCCCCGGAGGTCCAGGTTCGATTCCCGGTTCTGCATAGAAATGTAATTCTTGTCTGAAGGGTGGAACAGGATACACTTAGCATCGTAAGGCAAAACTGATCAGGGGTGGGTCGATTTCCACTTCATTCATCCTAGATGGGGTTTTCCGTGGTTTACCACTTCTACTCCAGGCGAATGCCGTGATGGTTCCTAAATTAAGGCCTCCTTACCATCCTCATCTGAATTACTAGACACACTAACTCAGCCATCACAATAACACAGGCTATCAGACAAATTATCGTGTTGGTAACCATTTTTCAGTGTTGCCTTAGTAAACGAAATTTAGTGTTTTTCAGTTGGTCAACACGATTGCATCCAATTGTAATGGGTAATCCCCTAATCCTAATAAGAATTTACATGAGATTAATAAATACTGTACACTTGGATGATCAGTTTCGATCGTCAAGAGATCATCAGATCATTTACACTTAGGCTATTGAATCAATGTCTACAAGTATGGATTATGAATGTAATGATATTTCATTCATTCATTCAATTTCGCTAATCGGCCAACTAGGGACCACGATAAGCCTCATTTTACATTCTGGCATTTGTTCATTTTTCGCTTGATCCACATTGTCTTCATGAGCTCACTGTGATTAGCACGAAGTTCTTCTGTCCATTTCGCACCAGTTGTCCGTTTTTCGTCCCGGAAAGTCCCTTCTAATCATTTAAAGTAGCCGCTGGCTGCGCGAGCGAAGCGAGCGAGCCAGCGGCGTGTGAGCCAGGTACACGGTGCGGCTAAGCGCTCCTTAGCCTGGTGTATAATTTGGGAAGGGGTTTAAAGGGTGAATTTATGAATTTAATTTTGTGATATTAATTTAAGGTTGGGATGAGAAAACTAGAGGTGCCTACCGGGGCAGCCGTCGGTCGCGGAGAGACCGGCGGCCTCCCCGGAGGCCCCTGGCGTGAGATCAATTTGATGACTTTAGTCTGAGTGCGTGTTTTAAATTTAAGTTAATATAATTTTGGTAATTGGGTTGTTACATGTTATTTTAGTTATTGTTGGGTAATGTTGTTATCAGAAGCTAATCTTCGTTCAGTCCACTCGACCGCCGTACGTCACAAGCCCTCCCGGCCGCGGCGCAGCGACAGCAGTTGCCGGAAAGTCCCAAACGTCTTGATGGCTCTATAAAGATTTCGGTCTTGTGGATCTTCTGCTCCTATTCTCATTTCCTTCATATCTTTCTGGACGTTAACATACCATGGCATTGCCGTTTTTGGTTTTGAGTCGAATATACTGAAGATAAGTTTCGTCCATCGGGAGTCGATCATCCGTCGCATATGACCGTAGAAGCAAACTCTGCGTTTTCGCAGTGTGTCTGTGATCTTCTCTATCTTCGAGTATATTTCTTGCCTGGATTTTATGGTGTAGATGCCATTCTTGTAGTCCGGGCCAAGTATGATGTGTAGGATCTTTCTTTCTTTTCTCCATAAATTCTCGAGCAAACATTTCTCGGATAGGATAAGGCATTCAGATGCATATAGCGGTACTGGTTTGATGACAGTGTTGTAGTGACGAATTTTTTGTGTTCATAGAAAAGCACTTTGTGTTATATATGTTGCGGGTGGTTTGGAAAGCGACTTCCATTTTCTTGATTCTTGCCTCTGTGGCGTCCTTGTCAAGGCCATTTTGCTGGATCCATTCCCCAAGATATTTAAATTTATTAACATGGTTTATCGTTTCATATTTGGTGTTAAGTTGTGCTGTATCATCCTTGATGTTCGACATTACTTCTGTCTTTTGAAAGGAAATTTGTAATCCTGTTTGCTCTGCTACTTCCTTCAATATATATACCTGCTCTGTTGCAATATACCGGGTCTTTCATACAAAGTAAGAACGGCAAGCGGCAGTTTTGTTATTCGCTGCAGACGTGGCCTTGGCCGAGCTTGTGGCGCGCCATGACCCCCTGCTGTACTATTGAAAGCGCGGGCATAGTATATACGAAGGCTGTTTTTTTTCAAGTTCCGATTGACGGTATAAAAATAACAGATTGACATACCAAACTGATTTTACTACTAAATGTTTTTTTATTCGTATGTTTCAACATAATCGAAACAAGAAGTTCCGTGACGAACTAAAGAGCCTACTTTTCTTAAAATGTTTGATTCATGCCAATGATTAATCTATATGGATCTATCTAGAATAATGACGAAATTAAGTTGGTAATATCGAAATTTCTAATTACATCGAAATACTGTATACCTGCCATAATGTAGCCTAATAGGGAACTACAGTTGGCAGCCCTGATGACTGAATATATTCTTAGTTCCATCTCTTAAGGTACAGAATACAACATTTGGTTGAAGTCCAATGGATAGTATGGACGTTACATGCAGTTAAAATTGGACCTAACAGCGCGCGTAAAATCATGGTGGCAACAATGACATACATGTATTGGTCAGAAATAATCTGAAATAATATGATCTATTGTTGTGTCAATTTTGAATGAAATCCATTAATTAGTATAGAAGTTACGTGCATTTTAAAATTAGACCTATCAGCAGGCTTAGAATCATGTTGATAGCATTGACGTATATAAGTTACTCCAAATTAATATAGAATGTCAGGTACTATACGTGTGCATAGTTTAAAGCTGTCAGCTGCATACTTTCTGATATATGGGTATTTGGATTTTAAAAAAAATGAGAGCATTTATTAACAGTTGGCAGCCCTGGTGGCTCAAAAGAATACGCTCAGTCATATCTGTTTATGTACACATAGCACATACGAAATTTGGTTGAAATCCAATTGATAGTGTAGAAGTTATATGCGTTTAAAAATTGGACCTATCAGCAGGCTTATAATCATTTTGGCAATACTGCCATGTATGGCCTCCTGGAAATTAAACTGCAATATTATTATCTATACGTGAGCTAATTTTGAAATAGCTCCCATTGATATATTCCAAGATATCCAAATTGGAGCTCAAATTTCAATTGCGATTTTTCAGCAGTTGGTAGCACTGACATCATTTTCAAATATGGCCGTGAGATATTCATGTATAGATCTTTACTCCTACCAAATTTTGTTTCGATTGCTGCAGCCGTTTAGGAGTTGATAGGGGGGGGGAACACACAGCCACATAGACAGACAGACAGACAGACAGAAGGACAGACAGACACACATTTGCCCGATCTCATAAGTCTACTTTTTCCTCATTTTTGCAAAATGTGAAAAGTAGGCTAAAAACGATTGAAACATTTATCGTATCCTTACACCAGGTTTCCAATGTCCTCGGCAAAATATTCTATCGCCACTGAGGTGGGTACGTCTAGACAGCCTCCTGAAGTTTTTTTTCTTTTTTGGCGAGGCGTGGCTGCCCAACCATACCTTCAATTCTCAAAAAAGGTGAAAATCATTCAGTGCTGGTTTGGACTAAACGGCAGGTGGTCCAAAACTTCACACTTGAATTCTTTGTAAAGGTCGATCGTAACGTTGGTACAGTGTGGTCGTGAATGATTTTCACCTTTTTCGAGAATTGAAGGTATGGTTGGGTGGCAACGCCTCCCCCCAAAAGGAAAAACTTCAGGAGGCTGTCCAGACGTACCCACCTCAGTGGCGGCAGAATATTTTGCCGATGGCTTTGGAAAGCTGGTGTAACGATACGACAAATATTTCAATCGTTTTTGGCGATTATGTTGAGACATAAGAATAAAACAAGCAAACATTTAGTAGTAAAATCAGTTTGGTATGCCAATCTGTTATTGATGTGTAACATCTTTACGCTTGGTTGATGGAAAGTTTTGTGGGAGTGATTTTGAAAATTGGGGACGGAAGTGGATCGGAACGATCGAGCTGGCGGTGGTCGATCAAACGGAAGTATGCACTGCCTGCTCGATCGATCAAACGGAAGTGTACTAGCTGGCGGTGGTGGGCAACGGAAGTATGCACTGCCCGCTCGATCGATCAAACGGAAGTGTACTAGCTGGCAGTGATGGAAGTAGGGGGGTAGTGACAGTTCTAACGAGTGTCATGGCCGCCGCGTGAGTCCAAGCCAATATCTCACGAACCCATGGTCGGATGTTGACAAATGAGGTGTCGTTGGACTCGGGCTGACGTCTTTTTTCCTATGGACCATGTATTATATTTTTCAAAAAAAAATTGTTTTTTTTTGTTTTCGAAAATAGGCGATAGTTTGAAAACCAAACATGATAGAACGTTATGCCATGGCTCAAACGTATAATCTTTATGACGTTTATTTTCTATAATGAAACTTTTTTATTTTTTTACATTTTTTGAAAAAGGTGTAATTTTGAAATTCCTATATTTTGGAAACTAGGAACTCTACAAAAAAGTTTGTTTGACATAAATCAATGATCCCTACCCCGTCTACCCCCAAAATAAATTTCAAGTCTCTAGAATGAAAACCTGTAGTAGTGGGGTAACACGGGAGCTGTCCACTAACTTATTGAACCCTCCTCGTATTTGCCCCGAACCTGATATCTCGCTAACCAAACATGGGATTAGAACATACAGGGTGTCCTAGCACTGCTAGTAATGCCCCCTACTTTCCTATAGCCTCTTAATTTAATTAAAAGACCAAAACTAAAAGGTCATTCGCGAGTAGTGGGGTAGTGTTGGTTTCCTCAAGTCGCGCTCGTGCTTGAATATGTATGCCTATGTTGGGAAAGGGTTAGGAGGTGGGGGAGGAGTAGGGTCGAGTGAGGGGTCGTTTAGATGGCATTTGTAGTAGTGTGGTGAGGGGACAGAGCTGCTTCCAAAAGCAAGTGGTGAGCCCCTGCGACCTTGGAATGGAAGGAGTCATGCTAGGAAGGCGTGCTTAGATTCGTTTTTTTCGTCTCGTTGCGCTCTTTACGGAAATGTAGATGTCGAAAAGGTGAAATGCTGGAAACACGGTATTTTGGGGGGGAAAACCATGATTTTGAACTTTTTGCTATATCTCGCGAACCAATCATGCTAGAGGTGTGTTCGACAGGTTCAAGTACTCGGGGTGATGTCCTCTTTGCTATGGACCACTCATTGTAATTTTTAAAAAAATTGGGAAACTCGATTTTGGGGTAAACACGTGTTTTTTGTGATTTTTGCCGATATCTCACGAACCAATAACGCTATAGACGTGTACGAGGTGTCCTAGGACTCGGGCTAACGCCCCCTTTCAAATGTGGTAGATATTTTTTCCAAAAAGATAATTCACAAAGGGCCTAACGCCATACATGTTGAAATAACGTTTTCTTTTTCTTTACTTGTTTATAATGTCCATGAAGCGTGGTGGTTGAGAGAGGCGATACGGCTGGGTGTGTGTGTGTTTCAACGAACCTGTCGCTAACCACAAGGACCATACTTAATAGAACAATCGATATTTCGACGGGTCGGTGTATGACAGAGCGAGGGTGCGTTTTTTCACACATTTTACATTTAACATGTAAACGGTAATGAGAACTTGGTTCTATGTTGATCGAAGCGAGTAAGGAAAACAAACTTGCAGACGAGCAGGAGGAGAATGTCATTTGAGCTATTTGGAAGGCGTTGATCTGACTTGACAACAGGTGCAATGGAAAAATGACCATGACGCTTGAAGGTGAAATAATCTGACCATCGTGGTGGCAGGGAAGAGCGAAAGGCATGTGAACATGTGTGAAACCACATGCAGGCTAAACCAGTGACATCCTGTCTTGCTTTGTACGTGACAAAATGCAAGTTCATGTGAAATTTGATCAGCCACAGGTGTTCGCCTGGGACGTTAGCTGTCCACGTGCGCGATAACTGTTAACAAGTTACATCCTGTTTTGCTTCGTACGTGACAAAATGCAAGTTGACATGTGAAATTTGATCTGCCACAGGTGTTCACCTGGGACGTTAGCCGTCCACGTGACCGATAACAGAATGTTCAAAGCGTGGGAAAAAATGATTATACATGCAACGTAGCATATATATAAAGACATGTCGTTATCTTTTCCACTCTCACTTGGGTGGACTACCTTTGAACACACTGCGTTGCATGAAACCCCTGGTCTTGTTTAACAGTTTTGGTGTTGGTGGAAAATACTTAACCTTGTTGTGGGGTAGGTATTTATTTATATATTTATTCATTTATACATTTATTGATTAATATATATATTTACAAGCAATTATTTATTGATTAGGTAATTAATGATTTTATTTATTTGTTTGCAGATAACCGGCATACCTTACATGTCTGAGGGAGAAGAAACCATTGCACTTTTGAGCCCACTAGAAGGGCAGAGCAACAAGTCACTGCAAGTAAAGGTGAGATGATTTTTTTAAACTAACTTGTTTCATTTTTTTTGTTTTGTTTTATTTTATGAAATGTATGTATTAACCTGAATGTAGGTATTTATAGCGGTTTATTTTATTTATTTTTAGAAACTTGGAAAGAATAGCCTTACCGCCGTAGCAGTCGCTGAAAAAAACCAGAAACGCACTAAAGCGAAACCACTGCCAAAGAGTGAACTGTTTAAAACTCAGGTAAGTCCAACTTAAAAATGCTATTCCATTTTACCACTACTGAAAGCTCGTAGACAAAAAAAATTCATTACCTGTACATGACTGGGACAATGATTGCTTTCTTGATTAATGGCTATGTTGTTGTTGTTGACTGGGAAAAGTACAAGGCTATGTTGGATTTTCTAAAAATAAAAATAATAAATTTAATTTATGGGTGGTTCCCTATGGACTCAACGAATATCCACAGGTTTGAACATGATAATGTGAACAAAATGACATGACATTCATTTATTGTTTATATATTGGTTAAAGGGAGGGTGGGGGAATGTAAATGACTGTAGCTTTATAAAAAAGAAAATAAGTACATGGGTTACTGTTAGTGCCAACATACAGTTTATTTTAATGGTGTTTTGATATATTAATGTCAATTAACGTAAACGTTTTATTTACAAGTATTGATTGATTGATTGAGTGATGGGTTATTTTGTTTGCTTTTAGGTATCGTCATGTGCCATTAACGTAATGAACAGACAGTGAACAAACATGCATTATGCTTTAAAGTACTCTGTGCTCTTGTGCAATGTTAATAACTTACAATAAGAAAAAGTTTTATTATAACACATGGCGTTAGTACCAAATACAACAAGTGAGCAAGTTGATTTACCACGTGGGTTAAATTTAAAATCAGTACATGATCGATGGTTAACATTTGAATCCTGGCCTGTAGGCTTTTTGTCGACGCATGAACTTGCAAAAGCCGGTTTTTTTTTTACTTGAACCGAGAAGATGTGGTGCGCTGTGTGTTTTGTCGTATTGAACTTTCACACTGGGAAGAAGGGGATGATCCCTTTAGAGACCATTTGCGATGATCTTTTCACTGTCCTTACATGCTTGGAAAGCAAGTGGGTAACCTACCCGTGCATTCATTTTACCGAACCACAAGGCCTTTGGCCGCTACTTACGTTGCTGAATCACAAATAAATAATAATAATGATGTATTGCCAGCCAACGGTAGTGTCGATATATGTGGTCCATATGCCATAGACAGTGTTGAATTGGCGTGTGCTTTTGAAAAATTGGGAGTTTGCAAGACTAAAGCACTAGCACACTCAGAGTACAGTTCTGTTGAAAAACGTTTCGAATCTTATAAAAATGTTTGGCCATTAATATTAATACACCTTACCAAACAGCTAAGTGAAGCTGGATTTTTTATACTGGTGAAGGGGATAAAACAATATGTTTTTATTGTGGATTTGCTTTAAAGGATTGGCAAATGACTGATGACCCTTTTGTGCAACACGCTCGTTGGTTACCAAACTGTAAATACATGGTGTTGCTTAAAGGTCAGGAATTTGTGAACACTATTCGTAAAGAAAAAGTGATTGCAGCACAAGACATCAAAGTGCCTTTAGAGTTAGAGCACGCGGAGCAAATACATAACGCTGAAAGAAAAGACTTGTCTCACGAACAGATACAAAAGTGTAACCAACAATTATGTAAAATTTGTTATCAAGATGAACTAGGTGTTGTATTTTTACCCTGTGGACACATGATAGCCTGTGTCAAGTGTGCATTAGAACTTAACACTTGTGCTATATGCAGAAAAGTAGTATCCGCTACAGTTAGGGCATTTCTTGCATAACTAGTATAATTTATTCGCCATGCATAGTGCAAAATCCCTAATTGCACAATATTATTAAAGCTGTTTTAGAGTGTAATAGATATGCTTTTGTTTTGTTTATAGACTACTACAATGAATGTTTTGAATGCTGTGGGACAATCATGTGGCTTAGAGACAAAGAAGCTCAGCGAATTGCCAACGCATATTCCATTCCGCATTATCAAGATTCGGAAATTGAAAACAGCATATGGTGATCGTGTACTTTGTGTATGTGAAAACTTTGAGACATTTCTGCCTATACGGTTTAATGATATGTCGGAAAGTGTTTTTGATGAATTCAATAATGCTGTGCAACCTGTACACTTAATTTATGAAGGTTTTAAAAACAATAGGTGCATGGTTCGTTTTAATTAAATAATTTTAAAAAAATGTGAAATAATAATGGAATATATAAGTAATGACAATATACTGAAAAAGAAAGAAAATATGTGTATAGAATAGTAATGTTTTAGTGTTTAGTGTTGTCTTTAAAAATATTATGATGAAACAAAAAAAACAAGAAATGTATATAAAGTTTGTAAATAAATGCAAAATCATGTTACAATGTTGTTTTATTTTATATAAAGTTAGTATATTTAACATTGCAGAGTATACATGATTATGACAATAAATGCACACTGAATACAAGCCTTTCTCACTTTACAATAGTCTGTTATAGTTTAAAACACAAGGCTTGTTGTAGATTATTTTATAGCAATGTCCATTCAACGTTGTTTTCGAAAAGTGGGAAGCCACAATGGTTGTATAGGCATAAAAACCTTATTGTTATTACTATTTAGTCACTTTGATCCCCTTGCATATCAAGAGCACATGACCTAGTTGTTCCACTCTTTAAAACGACAACAACAACACTACCTCTTGCATAGTTTGTGATGTTGATGGCTCTTGCGACGTGGAAGATGGATTAAAAAATAACTTTTAGAACTGGGGTTAAACGTTGCTCATTCAACAATGCACTATTTTGAGTAGCAATATGGTTTTCTTGATTTTTTGTCGACGGCAACTGTGTTTCATGCAGCACACTACATTGATGATCACTGACACTTAAAACCTCACTATTTTTACTTTTTAGGTCACCACGACAATGTTTGGAACGTTGCTTTGAACAACGCCAAATAACAGTTCCATTTTTATTGGTTCGTTTCACAATATATGAATATCCTTTATAGTATGCGTAAGGCTTACCATACCTAGTCACTGATACTTCCATATCAACTGTCAAGCATAGACTAAGCTCTAGTAAAGTCAACTTGGTAATAAGAATACTAGTTTAGTGTGAGAGCAAATATGGATCCAAAGAGTTCAGGTAAAAGTGAAAGCAAATAAGCAAATATAAGAAACAAGAGTGGGGGGTAAAAGTGGTCGCAAAGTGGCAGACTCATTACACAATAATTTCAGCACGACGAAGCTCTTGTTCAATTTCTTTGATTTCCGAATCGTGACCGATATGCCCAGCTTGTCGTAAAGCATGCAATTGTCGAAGCCGTTGAATTAGCTTACTGGGTTTGTTCCAGTATACAAATTTAACAAATTATTTTTAGGTGTAAACAAAGCATTACCATTATCATGATCATTATCATCATCATCATCATCATCATCATCATCATGATCACCTTTATCATCATGACCATCATCACTGTTACTATATAGTCCTTTTTGATCCTCTTGCAATACCACTTTATTTATAGTCTGAGTTGATTTTGATAGTGTTGAAGGTTTCTTGGACGTTGACAACTGTCCTAACATGACGTTTTGAGGACATGATAAGTCCTTTTGAACAAACACTGCACTATCTTTAGCAGCAATATCGTTTTCTTGAACTTGCTTTTTAGCATTTTGATAATTGTTTGTAAACAGTAAGCGTGGTTCGTTTCGAGCACTACATTGATGAACACTCACACTTAAAACCTTTCCATTTTTACTTTTCAGATTGCCTCGACATTTTGTTGACCTCTCTTTTGAGCATCGCCAGAATATTATTCCATTCACATTCTGGCGATTATAGTTATAGGAGTAGCCTTGATAGAGTGCACGTAGCCTACCTTTGTTGGTTGTAATAAGTTCCATAGTAGTAACTGACCTGTCAGTACGATGTTCACACTACAAAGGTTACAACTGTTTTGCTGATGGAGTGACCTACCATAAGCTTATATATTGGCTTATGTGTTGGCTTTTTGTGTTGGCTTTTCGTGTTGGCTTTTGTGTTATCTTTTGTGTTGGCTTTTTGTGTTGGCTTTTTGTGTTGGCTTTTCGTGTTGGCTTTTCGTGTTGGCTTTTCGTGTTGGCTTTACGTGTTGGCTTTTTTTTGTATTGGCCTTTCGTGTTGGCTTTTTGTATTGGCTTTTCGTGTTGGCTTTTTGTGTTGGCTTTAGTATTGGCTTTTGTATTGGCTTATTTGACAAGTTATTTGTGTCAATGTATTTAGTGGATTTTTTTCTTGGTGTTGGAAAGTAGTTGAAAGAGAGGGAATATTTGAAGACTTAACCTCAGCTCACTAACCTAACCTAACCTAACCTAACTTTACCTAACCTAACCTAACCTTTCAACTCTCAGATGTTAATTAAATTCTGTGCATAGTCGAGTTGGAACCCAAGACCTCAGG
The DNA here is from genome assembly GCA_946902985.2 of Meconema thalassinum. NCBI lineage: Eukaryota > Metazoa > Arthropoda > Insecta > Orthoptera > Tettigoniidae > Meconema > Meconema thalassinum. The sequence goes on along the minus strand of OX336388.2, from coordinate 1,450,987,407 downwards.
GGTAAAAAAAACAATTATTTTTGACGACTTATTTTGGTAACTTATTTTAATGGCTAACCTAACTTTACCTAACCTAACCTAACCTCAGCTCACTTTGGATATTACTAGTAAGTGTTCATATCCTCTGCTAGGTAGCATGCTAGTAGTACAGGTAGTGCTCATATTTACCGCTAGGTAGCGGAAACATACTTTGCATGTTGCATGTGACACTTGTGAAGTTTAACCACATGCAAGACGTGCTTGTATAAGTTCTCTATTTAAACTCAATATACAATTAACCACTAAATGTTCAGAACTAACATGTATAGCCATGTTTAGGATATATAGGAGACCCTTAGCAAGAAAGGCTGTCTAACCCACGAGTGTACAGCCTTGTCATACGCAGTAAGCACCTGTTGGCAGAAAACAACAACAACAACAATTTGAGAAAGCCAACAACATATCCATTAATGTATTTAAAGGAAACAGTTTTTTGTTGGCTTTCTCAAATTGTTGTTGTTGTTGTTGTTTTCTACCAACAGGTTCTTACTGCGTATGACAAGGCTGTACACTCGTGGGTTAGACAGCCTTTCTTGCTAAGGGTCTCCTATATACCCTAAACATGGCTATACATGTTAGTTCTGAACATTTAGTGGTTAATTGTATATTGAGTTTAAATAGAGAACTTATACAAGCACGTCTTGCATGTGGTTAAACTTCACAAGTGTCACATGCAACATGCAAAGTATGTTTCCGCTACCTAGCGGTAAATATGAGCACTACCTGTGCTACTAGCATGCTACCTAGCAGAGGATATGAACACTTACTAGTAATATCCAAAGTGAGCTGAGGTTAGGTTAGGTTAGGTAAAGTTAGGTTAGCCATTAAAATAAGTTACCAAAATAAGTCGTCAAAAATAATTGTTTTTTTTTACCCTTGAGGTCTTGGGTTCCAACTCGACTATGCACAGAATTTAATTAACATCTGAGAGTTGAAAGGTTAGGTTAGGTTAGGAGAAGTTAGGTTAGGTTAGGTTAGGTTAGTGAGCTGAGGTTAAGTCTTTAAATATTCCCTCTCTTTCAACTACTTTCCAACACCAAGAAAAAAATCCACTAAATACATTGACACAAATAACTTGTCAAATAAGCCAATACAAAAGCCAATACTAAAGCCAACACAAAAAGCCAACACGAAAAGCCAATACAAAAAGCCAACACGAAAGGCCAATACAAAAAAAGCCAACACGAAAAGCCAACACGAAATGCCAACACGAAAAGCCAACACAAAAAGCCAACACGAAAAGCCAACACAAAAGCCAACACGAAATGCCAACACGAAAAGCCAACACAAAAAGCCAACACGAAAGGCCAATACAAAAAAGCCAACACGAAAAGTCAACAGGAAATGCCAACACGAAAAGCCAACACAAAAAGCCAACACGAAAAGCCAACACAAAAGCCAACACGAAATGCCAATACGAAAAGCCAACACAAAAGGCCAACACGAAAAGCCAACACGAAAAGCCAACACAAAAAGCCAACACATAAGCCAACACAAAAGCCAACACAAAAGCCAACAAGAAAAGCCAACACAAAAAGCCAACACAAAAAGCCAACACATAAGCCAATATATAAGCTTATGGTAGGTCACTCCATCAGCAAAACAGTTGTAACCTTTGTAGTGTGAACATCGTACTGACAGGTCAGTTACTACTATGGAACTTATTACAACCAACAAAGGTAGGCTACGTGCACTCTATCAAGGCTACTCCTATAACTATAATCGCCAGAATGTGAATGGAATAATATTCTGGCGATGCTCAAAAGAGAGGTCAACAAAATGTCGAGGCAATCTGAAAAGTAAAAATGGAAAGGTTTTAAGTGTGAGTGTTCATCAATGTAGTGCTCGAAACGAACCACGCTTACTGTTTACAAACAATTATCAAAATGCTAAAAAGCAAGTTCAAGAAAACGATATTGCTGCTAAAGATAGTGCAGTGTTTGTTCAAAAGGACTTATCATGTCCTCAAAACGTCATGTTAGGACAGTTGTCAACGTCCAAGAAACCTTCAACACTATCAAAATCAACTCAGACTATAAATAAAGTGGTATTGCAAGAGGATCAAAAAGGACTATATAGTAACAGTGATGACGGTCATGATGATAATGGTGATCATGATGATGATGATGATGATGATGATGATGATAATGATCATGATAATGGTAATGCTTTGTTTACACCTAAAAAATAATTTGTTAAATTTGTATACTGGAACAAACCCAGTAAGCTAATTCAACGGCTTCGACAATTGCATGCTTTACGACAAGCTGGGCATATCGGTCACGATTCGGAAATCAAAGAAATTGAACAAGAGCTTCGTCGTGCTGAAATTATTGTGTAATGAGTCTGCCACTTTGCGACCACTTTTACCCCCCACTCTTGTTTCTTATATTTGCTTATTTGCATTCACTTTTACCTGAACTCTTTGGATCCATATTTGCTCTCACACTAAACTAGTATTCTTATTACCAAGTTGACTTTACTAGAGCTTAGTCTATGCTTGACAGTTGATATGGAAGTATCAGTGACTAGGTATGGTAAGCCTTACGCATACTGTAAAGGATATTCATATATTGTGAAACGAACCAATAAAAATGGAACTGTTATTTGGCGTTGTTCAAAGCAACGTTCCAAACATTGTCGTGGTGACCTAAAAAGTAAAAATAGTGAGGTTTTAAGTGTCAGTGATCATCAATGTAGTGTGCTGCATGAAACACAGTTGCCGTCGACAAAAATCAAGAAAACCATATTGCTACTCAAAATAGTGCATTGTTTAATGAGCAACGTTTAACCCCAGTTCTAAAAGTTATTTTTAATCCATCTTCCACGTCGCAAGAGCCATCAACATCACAAACTATGCAAGAGGTAGTGTTGTTGTTGTCGTTTTAAAGAGTGGAACAACTAGGTCGTGTGCTCTTGATATGCAAGGGGATCAAAGTGACTAAATAGTAATAACAATAAGGTTTTTATGCCTATACAACCATTGCGGCTTCCCACTTTTCGAAAACAACGATGAATGGACATTGCTATAAAATAATCTACAACAAGCCTTGTGTTTAAAACTATAACAGACTATTGTAAAGTGAGAAAGGCTTGTATTCAGTGTGCATTTATTGTCATAATCATGTATACCCTGCAATGTTAAATATACTAACTTTGTATAAAATAAAACAACATTGTAACATGATTTTGCATTTATTTACAAACGTTATATACATTTCTTGTTTTTTTTTGTTTCATCATAATATTTTTAAAGACAACACTAAACACTAAAACATTACTATTCTATACACATATTTTCTTTCTTTTTCAGTATATTGTCATTACTTATATTTTCCATTATTATTTCACATTTTTTTAAATTTATTTAATTAAAACGAACCATGCACCTATTGTTTTTAAAACCTTCATAAATTAAGTGTACAGGTTGCACAGGTTGACTTCATCAAAAACACTTTCCGACATATCATTAAACCGTATAGGCAGAAATGTCTCAAAGTTTTCACATACACAAAGTACACGATCACCATATGCTGTTTTCAATTTCCGAATCTTGATAATGCGGAATGGAATATGCGTTGGCAATTCGCTGAGCTTCTTTGTCTCTAAGCCACATGATTGTCCCACAGCATTCAAAACATTCATTGTAGTAGTCTATAAACAAAACAAAAGCATATCTATTACACTCTAAAACAGCTTTAATAATATTGTGCAATTAGGGATTTTGCACTATGCATGGCGAATAAATTATACTAGTTATGCAAGAAATGCCCTAACTGTAGCGGATACTACTTTTCTGCATATAGCACAAGTGTTAAGTTCTAATGCACACTTGACACAGGCTATCATGTGTCCACAGGGTAAAAATACAACACCTAGTTCATCTTGATAACAAATTTTACATAATTGTTGGTCACACTTTTGTATCTGTTCGTGAGACAAGTCTTTTCTTTCAGCCTTATGTATTTGCTCCGCGTGCTCTAACTCTAAAGGCACTTTTATGTCTTGTGCTGCAATCACTTTTTCTTTACGAATAGTGTTCACAAATTCCTGACCTTTAAGCAACACCATGTATTTACAGTTTGGTAACCAACGAGCGTGTTGCACAAAAGGGTCATCAGTCATTTGCCAATCCTTTAAAGCAAATCCACAATAAAAACATATTGTTTTATCCCCTTCACCAGTATAAAAAATCCAGCTTCACTTAGCAGTTTGGTAAGGTGTTTTAATATTAATGGCCAAACATTTTTATAAGATTCGAAACGTTTTTCAACAGAGCTGTACTCTGAGTGTGCTAGTGCTTTAGTCTTGCAAACTCCCAATTTTTCAAAAGCACACGCCAATTCAACACTGTCTATGGCATATGGACCACATATATCGACACTACCGTTGGCTGGTATTACATCATTATTATTATTTATTTGTGATTCAGCAACGTAAGTAGCGGCCAAAGACCTTGTGGTTCGGTAAAATGAATGCACGGGTGGGTTACCCACTTGCTTTCCAAGCATGTAAGGACAGTGAAAAGACCATCGCAAATGGTCTCTAAAGGGATCATCCCCTTCTTCCCAGTGTGAAAGTTCAATACGACATAACACACAGCGCACCACATCTTCTCGGTTCAAGTAAAAAAAACGGCTTTTGCAAGTTCATGCGTCGACAAAAAGCCTACAGGCCAGGATTCAAATGTTAACCATCGATCATGTTCTGATTTTAAATTTAACCCACGTGGTAAACCAACTTGCTCACTTGTTGTATTTGGTACTAACGCCATGTGTTATAATAAAACGTTTTCTTATTGAAAGATATTGACATTGCACAAGTGCACAGAGTACTTTAAAGCATAATGCATGTTTGTTCACTGTCTGTTCATTACGTTAATGGCACATGACGACACATAAAAGCAAACAAAATAACCCATCACTCAATCAATCAATCAATCAATACTTGTAAATAAAACGTTAACGTTAATTGACATTAATATATCAAAACACCATTAAAAATAAACTGTATGTTGGCACTAACAGTAACCCATGTACTTATTTTCTTTTTTATAAAGCTACAGTCATTTACATTCCCCCACCCTCCCTTTAACCAATATATAAACAATAAATGAATGTCATGTCATTTTGTTCACATTATCATGTTCAAACCTGTGGATATTCGTTGAGTCCATAGGGAACCACCCATAAATTAAATTTATTATTTTTATTTTTAGAAAATCCAACATGGCCTTGTACTTTTCCCAGTCAACAACAACAACATAGCCATTAATCAAGAAAGCAATCATTGTCCCAGTCATGTACAGGTAATGAATTTTTTTTTGTCTACGAGCTTTCAGTAGTGGTAAAATGGAAGAGCACTTTTAAGTTGGACTTACCTGAGTTTTAAACAGTTCACTCTTTGGCAGTGGTTTCGCTTTAGTGCGTTTCTGTTTTTTTCAGCGACTGCTACGGCGGTAAGGCTATTCTTTCCAAGTTTCTAAAAATAAATAAAATAAAAAGCTATAAATACCTAATTTCAGGTTAATACATACATTTCATAAAATAAAACAAAACAAAAAAATGAAACAAGTTAGTTTAAAAAAATCATCTCACCTTTACTTGCAGTGACTTGTTGCTCTGCCCTTCTAGTGGGCTCAAAGTTGCAATGGTTTCTTCTCCCTCAGACATGTAAGGTATGCCGGTTATCTGCAAACAAATAAATAAAATCATTAATTACCTAATCAATAAATAATTGCTTGTAAATATATATATTAATCAATAAATGTATAAATGAATAAATATATAAAAAAATACCTACCCCACAACAAGGTTAAGTAATTTCCACCAACACCAAAACTGTTAAACAAGACCAGGGGTTTCATACAACGCAGTGTGTTCAAAGGTAGTCCACCCAAGTGAGAGTGGAAATGATAACGACGTCTTTATATATGCTACGTTGCATGTAAAATCATTTTTTCCCACGCTTTGAACATTCTGTTATCGGTCACGTGGACAGCTAACGTCCCAGGTGAACACCTGTGGCAGATCAAATTTCACATGTCAACTTGCATTTTGTCACGTACGAAGCAAAACAGGATGTAACTTGTTAACAGTTATCGCGCACGTGGACAGCTAACGTCCCAGGCGAACACCTGCGGCAGATCAAATTTCACATGAACTTGCATTTTGTCACGTACAAAGCAAGACAGGATGTCACTGGTTTAGCCTGCATGTGGTTTCACACATGTTCACATGCCTTTCGCTCTTCCCTGCCACCACGATGGTCAGATTATTTCACCTTCAAGCGTCATGGTCATTTTTCCATTGCACCTGTTGTCAAGTCAGATCAACGCCTTCCAAATAGCTCAAATGACATTCACCTCCTGCTCGTCTGCTAGTTTGTTTTCTCTACTCGCTTCGATCAACATAGAACCAAGTTCTCATTACCGTTTACATGTTAAAGGTAAAATGTGTGTAAAAACGCACCCTCGCTCTGTCATACACCGGACCGTCGAAATATCGATTGTTCTATTAAGCATGGTCCTTGTGGTTAGCGACAGGTTCGTTGAAACACACACACACCCAGCCGTATCGCCTCTCTCAACCACCACGCTTCATGGACATTATAAACAGGTAAAGAAAAAGAAAACGTTATTTCAATATGTATGGCGTTAGGCCCTTTGTGAATTACCTTTTTGGAAAAAATATCTACCACATTTGAAAGGGGGCGTTAGCCCGAGTCCTAGGACACCTCGTACACGTCTATAGCGTTATTGGTTCGTGAGATATCGGCAAAAATCTCAAAAATCACGTGTTTACCCCAAAATCGAGTTTCCCAATTTTTTTAATTACAATGAGTGGTCCATAGCAAAGAGGACATCACCCCGAGTGCTTGGACCTGTCGAACTCACCTCTAGCATGATTGGTTCGCGAGATATAGCAAAAAGTTCAAAATCATGGTTCCCCCCCCCCAAAATACCGTGTTTCCAGAATTTCACCTTTTCGACATCTACATTTCCGTAAAGAGCGCAACGAGACGAAAAAACGAATCTAAGCACGCCTTCCTAGCATGACTCCTTCCATTCCAAGGTCGCAGGGGCTCACCACTTGCTTTTGGAAGCAGCTCTGTCCCCTCACCACACTACTACAAATACCATCTAAACGACCCCTCACTCGACCCTACTCCTCCCCCACCTCCTAACCCTTTCCCAACATAGGCATACATATTCAAGCACGAGCGCGACTTGAGGAAACCAACACTACCCCACTACTCGCGAATGACCTTTTAGTTTTGGTCTTTTAATTAAATTAAGAGGCTATAGGAAAGTAGGGGGCATTACTAGCAGTGCTAGGACACCCTGTATGTTCTAATCCCATGTTTGGTTAGCGAGATATCAGGTTCGGGGCAAATACGAGGAGGGTTCAATAAGTTAGTGGACAGCTCCCGTGTTACCCCACTACTACAGGTTTTCATTCTAGAGACTTGAAATTTATTTTGGGGGTAGACGGGGTAGGGATCATTGATTTATGTCAAACAAACTTTTTTGTAGAGTTCCTAGTTTCCAAAATATAGGAATTTCAAAATTACACCTTTTTCAAAAAATGTAAAAAAATAAAAAAGTTTCATTATAGAAAATAAACGTCATAAAGATTATACGTTTGAGCCATGGCATAACGTTCTATCATGTTTGGTTTTCAAACTATCGCCTATTTTCGAAAACAAAAAAAAACAAATTTTTTTTGAAAAATATAATACATGGTCCATAGGAAAAAAGACGTCAGCCCGAGTCCAACGACACCTCATTTGTCAACATCCGACCATGGGTTCGCGAGATATTGGCTTGGACTCACGCGGCGGCCATGACACTCGTTAGAACTGTCACTACCCCCCTACTGATGGACAACGTAAGTATGCACTGCCCGCTCGATCGATCGAATGTAAGTGTGCCCTAGCTGGCAGTGGTGGATCGAACGGAAGTATAAGACGCACTGCCAACTCGATCAATCGATCCAGCTGGCACTAGTAAGAGAAACAATCAGCGCGCGTTGTCGAAAATTGATACCTTGACGCACTCTCGGCCATATGGAAAGTATATGACATACTGAACGGAAAACGCTCATGCGAACTCTGGGGTCAAGTGATTTAAACAAATGACATGGTACATTTTCGAAGTCTTCGTATCAGTATTAAATGGTAATATGCCTTAATATCAAACATTGTAAGTAGTCGGCATTGCATTGGCATAAGGTATTTTATACTCAATGGCACTCAGGAACATTATCGAAACAAGCAAAATATAAATGAAACTTAATTCCGTAAGGCAGTATTATTGGAACGTGGAAATAAATCACCATCTTGTGCACAGTATTTGCGTAGTCGAAATAGGCGTGGGGTTATTGCGTATGAATGTGAATCTAGAGATCTTGGGTTCGAATCCTAGGCGGGGTGGATATATTTTCTACCAGATTATCATTTTAAACGATATTTATCATATCAATATGACTCATTTTAACAGATTCCATATGAAATTGTGTGTTGGTCTGTGAATCAAGAGGACCTGTTTATAAGGAATTTAAGGTTATGAACGGTGTCGCGTCTATTAATCTAGTTGATCCATATCGTATTCTTTATTTAGGTTAGTGCTGGTGGAAGCTACAAATCATCTAATAAAATGAGTTCCGTATTATTGTGCCCAATTAGTCACGGCAGTCTGGCATCGAACTCAGGTCTCATCAGAGAAGACCAGGCACATGGTTATGCCTAGGGTCGAACCATTGGTCTCTAAGGGGGAGCAATTATAGGGAACCCACAGAGCAATGAGAGGTATACTGACATATAATAGTCTAGCGTGATTTCACGATTTATATGTGAAAATCATAGCAATTTAAAGGAAGAATTGTAGCCAAATGCATAGGAAATATACGTTTTCAGATCATACGAAAACGAGAGAAGGCGAGTTTGGCAGTTTACAAATGACCCTTAGCGAGTGGGCGGTGTAGCCTAGGCGCCAACCGCACTACTTACGTCTGGGGCGGAGAGACAGCTCAAAATTAATGACCCGGTTATCCACCATTCGACAACGGGGCAAGCCGCATGCACAAGGAAATTAATTAATTCCAGCTAAATGGAACATTGTAATGCATTGAAATATACACACAGATGAATATATTCACGGAGAAGTAATTTAGGAGTGGTTTTTCACCTAAATTGATGCCTATATCTCCAAATGACCGCATTACAACCTAACTCACGCTCAAGAGCAGGGATATTGTAACCAACCAGCGGGGAACCCCCACCGTGGCGTCATAACGCGCTGAACTAAGGCAATTAATTGTAATTAATTGGCCGAAGCGATCGCCGGCACGCGAATGTTTTTGAAACCTCCACACCTAAATAAACAAGATGCAGATGTCATTTCGGCTGAAGAGGGATTATTTCAAGAAGGGAGTCGCTCTCACATGTCCCGTGAACTATTTTGTGCAAGAAACCTTTATAAGGGGGAGCAGCCCACGCGAAGTCAGTTGATCTACAGTAGCTCGGGTTGAAAGTTGTTAGTTGACCTACAGCAGTTGAGAGTTAGAAGTCTTTGTCTACATTCGCCCTGCAGTAAGCACGCCAAGTATTAAAATATCAACGCTCCGCCGTTGAAGACAATGGAAGCAAGTTATAAGCTTCATAAATAATCATGAAGTGCGTCGAAAGTAAAGTAATACAGATATTTATCTATTATCTGACGCAGATATAAATTCGCTACAGCGAAAAGGAACTTATAATGTTTTCGAACAGTTCTTATACCGGGAGGTATTGTCAGAATTGTGTGACATTATCATCAGGATCACTACAGTGATGGGAGCGTGGAAGTCATTGCCACCTAACCAGGATAGTGAGCTGAACGTGATTGCAGGGAACGAGGATCGAACATCCGTAAAACGCTACTAGATTTCACGTAGACCAGCGGTTGTCATAATTGCATCGCATCTCTGAGATCAAGCGTAGGAGAAGTCCGGATTAAGGATCAACATGTGAAGTCATGGATGAAGTGTAAATAAAATTGTGAAATAATGATTTAAAGTGTTCATGTGTCAAATGGTTAATAATCAGTGTATAGCAGTGGTAAAGGCCACTTATAATAATATGTGTATCATGTGGCAAGTGTGTGAATCTCAGTGTTGTGTTAAGGATATCATGATGGCTTAAACCAAACATCATGGTAGCGCTTAAGCTGAGGAGCTGGCATTTTCCAGCAAGAAGGAAAAAAGTGAGTACACATGCAATTATATCCTTATAACTGAATAGTTCACCATGTAACGATTTATCACTTTGAGATTAAAAGATGTAATAGTCACTTACTGAACGAGTTTTCACCACTCGTCTTGAGTAAAGTATGGCTTGGAAGGTGATTTGTTTAGGACCCTTTAGGTCAAAAATAGTGATGAATCTAACGGTAACGGTAAATGAATAATAATAATAATAAACTGGGGTCGGCAACAATAAAGTAATGGGCAAATGTGGCCTAAGTAATGTTCAAATAGTGTCATGTCTAATTTAAAGATACTGTAATTTGGTAAACAGTAAAAATGTAACGTAGAATATAGTGAAATACGAGAGCTTTTTCAGTGTCAGTGAAAATTTGAATGAATATTTGATATGGTCAATCCTTAGGATTATGTTTGAGGACCATTAAATTAAAGTAAGCCAGTAAATTTATACATTTGTGTTAGGAGCTATGTAAAGCTTTGGCTTAAGTAGTATAACAGAGAGAACGCAGGTGCCTTAATAATGGAGTCATCTATGTGAAATATTGTTTGAGCCGCATGTATAGCGTGCAGATTAACGTAGAATCCAGTGATTTACGTAAGATAATCGCGGGGTTTGACTAGTATAGCTTGCGCGTTAGGTGAAGAGTTGGCTGAATCTTCGAGGAGTATCGCCTTTGTGCATACTGTATTATACGCAGCGATTTGGATAGATCCTGTCTATTTCCAACGCTTGCATGAATTATGGCCACTATTGACGTCCGTCGAGACGCAGTGAGCATTTGTACCAATGGTCTACCCTGATAGGTAGGATCATATTCGTCGTCTAGGAACGCAGATTTCCTGGTTATTACTGACAGCTGCTGGTGAAAACCGTGGGGTTTCACTATGATGCGCGTCTTAAAGCCACATAATCACCATAGAACGACAAGGCTATCACTAGAATTCCACCCCAGCCATGAATGTTTATTAAGGAGCCAGTTTGAGCCCAAATACACTATAAAGATAGGTGTTAATTAATTAAATGACTCAATTACTTAGGAATCACGCCTAGCGTATCTGTACTGTTATATAATTGTAAACAAGTTTGACCTTGACGATAGAGAGAGAAAGGTAGTGTAGACCACTTCCGTGGCGGCCATCTTGGTTAGTCAGCTGGAACGAATTTTATGACCTGCTGAGGGGGAGAAGGGTCCGTCGACCGATCCCTTGTCATTTACAGTCTCAGTAGGACACTGAGGAATCTCGGTATTTAAATATGCAATTAAGATATGAGTATTATAATGATGCCAATTGAATTGAATGGTGTATGGCAAGTCACATACGTTGTTGGATCATAGAAATCAGATAATATTTGGCGAAGTTATCCTCTGAGGAGAAAAGCTGAACCAAAATAATGTAGGCATCTTCTTTAAAATGCAATTTGCCAGTTCATGCTAATTTATGCATACGGGTATGTGTTTTTCCCAGAACATGACACAGTTGTAACTATGGTAAGCCCGACAAGACCCAGAAAAATCGTTATATGGTGAAACTATAAAATATTCTATCGATGTTTATTTTTATTAAGGAGCATGTACCACTGTCCTAGATCGTTCATAGGGATGGAAAGAAGGAAGATGATTCGCACGACACAACAAATATTTGTTAGTAAATTCAGAATATAATGAATTTTTGCTAATTGAAGTAAATGCCGTAAGTGACGGAATAATGTCTTAGTAATAACATTTTTATGTGACATGTGATTTTTGTGTTAAGATACTCCCATTAACTAAAATTGTGTCACATGATGAACACTATGGAAACCTTGTAACCTGAACTATTATTGACAGGATGTTAGAATTAGGTTTGAGTGCAGTGTAGCACTACTTTTAAGAAGAAAGCTCACAGAATAACCCTATTTTATTTGTGGGAATTAAATGTAATTTGTCCTTTGATTTGTATTTATTGTATAGCCATGATTTTAGACCAGTAAATGTCTTATTTTTAGGAATGTTGTGTATTTCCTGTAGAAGTAGTTACCTGGTAGACTCAAATCCTGAGCATGTGGTCGTATTGTGGGCAGGAACGTCCCATACCTCGAAAGACCGTGAGCTAGTTGGGATACGAACACATGGTCCACATGGTGACAATCGGGTACATTATAAACTACAATATCTGTAAAACACTCCCTTTTACAAAAGATTAATATTTGTTCCAATCTCTATATATATAAAAATGAAAGTTTGTCTGTTTTTTCTGTATTTCCACGGAAATTTGCGATATTTGCGCGTTTCAGACTGTTTTATGATGGATGCGCGAAAAAATAAAATTTTTGTCTGTCTGTCTGTCGGTCTGTTTGTTTGTTTCTTTGTCTGTGGACAATTTTTTGTGTCCTTATAACTCGAGAACGGCTGAGTGGATCAACGTAAAATTTGATACAGATATCCTTCAGAGGCACGACACCAATCATTGATGTAACTCTTCTCCGTACCTCTCATGTGAAACAAAGCTAATTTTCAGCCCCTCAATGTGAGAAACGAAACTCGGGGGCCCTAAAGGGACCCCGAAAACCACATTTTAATGCCCTAAAACCAACAGTTTTTAAGATATTCCCAGATAACTAATTTCACTTAATAAATTAATGAAAGAACGCATGCCGGTAACCATGGCAAATGAATCTCAGAGGTCCATCTATTTCTGTAGCACGCAATGCAATTCCATTTATTACATTACTGTGAAGGTTTGCAAACGGCTATAAGGTTATAACGGATCCAAATTAAGCTGAAATATTCATCAATACATACAATGCGCTTAAGGGGTCAAGGGGTACTCTAGATTTTTTTCACGCGATTTACACGTGCGGGTGTGGTACGGTAGGTCTATTATATCCCTTCTCTATTATATAAAAATGGATGTTTGTCTGTTTTTTTCTGCATTTCCACGGAAATTTGACATATTTGCCCGTTTCAGACTGTTTTGTGACGGATGCACGCAAAAAAAAAAATTGTCTGTCTGTCTGTGGACAATATTTTGTGTCCTTATAACTCGAGAACGGCTGGGTGGATTAACGTAAAATATGATGCAGATATCCATCAGAGGCACGACACTAATCATTGATGTAACTCTTCTCCGTACCTCTCATAACAGGGGGCCTACCCCCTTAAAATACATGCTGAAATAAGCGTGAGACAAAGCTCATTTTCAGCCCCTCAATGTGAGAAACGAAACTCGGGGGCCCTAAAAGGACCCCAAAAAACACATTTTAAGGCACTAAAACCAACAGTTTTTGAGATATTCCCAAAAAACTAATTTCACTTAATAAATTAATGAAGGAATGCATGTCGGTAACAATGGTAACATAATCTTAGAGGTCCATCTATTTCTGTAAGACGCAATGCAATTCCATTTATTACATTACTGTGAAGGTTTGCAAATGGCAATAAGGTTATAACGGATCCAAATTAAGCTGAAATATTCATCAATACATATAATGCGCTTAAGGGGTCAAGGGGTAATCTAGAATTTTTTAACGCGATTTACACGTGCGGGTATGGTCCGGAAGGTCTATTATATCCCTATCCCTATATTGTTATATTATTATTATTCTTTTGATTATTATCATTATTATGGCGTACAACGAAGAGACAAAGCTCATTTTCAAACCCTTAGTGTCAGAAACAAAACTCGGGGCCCTTCAAGAGCCGTAAAGGGTCCCCGAAAACTATATTTTAAGGCTCTAAACCCAACAGTTTCTTAGATATTCCCAGAAAACTAATTTCATTTAATAAACTAAAGAAGGAATGCAAGCCACTAACCATGACAACAGTATCTCAAGAGGTGGCATCCAACTTTCCATCTATTTCTGGAATAAGTAATGCCACTCCATTTATTACATTTCTGTGAAAGGTTGCAAATGGCTATAAGGTTATCATGGAACCAACTAAAACTGTAAAATTCATCAATGCGCTTAAGGGGTTCAAGGAGTGCCCTAGATTTTTTTCACACGACTTACACGTGCGATATGTCGTACAGAAGGTCTATTATATCTCCAAACAGCAACATTATTTTCAAAAATTCCTGATTTGAAATAGTAGACTGTTTTTTGCTGATTTTAGGAATTTGGGCCATTGGAGGCTAAAGAAAACTGAAATTGCATGCACCACAAGCCCTTATAATTTATAAAAGGGGTCTTCCTGTAGTTGCGCACTTGACACAACGGTTAGGGTCAGTTCGTATGTGACGTGTATTGCGATTCGTCTACGAGGTTTTCAATTTTATTTTCAAGCCAAGAAGAACACGTTAGGTAAATTTAGTTTGAGAGCACATTTTAGCTAATCATTTTTCTTTGCCAACAAACAGGTTCCAAGCCCCTAAACATTGCAACAGTAGATCAATTGGTTATTAATACCGAAGACCGTTCGAAGAATGGGTCCTTCTGCTAGTAATACTATGAAATACCGGTGTATCAACAATTTCACGTGAGGTTTCTTCTATGTCAGATGTTACACATCATATGCGACTACTGTAAGGCTCGTATTTTTAATACAGTCCATCGGAACTTGAAATAAAAAACTGCCCTCGTATGTACTATGCGCACGCCTTCAATAGTACAGCAGGTGGCCATGGCGCGCCACAAGTTCGGCCAAGGCCACCGCAGCAGCGAATAACAAAACTGGCGCTTGCTGTTCTTACTTTATATGAAAGACCCTGTATACACTTATTTAGTTGCAGCAGTAATTAAACTACCACAACTAGTCAAGATATGTGACTTTTGTTATGATACTGATAGTGGTGATTGACCTTCAAGTCTGATTGCTTTTTTGATTATGTGATTGTTATTAAATGGTCAGGTTATTGTGGATTGTAAACTTAGCTGTTTGAGCGATATGTGGTCCGTGTATTTATTAAACTCATGTATTCTTTCAGGATTAGGGAATCGCCCATTACAATTACAAAGCGTGTTGACTGACTGAAAAACATTAAATTTCGATTATCAAACAAAATTATACACACACACCCAATTGCAAGGGACTACATGACCGCGATGTCGCCAAGACGCTCAATGAATCAACAACAACAACAAAACATGCACGCAGAGCGTTTATAAGTTGTGTGTTATTAAAAGTATTGATGGGCGGTCATCGCTATTTTTCAAGACTAACGTTGTATTACCTTGAACCTTTGCCAATGAATCAGATGATTTAGCCCAAGATAGCAAACGAATGCAAGGAATGCTTCTGGGAGTTGTGAATGATTGTACGTTCATTTGACTCCCATACCAAGTAGCAAACCAATTTGTACCGAGACACACAGCAGTCCGAAAGCATGACAAGGTTTATACCAGAGGAAGACAGCTCCAAGCAGTGTGACGTTTCAAGACGAAGGGCAAGCCTAAATGCGTACGGGCCTGGAAGGGTCAGTCCGCTGTAGATCTCTCGATGCGAACAACAAGGCGAGTACAAGTAAAACGGAGCTGTCAGTGTTTCTATATGTATGGGAAAATCTTTTTCATATGTGTGCGAACAATTCATTTCTGTTATGAAACTGGCTAAGTCCAAATCTTTAAGTACTTTGTCAGAACACAACCTAACATGCAGCCTTCGATTACAACTGTCCCAGACACTACGTCCTAACGTTGATAAACTAGTTCAAGAAAACGAAACAGAAAGTGTCGGAAAATGTCCCCATGACTGAATTGTTCTGTATGGCTCTTTTCTAATGAGCAAGGAAAATGGTAATATGTTCAGTTCTAATTACTTTATAACATGACTGTCCTTCCCATTAACTACTTTTCCTACATATTCTTTGATAGGAGAGAGCCAAAATATCATTAGTTATAATCTGTGATCAATTGTGTAATTTCAACAAGGAGCATTAACATTACGACATCCAAGACGTTCAGTTCGTTGTGTTATTAACACCTGTCTTTCCTCGATTGCTGCAACTCGCATGCCTCAAACTATTTCCTCGTCCTCTGCGGCAGCAGTAAAAAGCGCGGTGACGTCTCACGCTAGACTCTTCTTCGGTGCGAGCATGAACAGCAGTGTGACGTCACACCAGCACAGCCTGTCCCTCCCCTGGTTGGCAACTCAAACTAACACTTGGGGCGCTGCGGTCGGTCTGGATAAGTAGGGTAAAAATACTCAATAACACGCGTTTGATATGGAACACTTTTTTTTTCGGTTCTAATCAGTAAATGTGGTCCCTAAAATAATGGCAGTGTTATTTATAATCGTATATATGTATAACTGTGTGATACACGTGGTCTAATTTTTGTGCTCCACTGGATTTTATGTGTCAATTGCATATTATCAAGCATCGGTTGTCTGCTGGTATTTGTTTTTGTGCAGTTCGAGTCATGGCGCTGTTACGTTTAAAAGCTATATTTGAGTTTGCTCACTGTACCATAGATTCTAGAAATTATTTGCTGCTTGTTAGGGTGAAGGGATGAGTTTAACGTGTATTAAAACTCGGGGTAGACAGGAATTGCTTGATTTGGATGGTAGGTATTAACCCTGCGAAGTCAAATTAGGCCTATATGAGTCGTAGTGGAATGGCTCTGATATAGCAGAGCTAGGTGATGGTGGTTGGTAGGGTTATGGGAAATGAACTAGGGAGTGGTGAAGGATTCCTGACAGATGAAGCTTGGCTGTCCTTGGCTGGTGTCGGCTTGGCTGTATTGGTACAGCTTGGCTCGGCGAGACTGTGCTTGGCAGTCTAGGTGTGGCTTGGCTCGGCGTAAGTGAACAACCCGTCCTGTCGTCAGTGAGTTTAGTGATGAGTGGTCCAACCCACTCTTGTTGCCCGTATTTATTTGTTATCGTCTCCTTTCGGCTATTGCTATTTGCATCTTTTGGAAAGTGATGAAAACGTATATCCGCAGCCCTCTTATACTTAACTTACAGCCGTAAACTGAGCAATATACGTTGCTTTTACTCATTTTGCACTCTTATCAACGAGTAAAACTTATTACTTATGTATAAACACGAAGCATTTACCACGATCTGCTTACCAATACAAGAAACCATATACAAACAGTCACCACGTGACAAATTACCCTACTTGGTAAGTTTCTCATTTTTACCGCTAGATGTCATATCAGATAGCTGGAGTTGCCAATACGCTCATTTAACATTCGTGCTTTCTTGCATTTCACAAGATACAGTACAAAGTACAACACAGAGTTCAGAGATGTGCTCGAGGAAGTTTGGGTGGATGTTACATTAACACTTACACACGTTCATGGAGAGCTCACCCCTCTTCACGCTACTAAAAACACACCCTGTCGGAAACAAAACACAATTTAGCGACACAGCCAATCTAGATAAAAAAAAAGGGGGAAATTAGGGGGTTTTTAATAGGTAAATGTTATCTGGATCAGGTGTACGATGTACTTTTCTTCTGCAACAAACCAAGGCCCTTATTCGCGGCAGTATTAAAGGTGCCGGGACGTCCTCATAAGACCGTCAACGCTTAGTTTGAATGGGTTATGCTCCACGCGTGGCGAGGGCTAATCCACGGTCTTTAATAGTTGTAGACCCACCTCATTCAATAACATACATCTTATCTAGGTTGGCAACACCTCACATAAACACATCGCTATCACTCCCCACAGCACGTAGGGACAAGGGGGAGAAAGCAGGGAAAAACCAGTCGTTAAGATAACCACCGCAGTCGACCGCACAGTTAGTTCCAGTGAGCACGAAAACTGCGAGTAGCTGTTGTACGGAAGACAATCAGATAAGTAGTTGGCCTAAAATTTTATAGTTTAACCATAGTTTACAACCATATAATCTCTCTAAAGTACAATCTACGGATAGCTATCACCATTTAGCATTTCACCTAACATATATACTGCATTTAGCATACACTGACAGTTGCAGTACCAATACTGCAACTAAATAATTGTACATATTGTAAATATTTTCACCTGTATTTCAAACATAGATTTTGTAACCTAAGTGTAATGGATCTGATGATGATCGCTTGACGATCGAAACTGGTCATCCTAGTGTTTTATTAATCTCATGTAATTTATTTCAGGATTAGGGCTTAACCCATCTCTTTTGGGTACATTCGTGTTGACCGACTGAAAAGCACTAAACTCTTGTTTGCTGGGGCAACACTGAAAATATGGCTTCAAACACCACAAAGAACATTAGAATCATTGAGAGTTACTATTCAGAGCACACTGGAAATTGCTGTTTATTTGTGGAGTCAAGGTTTTAACTATGTATTGACAGGCAAATTTAATCAGGATCCACTAGAGAGACATTTTGGCATCATGCGATCATTGACCTGTGATGACCATCCTTCAACAGTTGATTTCTTGCACTTACACATGTTGCAATCTATTTATGTTCCAGTAAAAAATATTTTATCAAAAGGAGGGAATTGTGAACTAAAGACAGAATGCTCCTTAACATCATATGTCAACCAGATCAGAATTCTAGCAAAGAAGACTGAGAAAGAAAATAGGGACATAAAAGCATCAGTGTTGGGCAGTTTAGAGGAAAAGATTGTTTTTGAAAGTGGTTGTGAAAGTCTTTCAGTGCAGGGAGAAAATCCATCCGTCAATGCCCTTGGTAGTGTAAAAAGATGTTTGGTTTACAATTTAGCTGGTTATATTGTACATCAGGCCCCCAGAATTCAGAAGTGTGTTTCCTGTGTTGATGTTATCAAGACATCAGCAGTAACAACTAATTATTTTGCCCTCTTTACAAACTTACGGGACTATGGCTCTCAAGTGGGACAAAACTATTTATGCCACCCTTCAGAGGCATTATTTAATGTCTTGCTTCAGGCAGAAGAGACAATAAGTGCCCACATCTCATCTCCCTCTGGTTTCTGGGGTGACTTGTTTTATGATTGCTTGGAGAACATTACAATTCAACCTTCAGGCTTGGGGTGTAATGAGCAACATGCAATTGAGACTGTACCAAAACTGATCTTTCACTACATGAAGTGTCGTTTCTACTTCAAGATGAAGGAACTCCGGAAGGAACTGAGATCAGGGAAAATGTCAAAATCTACCAGGAAATTTTCTAAGGTATCGAACTGAAGGTAAGAATTAAAAGAAAGAATATGACTCCTCAGTTTTGTTATTATTGTGTTATTATTATTATTATTATTATTATTATTATTATTATTATTATTAAAAATTTGAATTATGTGTTTCACTTTCCGCTGCGAATTATATTCTCTCTTATTGTTCCTGTTTATTTCAGGTAATATTCCTTTTGAATGTCAATGCCCTACGCGAGTTGCGTTCGTACTGTTTTTTTTTTTTTGTGTTGCAAGTCTGTTAAGGGAATGTAAAATGTGTAACAATGTGAAGAAATCCTTTCTGATAGCGAGGTTCATTTTTCCGTTCTTTTTTTTTAAATTTACGGTATCGATAGCTGGCAAAACTAATTGCATTTTGAACTTGCTCTCTGTCTTCGCTTATTGTCGAAACTGGACTATTACAGGATACGACTTATTAAATTATAATTGGGCACAGTAAAGTAAGTGTAGATGTCGAACTTATTAGCGCCTATGAGGATATCTTGCGGTGTTTTAACATGTAAAACAGGTCGCAAGGTTTTAAGTCTCGTAAGCGCCAATGCTAACTTACATCACAGATCGGAGCCAGCGCTGCGCTGCGGCGGACCAGGCGTACTAGGCCAGTGATATCACTTCTTATTCTACTCGTTATGGTAATAGTACAAAAATAAAAAATCCTCTCGGCACGCCGGAAGGCGGAGGTAGATTTCACCGGGCAAACATGGGGTTAGGCTATAATAGGCAAAATTTGCAGGTTTTCGTAGGAGGATCAGACCTCATTTATTGCGAGAAAGTATTTTACAATTGGAGGTTAATGAACTTTTTTTTTTCGTCTTTCTATGCATATTTTGAACATTTTATTGTCTTATGGGGATGGTAACCTTCTTGTCATTTGGGGTTCATTTTTATACTTGTGATCACACTGTTTGGAACTGATGTGTAACTATCTAACAGTCTGTTACTTCTTCACGCAAAATTTTATCTCCCGCAGAGATGTTGGTTGGTTCCTCAGTTTAGGGGCTGCGACAACGTGGTCATGTAACCCCGTGTACATTGGGTGTGTGTAGAAACTGTCTGATAAATGGTATTAATTGTGATGACTATATTAGTCTGTAATTCAGGTAAGGTCTGCAGACGGTCAATTTTAAGTAGTAGTACCTAATTTTGCACCAAATACAACCGTCAACGACACCTAGCTGTGAACTTGGCTGCTAGATGCCACCGCAACCAGCAACTTGCAACCGACGATGTAACTTCCCCTCCGAAGGAAAGTATGCTGAGGGAATTTTAGCGCTCTTAGAAAATCCGGCGACTTTGGCCGGCTTTGAACCAGCGACCTTGGGCATAGAATTTCAGCATGCTACCAGTTAGCCGCTTCCCTCATAGTCAGATGGAACAACAAGTTCCGTGACGAACTAAAGAGCCTACTTTTCTTAAAATTAAGATTCATGCCAATGATTAATCCACAGTATATGAACCTATCTAGAATAATGACCAAATTAAGTTGGTAATATTGAAATGTCTTAATTAGTTCGAAATACTGTATACTAGGCATAATGTAGCCTAATAGAGCAATACAGTTGGCAGCCCTGGTGACTGAATATATTCTTAATTCCATCTCTTAAGGTACAGAATACAAAATGTGGTTGATGTCCAAAGGACGTTACATGGAGTTAGACATTGGATCTATTAGTACACGTAAAAGCAAGTTTTCAACAATGTCATGCGAGTGCTGGTCAGAAATAATCTGAAATATTATGATATATTTTTGTGCCAATTTTGGATGAAATCCATTTGTTGGTATAGAAGTTACATGTATTTTAAATTTGGAGCTATCATCAGGCATAGAATCATGCTGGCAGCACTGACTTATATTAATTAATCCAAATTAATCTAGAATGTCAGGTGCTATACGTGTGCAAAGTATAGAGCTGTTGGCTTGCATACTTTCCGATATATTGATATTAGGGTAAAAAATATAGACACCATTTATTAACAGTTGGCAGCCCTGATTGCTCTTAAGAATACTTATAGTCATGTCTGTTATGTTACACATATCACATACGAAATTTGGTTGAAATCCAACTGACAGTATAGAAGTTACATGTATTTAAAAATTGGTCCTATCAGCAGGCTTAGAATCATGTTGGTAGAACTGACGTATATAAGTTACTCAAAATTAATGTAAAATGTCAGGTAATATACCTGTGCATAGTTTAAAGCTGTCGGCTTGCATACTTTCTGATATATTGGTATTTGGATAAAAAAAATAGAGAGAGCAATTTGGCAGCCCTGGTGGCTCTTAAGAATACACTCAGTCATATCTGTTTATGTACACATATTACATACAAATTTTGGTTGAAATCCAATTGATAGTGTAGGAGTTATATGCATTCTAAAATTGGACCTATCAGAAGACTTAAAATTATTTTGGCAACACTGTCATATATGGCCTCCTGGAAATTAAACTGAAATAGTAATATCTACATGTGTGCCAATTTTGGAATGGTTCCCATGTATACATTCCAAGATATCCAACATGGAGCTCAAATTTCTAATGCGTTTTTTAGCAGTTGGTAGTACTGACATCTTTTTTCAAATATGGGCCTGAGATATTCCGGTATACATCTTTACTCATACTAAATTTGGTTTCGATTGCTGCAGCCGTTTAGGAGTTGATAGAGGGGGACACACACACAGCCGTCCAGCCAGACAGACAGAAGGACAGACAGACAGACAGACAGACACATTTTCCCGGATCGATCTCATAAGTCTACTTTTTCCTCATTTTTGCAAAGTGAGAAAAGCAGGCTAAAAATTAATGTGATCTCGTCAATGGCGTTGTCTTGGCAACCTCTGATAGTTCATCCCTCATCAATTTAGAAGCGTTGTCATGGTAACCTCTGATAGCACTTGGCATTTTCTTTAATTCCGAAATCATTTTTCTCAACCCTTGGCGTAATGGTGGGTCATATCAAAAATTCTTTCAGACAAAAGTTTTAGGTAATTATTAGGGGAATATTTTCCATATTTTACGGTTTTGATATCGTGCCTATTGAGAGAGATATGATTAATGTTTCCCGAAAAACCCACTTTTTTCCACCCCTTTGGTCAATGGTTGGTGCTATCAAAAAACTTATTTGACATAAATTTTTGGCACTTATCCAATACATATTATGAACTTTGAATGGATTCGATATTTCACGTATTAAGAGAGTTATAGCGAAATTTCACTTTTTCCAAAAAAAAGCCCCCCATTTTCACCCCCTTCAATCGATTTTGCCCATTAACGAACTCGACCGAGATTTTAATGGGATACTTATTATGTAAAAAATTCAAACTGATTGGGGCAAAATTACGGCAGTTATCGTGTCCACAAGAAAGTGATATATATACATAAATTATATATAAACTTTTGAACTGACGGTGGTTTTGGGGTCTGGGGGATGTGAAATGCGAAGATATGTCGAAATTTTCTGGAAGTCGAAACATGGTACCCATTGCAATAGTTAGCTTTCTAATGAAATCTACCTAAAATCCAACCTGGCGACTATCTGAAATATTTAGACGGTTCTCAATATCTACGAATCTATCACAACCTTCAAACTGAAATGTTGTATGTTCATAGAGGCAATTAACATGAGAGTAGGATATATGATAATAGGCTGTATAGTTCTTCACGGAACTACTTGTTTTTAATTATAGTTACGTCCATTTTAACTCCCACCGCTTAGTTCAATATTTTGGCGCTGGGCGTTAGTATTAAGGTGTAGTGATTGTTGACAGTGATTAAGTGGTTTTGAGATTACCAGTCGACAGTTTAATATGGCCTCATCCCCCAGCTCCGCTAACATATCGGTCAGGTAACCATTTGTTTCACTGGAGGGTGTGATAGTGGGATTAGCATCTGTTGTTAATAGTGATTGAAAAAAATCACTAGCACCGTGCTTTGACACCAGTACCAGTGGTGACACGGAAGGAACGGTGCCAACTCTCAAACAACACGGTGCCAGTGGCACTAAATTCATATAAACAGAGTGGATATTTACAATACTTATTTTCTATTAATAACAAAATGCATTCTACGAACGTGATGTTAATGAGCCACACGTGGATTACAGACACTACAGAGTTTACTTAGAACGTAACTTGGCCCTGTATTCCTCCACATGTGCTAAATTAACTATGCTATAGGACATTCCGAATCGTAATTATCGTTAGTGCCGCAGCACTGGTGCCTTGGCACTCTGTCGAAAGAGGCACTGACACAGTGTGAACCGGTGCAAGTTACGGTACGAGATTTTGCATGCCTAAAGTAGTTGTTATTGTTGATTATTCGATTTAAATTTGATTTAATTGGAGAATGATTAGTGCCCCTCTAATCTGTTTGATTTAGCCGCTGGCTGCGAGCAAAGCTAGCGACAATGCGCTCCTTTTGCCTGGGGTAATAATGTTAAGGGGATAGAATGTGTTCTGAAATGACTTTAATAATTGTTTCACTAAATAATTAAGTTGGGTATAAGAATATTTTTCCGCCTCAAGCGGCAGTCGCTTCGGCGGCTTTGTATGTAAAGTAATAAAGTTTGGTATAAATTGAACTTTGTGTAAAATTACATTAGGGTGATTTATTTAATTAATTAATTGTGGGGAGTAAACTTTTGTCATAGAGGACGAGTCGTTGTCACTGACAGTGGCCTGGTGTTTTGGCCTTTGAATTGTACTAGTTTTAGCGCGCCATGGCCGATTTGAATTCTGAGCTGCGATTGGTTGGTGGTGGAAGCTGATTGGCTAATGGTTTATGCCGATTATTTAAGTGTTGGGGATTTTTATGGACTTCTTTCTGATTTGTGTATTGATATGTAGGCTATTGTAATGGCTGTGAGTAAGTTTCTTGTATAACTAACAGTAGTACCCGACTTCGCCCAGTGGAATGATGATAATGTCTCCTTAACACTCAACGTGATAAATTTTATTTAATTATGTATTCATTTATTACATTATCAAACCCAGTG
Organism: Meconema thalassinum; assembly: GCA_946902985.2. Taxonomy (NCBI): domain Eukaryota; kingdom Metazoa; phylum Arthropoda; class Insecta; order Orthoptera; family Tettigoniidae; genus Meconema; species Meconema thalassinum. The sequence goes on along the minus strand of OX336388.2, from coordinate 1,450,963,088 downwards.
ACAATGTTTATACTTAAGTCACCAAGTATATTACTCAGTAGACTCAGTAGTCGATAGTGAAGAAGCTGTTCAGTACCGTACCCTACAGAATTCCTAAATTCTTTACTTCCTTCTGGCTTGCCACCACACAAGCTTATTTTAAAAGTTGGAGTGCCTATTATATTGCTACGTAATTTACACCCACCAAAGTTATGCAATGGGACGCGATTGGTAGTGAAAACTTTGAAAAACTGTTTCATTGAAGCAACTATATTAACTAGCTGTGGTACATGAAAAATGGTCTTAGTACCCGGAATACCTATGATTCCTTCAGATTTGCCTTATCATTTAAAATGAGTTCAATTCCCAGTAAGAGTCTGTTTTGGCATGACTATAAACAAAGCACAGGGTCAGACACTTAGCGTGACTGGAGTTGATCTCAGTGGAGAATGTCTTTCTCATGGACAGCTTTACGTGGCTCCATCGCGTGTTACATCAAACCGAAATATTTTCGTGTTCACTGCTGGAGGGAAAACGACTAATGTAGTATACAAGGAAATCTTACACGACCTCGGTTAAAAGTAGCCTATCACCTTGCATTCATAACTGTTTCCGGGCGAAGCCGGAGCGGATTGCTAGTCTTATTATATAATACGCTAAGGTGTACTGTATGTTTCACAAAACTCAAGCTCCTAAACCAGTGGTAGTTAGAAGGTGCGGTTTGTACTAATATCTTCCAAAATGTCTCAATAGCATAGAAAAATTGTTGCATTTCTTAAAAAGTCAATGGGAATATATTTATTTGTTTATAAAGTGCTTTTAAACAAATAAACAAGACGATAGCCCCTGGCATCGCGTACAGCCCGCATGGCACTAGAGCCGGGTGGGTAGTCTCTACACATGGGACGCACACAACGCATTATGTGAGAGTTCTCGCACAGGTCCGCGTGTTTAAATAATTCTTACAGTTTACACCTCAATTCCCAGCATCTCTAGACCCCTACTACAACACCGAAAAACTTCCGACACGATTGGTTCTAGGACCATAAAACGTGATTTTCTGGTCTCGCACAGTTTCACCGAAATGAACCACATTAAACGTGGTTTTTGGGTCACTCAAGTGAACCAAATTATACGTCCAGAATTTTGTTTTGGCCCTTCTACGACGAATTCAATATTTTGGCCTAAATCCAGGGAATAGAGAGGACTGTCCAAATTTCAAGTAGACAGAAACGGTAAGTAGGCCTATGCAAAATTTGGTTCAGATCGGTGAAACGGTGTCAATTTTTGCCAAAGGGGGAATGGAGTGGTCTGTCCGAAATTTCAAGTAGACAGTGTTACTCGTCGGGTTCCAAAGAGTACGTATGTAAAATTTGGTTCAAATAATTAATGGTATTGGTTTTACGTGCCTTTTAACTACACTGGCTTTTAGAGACGCCGGAGTGCCGGAATTTTGCCCCGAAGGGGATCTTGAACGTGCCAGTAAATATACTGACACGGCTCCCTCGCATTTGCGCACCCGCAAATGCCAGCTGACTGCGCCAGGTTTCGAACCTGCAACCTTGGGCTCAGCAAGTGAGAACGTTACCCCTGAGCCACGCAGCCAGACAAAATTTGGTTCAGATGGGTGAAACGGTGTAGATTGTTGCCAAAGGGCCTAAACGCACGGAATAAATTTCAATTAGACAGTGTAACTCGTCGGGTTCCAAAGGGTACCGTATGTATATAAAATTTGTTTCATATCGGTGAAACGGTGTAGATTTGTATAAATAACAGACAAATATTGAGCTTCATATAGATAGATATCTGTGTCTATTGGGATTTTAACTTATGCGAACGTCGGGAGGTGTTAGCTCTGAGCTGTGATTGACTGTTTAGTCGTGTTGACTATTTGTGATTTTTTAGATAAATTATTCATGTTTTGGCTATTTTATGACGGGGATGAGGACCACTCCAATGGGGTGAGAGGTGGGGGAGAGAGCGAGAGAGAGGGGGTCAGAGGGGCAGGGGGGCATGAGCAGGGGGGCATGAGCAGGGTTGCATGGGGGGCTGTAGGCGATATAGGTCTAGGAGCCTTATGTGCCGCTTCAGATTTTAGAAATGTGGTTTGTTGCTAATCCCCAAGCCCGCAGTGCACCACCCCGGGCGGAGTCGGACGTGGCCTATCCCCCGGGCATGCACACCACGCCGCCGTGGGTCATAGTATTATTTAGGCTAGGTACCTTGTTTTGAGAGTTGGCATGTGTAAAACGGTTCTTTGGGCAAGTGGTGTTTCGTGCTTTAAAGTTGGTTTGTGTATAAATTACTGGTTCCTAGTGTACCCGTTCGTCCTGGGGATGCGATGACCCATCTGCTATAACATCGCATTCCTGGAGTTCCAGGACAGAGCGGAGTTAAATGAACCTCTAGTCAAATAAGGAATGTGTCGGAAATTCAGCTGAGTTATCGAAAAAGCAGTGGGTATCACGAGACAAAGTATCTCTAGGGTCGTTACGGGCTTAAGTTTAATAGAAATAATGCAAATATAAATGGGCGCCATCAACTGAATTCCTAGCAAACCACTTCCTTTCCGGATAAGCCTTACTCAAGACAAGGAAAGAAAAAGAAACATCACACCATCATCAGATCACAACTAAGATAAAAACAAATTTATTTTACTTCGATAGTCAGACAGACATTTTAAATATAACTCCTACCTGAGAGTATGGTCGAATGCCAACGTTAAATTGTCATTGTCCAAAAATCGAACCATCTCTTTTCTAATCCAAAATTATTTTATCCACATAACAAGAAAAATCTCTAAAGTTCTCTTGGGTTCTCAGGATCACTGTAGCACTATGTCTTTCGTCACTGACATTTGTGAAACCTGAGACCTAATTTCTCTTTAATTTAACATCATCAATGTGGATTTGATAAAGTTATTAATCTGTCTAAACATACACATATTATAATCACATATATTAAACATCAAGTAATTTATGGTTTGCATGGCATAATTTAAATGTTGAACATGTTAGTCAAATGCTCCTAAACATTGAATAATTAATTTACACTATTTACATCGTCATTAATAATCTCTTATCTGTGAATTACAGAAAATTCATGGCTCATTGGTCATCGTTATCGTCATCATCAAAATTAAATATTCCTCACATTAATTCTCACTTCAAAATTTTACATATTCCTGTCAGAATCCTTAATTCATCACCATTTAATCATTTAAATTCTCAACTCAAGTTGCAATTCCTCAAATTATATCTCAATTAAATTTATTTAATTCCATATAAATTCATTAATCATCAGCTTCTTTAATTAATTATCACCTTCTAATTCAGTTATTCATCATCATTACAATCGTCTATTAATTTATTTCAATCAGTTTAATTTATCCAATCTTTAATTCATCCATCTATTTAATTCATCGATTTGTTCCAAAATTTAATTTATCAAATTATTTAAATTTCAATCTTCTGGTTATTTAGATTTTCATTATTTCATCTAGTCATTCTGATTTTTATTTCATTAGGTCAGATCGTTAATATGCTTAACTTTCAGATTATTATTTCATTAATTATTATTTTCAGAAAATCTTGTATTATCAACTTCATTTATTTGTTTAATTTCCTAACAAATTGTTTAATATGGTTTATAGAACGTTGTCTTACAGTTTTGTCACTTCCAAGTTATATCTCGTATTTAATTTATCATGCCAAAAAATATTATTGTCTCCACGACATCACGTTGGATCTAACTATCCACAACGACATTACATTTCCTCAATACTTCAAATATCACATTTGAATACAATAATTATTCCACAAACTCCATAAATATTCAGCACATACAGCATGAATCTCAACAATTACGCTAGACTGGGTACGACGACCTCATGTCTGCTTCAAAATACATTAGCAACATTGCTACTATCACTTGGCAACTTCCACAAAATGCCTATCACAAACTTCACTTAACCATGTTGCATGATCTACAAAAAATATATAACTGGCTTCAAATTATCAACGCACACAATCTCCAATAACTGTAATTACTCTGATCACATCTAGACAACTTCTTAAACAATTGGAAAAATATTACCTCAGTAATTTAAGATCTGCTTTCAAATAGCATAAATTCTCTTACAATTTTCATAACTCACATCACAAAAAAACACCAATGTGCTATAATTTCTCATATCAAAATCTGCAATACTGATCTGCCTTAAAAATAAATCTGACCATTAATGATTAATCTTACAAGATTCAATTACTTTAAATCCTTCTCAAAAGGTATCAAACACAATTACAAACTCATCAAAAGCATCAGCTGTAACAGCTGTTAAACTGAAATTACTCTCAAAAGAGTATAGCAACAAAATATTGGATTGGCAAACAAGAATTACTAAATGCAATCCTGCTGACATTTATCGTTACTTTATTTAACAAAATTTCGACTGATATGTGACTAGTAGTTCCTTGTTTGATTCACTTACAATCTCATGTACATTCGGATGATAAAAATGAGTCCCTCAATGGCGAGTAAGATGTGTAACCACCGTACAGTCGTATAAATACGAAAGACCTCGCCCCGTCGTCTAAGATGATAGTGCCCTGAACGATGGGTAAGATGAGTAGCCACCATACAATCGTATAAATACGAAAGACCCCATCTCGTAGACTATATGAGTGAATGTACCAGATAGGAATCAACAAGTTTCTAGTTGTCATATAAAAGCGATGTTCATTCACTAAAGTGAATAACTTCTTAATATCTCCAAACAATCCAATGGAAAAAATCCCTACTGATGAATAATACACACTCGCTAGTATGCAATGAACTGACGAAGTAATTTTAGATAATCAATTGCAGATCACGAGTTCGAAATACTCGTCACACAAAAAAACTATTCATGAAAAATATCCTAGCTGGAAAAATGTCTAAAAGACCAAACATCTGCTTAATAAAGCCAACCAATGGTGAGAATTTCGTATAATGATGCCTGCCATATCATATGGTCACTCCATATTCTAGCAAATTCGAAGTATATAAAGTCAAACCATGTCTATATAATCGTATCACTCCTATTAGAAAAATATACATGTGTGCCCAGTATTCATGAAAATAATCGTATCAGGTAGTTATAACTCTTACAGTACCTTTCATAATCAGCTGTAATTAAATTTCCAAGATCGTCGATTTTCCGTACATAATGAATTTCTCGAAAGATCGTCGATTTTCCCTACATAATGAATTTCTCGAAAGATCGGCGTGAATATCATTCCATCCATGAAATGACGATTGCATTCGAAATCCCAAGTGAATCAGCTGGTGGACCTCCTCTCGTCAGGAATCGAATCCATCGCTCTGCGGTGCCATCTTGTCTCTATCTGCGTCTACTCTAGCATGTTGAACTTCTGATTACCCATAGCGGATATTGTCCAACTCCTCTCGAAAAAGTTCATGGAAACAGCGGACCCCCTATTCCTCTTCTAAGTTACGCCACTGTTCCATTAAATGTTCAGTTTGAGTATTGAAAGATCAATCTCTAATAACTGCTAAGTCTCACTTTCGTAAAATAAAATTTTACATGAAAGTGTCCAAGTTTACGAAACACCCTGTAGTTGTCTGTATTTGGTAATTCATGAAACTGCATAAGAAATAAATTTCATTAATGCACGATCTAATGTTCATCAGTGCATATGCTAACAACATTCCGTTTGCTTGAAATTGTTAAAGTAACTTTGAATGCGTTAAGAAAAGCATAGTCATAAAGTTATTCAGAAGAACTATGTTCAAACTGCGTTGAAATGTAGCTTGTAATAAAGTCTCCAACTACTTGCAGTGCTGTTCTAACATATCCCGGCCGTCTGTGATTACTTGCTCGGCAAGTCCCCCTGGATCAATGACCTGCTTGGCGTTCGCTGCTCGGCGATGCTGAAACTGTCGCCTACACTCTGCCGTGACAGTTTCGGTATGCTACGCGACCTTCACCGTGCGTCTGGCTAGCGCTATATAGCTCGATCCTACTTGCTCGACTGACAGAGCTCCACTGAATGTGCTGGCACTGTCTTCTCACTTATCTGCCTGGCGCAGACACGTGGTGTAGTCCCCCACCACTGTGCTCTCGCGTCACGATTATAGTCTCGAACCCTCATCATCTCGGCTGTTCCGTTATAAAATAACTTAAGGGTTATCTGACTTCTTTAAAATTATTTCCACATATAATGCATGTTATATATTCTCTTCTAAGATGTTTAAATACCATATTCCATACATATCTTAATAAAACTTCACATCTCTATCCATAATTCCATCTTCTTACAGATGTCAGTGCCTCCTTGATCCTAGACCTCCTACGTCATCTTGACATTCTTCTTGACTCGATCGGTGCGCTATCTTTTCCTAACTCTTCCCAAAACCTCAACTACGGCTTAATGTCTGCTGGCGTAGCCGATAGCCTAAACTAGGTATCGGGTACACTAGTTAGTTGGCGTTGTTCGTGGTATTTAACCATACATCGTTATTTTGTAGTATGTCTTTAATGAGAAGTATATATTTTGGTCGTCTCTTTCCGGTATCTCTTCTGTCTGGTTCGTAAACTCCCTGGATCTGTATTAGTGGATTTGGGTGTAGTTGCGTCTGTCGGTAATATTTTTCAGTTAGTTTTGTTATGAATTCTAGTAAGTAGGGGGTTCGAGTACGTTTGTGCAGGTCAATAATGCGCGTGTCTCGTGGGACTTTTAGCGCTATCCTTAGCATTTGGTTCTGTATTATTTGAAGTCGTTTGATGTTATCGATTGTTATAAAAGCTATTGCTGGCGTAGCATATGTGAGTAATGTTCTAATAAGTGTTTTATGAATAAGTCTTACTTTTTTTTAGATAGTGTAGATTTAGGGTGAATCATGGGATAAAGAAGTTTGATGCTAGCTTTGGCTTTTTGTATTGTGTTGTGTATGTGTTTATTGAGGTTGAGTCTTCTGTCTAGTGTGATTCCTAGATATTTAATCTCGTGGGTCAATTGAATATCATTGTTTAGAAGTTGGATGTGTTGTTGGGGCTGCTTATAGCTGTGTGTGAAAAGTACTGCTTTTGTTTTTGCTATGTTAATTTGTAATTTATTCTTGGCTAGCCAAGATTGTATTTGTGTTACGTGTTCTTGTATGTGTCTAATTGCGAGTTGAATGTTGCGTGATTTTGCAAGGATTGCCGTGTCGTCGGCGAACACAATGGGACGTCATTTATTGCCATTATGAACAAATGAGATCCCATTATGCTGCCCTGTGGGACGCCGGCGTTAATGTCTTTGAGTGGGGAGTTAATATTGTTGATAGAGTTGAAAAATTTGCGTTGCTATAAATATTGTTGGTTGGTTGGTTCCTCAGTTTAGGGGCTGTGACAACGCGGTCATGTAGCCCCGTGTACTTTGGGTGTGTGTAGAATCTGTCTGATAACCGGTGTTAATTGTGATGGCTGTATTAGTGTGTGTATCTGTTTTCTAATTTAAGTACAGACTGCAACTTAGAATTTTTCAAATAGTTCCTACATTTGCCGCCAAACGCCACCGTCAACGACTACTAGGCCTAGTTCAGAACTTAGCTAGTAGACGCCACCGCAGTCGGCTCTTGGCAACGAATGTAGAAACCTAAGAGCGTTGTTTACATTCTTAACCTATCCAAAGTAGCTTCACACAGGTGTAATTAGTGGAAGGTTCTTTAACATGCCATAAATCTATAACATGGGACCACCGGCTTTACTTCCCCTACGAAGGAAGGCATACTGAGGGATTTTAACGCTCTTAAAAATCCGACGACTTCGGCCGGGTTTGAACCCGCTTTCTTGGGCATAGAAGCTCAGCATGCTACCAATTACGCCACCGAAGCCGCCCATAAATATTGTTGTATGAGTGTAATGTAGTGTGGTGAATATTGAGCTTGATTAATTTGTGTATAATAGTAGGGTGGTGGACTCTGACGAAAGCCTGCTGGATGTCCAGCAAGAGTCCCACCATGTGTTGTTTGTGTTGATAACCTGTTGTAATGTATTCCGTCACTCTGAGTAGTTGTTGAGTCGTTGAATGTTGAGTGCGGAATCCAAACTGTTGGTGTATTAAAGCATTGTTTATGTTGTCTTTGATGCGGGATAGTAATAATTTTTCAAATAATTTAGATAGATGGCTTAATAAATTAATAGGTCTGTAATTTTGTGGCTTCTTAGAATTCTTTCATTGTTTTGGAAAGTATATTATTTTTGCTATCTTTCATTCTGATGGAAAGTGGCTTATCTTTAGTATTGTATTGAAGAGGTGTAGAATCAGGTTAATAGCGTAGTTGTTAAGTTTTTGATTAGTGCGTTGGGGATTTCATCTTTACCTGGGGCCTTGTTCATGCTGAGTTTGTTAATAGTGTAATGAGTGGTATGTCTGTTGGTGCAGGTTGCATTAAGAATTGGGTCACTTCGTCTTGTACTATCCTGTCATGTGCGTTATCTACCAAATGGTCGTTGGGCTTAAATTGTTCAAGTAGGGTGTAAGCCATGAGTTCTGCTTTGCCTTTATTATCAGTGATTATCGTGTTATTATTGTCTTCCAGAAGAGGAATTGACCTGTTGCTTTTAGTAAATGCTTTGGTAAATTTCCAAAGCGATGTAGGGATCGTGTTGTACTTTATGCTTTTGAGTTTCTTTTCCCAGGTGTTGTTTCTGTTTAGTAGTAATTGTCTGCGTAGTTTTGAGTGTAGCCTGTTGTATGTTATTTTGTTTTGTAATGTTTGTGTTCGTTGTTAAATTTTTCTCGCTGTGTTTTTGTTTTTTATGAGTTGGCAAATGTCGTCTGGTAGTGATGGATTTTTTTGTGTTGTTTTAGGAATAGTACAGGCTCTAGCGGCTGTGATTAATGTGCTACTAAAATGTTTTAGTTCATTTTCTAATTCGTTCGTATTTTCAATTTTGGGTAATGTTTTTGGAATCGACACGTTTGCTGCAATGTGAAGAGATCCCAGTTAATGCGTTTAATATATGTTAGCTTACGAATGGTTGAATATTTAATGCTTACTTCGATTTCAATTAGTACTAGTAGGTGATCCAAATTAAGTTTAGTGCAAGTAGTTGTTCGGATGTTAAAAGGTATGTTTTTGGTTAGTGTTAGTCATTAGTGTCTGTATATAGTATTCCATTACGTTTGTAATAATATGTTGGCGTGTCAGGTGTGTATAAAGTAATCGTTTCTTGCGCTGTGTTTGAATACTTTTTTCCCATTGTTATTTTCAGTGACTGATCCCCAACTGTGGTGTTTAGAATGTAGATCCCCTGATAACATTGCGTGATCGTAATTTAGACGTGTGTCAATGTCTCTAGCGAGTATGAGTTTTCCTGGAGGCTTATAAGCTGAAATGAGTGTGTATGTAGTGTTACCGATGTGTATTTCAATGGCATTGGCCTCTATGTTAGTGGTTGGTTGTAGGTGGATTTCGTTTGTGAATTTTTCCATTTAATTGCAATAATAGTTCCTCTTCCTCCGGTCGGTCTGTCTTTGCGATATATTATATACCCAGGAAGCGAGAATCTATGTTGGTCTGTCAGTTCAGTCTCTTGGAGCAGTAATACGTCGGTGTCGTGTTCGTGAAGTAGTTGTCTTAGCTCTAGTCTCTTCGGGGCGGTTACTAAGCCATTACTCAGAGCTGCCAACCTCTCAAACCTCAATCCCAACATCCCACTCAGAATGACCCTTTTCACTAGAAAAATCCCACGTAAAAAATTATTTTGTTCAAAACAAATGTATAATGAACAAAAAATGTGCTCCAGAGGCTCGATAATGTGTTTCTAATTGTGCTAAAATTGATTTTAACGAAACACAAAACTGTCTTGTAATCTATCATTATCATACAGTTAAACATTCACGTAATACACGTTTTTGTTCGACGATGTCGAAATGTAAATATTATACGTCAGAAAACTGTATCATAATGATGGTCATTATAGTACTGTTTTTCATTATGAGACAGTTTCTCCTGCCAATCAGAGTTCATTCATTGACCAATTAGGTAAGGATACCTTCGCGCATGCACTCAAAATCCAACATGTCGGACATGCATTACATGATTTGAAAGTTCCAATTGGATACCGGATCAACCATTGTAGTTACAATGCCAAACACAAAGACAAAATCAGCACGAACCTTTACAGTAACAAGAAAATACTATGACATATGCAAGAAATTTATGAATCTACGTCCAGAAGATAGCAACATAGCATCTTTCTATATAAATGACCGACATGGAAAGTGCACCGTCCATATGTTCGCGTAAATAAACTGGCGAATATGATACAAGAAAATAGCACTGTACCATAATACTGTATCCCCAACTCCAATTTCTACACAGCGCTTTGCTTTCAAACGACTTCGGTTACAATATTTGTGAATACTAGAGCTGGACGGCACTAGTCATCATGCAGGCTGCATTGCCAAGCAAAGTAAATGATCTCTGCTTTCGAAGTGCTTTGACCCACGCATGCGCTCTGTTCAGTCAGAAAAGCCAACACGCCCTGTTCACTAACTGAAGTAACTGAATCTCACATATATTTATGAATATTTATGTTAAAACATATAATAAAGTTAAAATAATTGTCGAACATAAAAAGTCGTAGCCAACTCGCCTATAATGGCAATTAAGACTCTCATGTATTAATTATTGCCATTATAGGCTCGTTGCATACTGTACTATTTTATTCATTTAAGTTTGAGTTGTTTATCTTTCCCTGTATAAGTCTTTGAATTTCTTTGAAAATGAAGATTTCACAAAAACACAAAACATAAGTTGCAATCTCCAAAACCACACAAAACTGTATGTTATCGTACAAGCGACAGTTGGCGATTGTAATGTAATACTATACTTCCGTTAAAGGTTTATTTTTATTCCATCGGCATGTATGAATCGTACCTATTTTGCACGTTTGCTGGGCAAACGAAGCTTTTATGATATTGGCTAAATATCCCAAATTCGCCTAACTTTTTACAAGAACATCTCTTTATCCCTTTTCTAAAAATATTTGTCTAAATGTCCCACAATTAGGGACAAATCCCACGGGTTGGTGTCACTGCCATGATTGTCTCGAGATATTATTTTAAGGGTCGTGTTAGATGATTGCTACGCCGATCCATAGATGGTACACCAGAACATTTATTGTTGTCTTATACCCCGTTCACACTTAGTTTTGTATCATAAGGATGAGTATACCCCGTTCCATTCCTCAGACAAGATTTTTTTTTTTTTTTTCAGAACCGGGAATCAAACCCGGGCCGCCACGGTGACAGCCAAAACTTGATACCTGAGAAGTGCCGAGTCGATCCCTGTCATGTTCTGCCTGCCATCTGTTGCGCATTATGTGGTATATATATAATGGATTATTTTGTACTAATTTGCACCTTTGATACGGTATCGATTGAGCATAGTAGGTAGGTGAATTTGTAGTAGTTAGTTATCATAGTTTTTTATATTTTTAATTTAGGTGGAGACAAGGCGTGACTCAATATGACTGCGATGGACATGGTTCATTGGCACATTATTTGCATGGCAAGATATTTTGCAAAAATGAGAGAAAAAAGTAGATTTTTTGAGATCGATCCGGGAAAATGTGTCTGTCCGTCCTTCTGTCTGACTGTCTGTCTGTTTGTCTGTCTGTGTGTGTGTGTGTGTGTGTGTGTGTGTGTGTGTGTGTGTGTCTATCAACTCCTAAACGGCTGCAGCTATCGAAACCAAATTTGGTAAGAGGAAAGATCTATACCTGAATATCTCACGACCATATTTGAAATTGACGTCAGTGCTACCAACTGCTGAAATATCGCTATTGAAATTTGAGGTCTATGTTGGATATCTCAGAAGTTATGTATGCGAACTATTCCAAAATTGACACGCATATAAGTTATAGCATTCCAGATTAATTTTCAGAAGTCCATACATGCCAGTGTTGCACACATGATTCTAAGCCTGCTGATAGCTCCAATTTCTAAATGCATGTAACTTCTATACTATCGATTGGATTTTAACCAAATTTCTTATATACCCTACTGTGTGCACTACAGCAGATATGACTGTGCGTATTCTAAAGAGCCACTGGGCTGGCAATTGTTGATAAATGCTCCCTCTGTGTTTTAACCCTAATATCAATATATCAAAAATTATGAAAGCCAACAGCTCTAAACTTTGCAAACGTATAGTACCTGACATTCTATCTTAGTTTGGTGTAACTTATATACATCAGTACTGCCAACACGATTCTAAGCCTGCTGATAGGTCCAGTTTTCAAATGCATGTTACTTCTATACTAATAAATGGATTTCAACCAAATTTCGTCTGTGGTTTGTGTACCATAACAGTTATAACTACGCGTATTCGTAAGAACCAGCAGAACTGCCAACTGTTAATAAATGCTCTCTCTATTTGTTTAATCCTAATATCAATATATCAGAAAGTGTGCAAGGCATCAGCTCTAAACTTTGCACACGTATAGTACCTGACATTCTTGATTAGTTTGGAGGAACTAATATCCTCAGTACTGCCAACATGACTCTAAGCCTTATGATAATTTCAATTTTTAATTACATGTAACTTCTAACCTAACCAATGTATTTTATCCAAAATTGGCACAATAATAGATCGTAATAATTCAGATTAATTCTGAGCATCACATACATGACATTGTTCCCAGCATGATTTAACGCGCACTGATAAATCCAATATCAAACAGCATGTAACGACCATACTATCCATTAGACTTCAACCAAATTTTGTAAGTGCATTCTGTGACTTACCTTAAGAGATGGAACTAAGAATATATTCAGTCACCGGGGCTGCCAACTGTAGTAAATTACTCTATTAGGCTACACTATTTCAGGTGTAATTCAAACTACAGTACTTAGAAATGTTAGTATTAACAAATTGATTCGTCATTATTCTAGATAGGTCTATATAGAGTGGCATGAATCTTGAATTTTAAGAAAAGTAGGTTCTTTAGTTCGTAACGGAACTACTTGTTTTTTTTCTAAATGGTATTTGAAATGGGTTATATTGAATTTTTGGAAAAATTTGAAGGTTTTGGAAGAAGCTGGGTTCCATGAGTTTGCGATTGCCTGCCATTTAAGAGGTGTTAATGGCTATGTAATTTTCCCATAGTGTACTGATTGTTGTATTCTGGCAGATTAGGTTCTATGGGGTCCCTTATTAGGAATGATGGAATGTGAGTGGTTGGTTTGATTAGCCTACTAGTCAGCCACAAGAGTAATTTTACTCTGTTTGCTCTAGCAACTGTGATGGGATTGGTCGATTTTGGGGAGCAATTTGAATAGAGGTCTGTGATTGGTCTGATTTGTATTTTATTATTTTCTCTTTTATTGTTTTTTATGTACGGTATTTAGAATATATTTGGCATGTGTAGGTTTAGTTTCAGTTGGTTTAGGGTTGTGTATGCTCCATTATTAGGTTTTGGTTAGTCGGACGTGGCTACACATCCAAGTTTTGGCCAGGTATAAGGACAGGCTATATCCAGAGTCGGAGATGAATAGGTACGAGATCACCGGCAGCCTACCTTTAAAATAATTTCCTTTGCTTCCTATTTTCACCTGTCACCTGCCCCTGTGTCTTGCCACTTGCTTCCAGTGCCTTGACCAAATTCATGCAACTTTGTCCATTTCATTTTCTTTCAATCCTGTAAGGGGGTTGGTATCAGGAAGAATAACAGCCTGTTAAAGCCATAGACTCATCCCACCGTGTCCTCAACCCCGTAGAAATGGGAATACTGTGCCCGTCTAAAGACGGAGAATGTTTGGTCATATCCCAGGCTGACTCACTGTTTTCGGGGGTGTTACGTTCCTCCCACCGTACGACCGTACATTCAGATAATGAGACACTTTTAGGTCAACAAGACTACTACAAAAACTCACATATTCACTCAAACATTATTTATTACTTTAGGGATGCACTCATAAAAACAATTACAATCTTACGTAAACAAATATAATTGGGATAATCCAATATATCACACAACAAGAAGTTCCGTTAAGAACTATACAGCCTACTTTTCATGCCAATGATTATTCTACAGAATATGAACCTATCTAGAATAATGACGAAATTAAGTTGGTAATATCGAAATATCTAATTAGTTCAAAATATACCTGGTATAATGTAGCCTAATAGAGCACTACAGTTGGCAGCCCTGGTGACTGAATATATTCTTAGTTCCATCTCTTAAGGTACAGAATACAAAATTTGGTTGAAGTCCAATGGACGTTACTTGCAGTTAGACACTGGATCTATCAGCAAGCGTAAAAGCTTGTTGCCAACAATACCATGCGTGTGCTGGTCAGAAATAATCTGAAATAGTATGATATCTTGTTGTGCCAATTTTGGATGAAATCCATTTGTTAGTATAGAAGTTACATGTATTTTAAAATTGTACATATCAGCAGGCATAGAATCATGTTGTCAGCACTGCCTTGTATTAATTACTCCAAATTAATCTAGAATGTCAGGTGCTATACGTGTGCAAAGTATAGAGCTGTTGGCTTGCATACTTTCTGATATATTGATATTAGGGTAAAAAATATAGACAGCATTTATTAACAGTTGGCAGCCCTGATTGCACTGAAGAATACTTAGTCATATCTGATATGTTACACATAGCACATGCGAAATTTGGATGAAATCCTACTGATAGTATAGAAGTTACATGTATTTAAAAATTGGCCCTATCAGCAGGCTTAGAATCATGTTGGTAGAACTGACGTATATAAGTTACTCCAAAATTAATCAAACATGTCAGGTACTATACGTGTGCATAGTTTAAAGCTGTCGGCTTGCACACATTCTGATATATTGGTATTTGGATTTAAAAAATAGAGAGAGCAATTATTAACAGTTGGCAGCCCTGGTGGCTCTTAAGAATACGCTCAGTCATATCTGTTTATGTACAGATATTACATACAAAATTTGGTTGAAATCCAGTTGATAGTGTAGAAGTTATATGCATTTAAACATTGGACCTATCAGAAGGCTTAAAATTATTTTGGCAACACTGTCATGGTTGGCCTCCTGGAAATTAAACTGAAATAGTATTATCTACATGTGTGCCAATTTTGGAATAGCTCCTATGCATACCTTGCAGGATATCCAACATGGAGCTCAAATTTCTAGTGCGTTTTTTCAGCAGTTGGTAGCACTGACATCATTTTCAAATATGGACGTGAGCTATTCCTGTGCACATCTTTACTCATACTTAATTTGGTTTTGATTTCTGCAGCCGTTTAGGAGTTGATAGGGGGGGGGACACACACACAGCCAGACAGACAGACAGACAGAAGGACAGACAGACAGACAGACAGACACACATTTGCCCGATCTCATAAGACTACTTTTTCCTCATTTTTGCAAAATGTGAAAAGTAGGCTAAAAACACTACAAATCTCTCAAAAACATTCAAAATATTCTGACAAAAATGTCCAAATCACTGTAAGTTTCATCTTGCTTAATTCTCTTATTATCATCTTCAACAAATACATTTAAATGGGAGTTATTAATAACTAACCCTTAAAGAGTGCCTATCACACATCTAAAATACTCATCTAAGGCTTGTGGGACATTTATTATCTTCCCGTTTGGGTTTTACTTCGTTTACATTTCTTTATTAACATTTAATCTCAACTCATCTCAGTTTATTAACTTTCACTACCATCAAGCCTTAGGTCCCTAGTCTTTGCAATACACTATATGCACTTTACATGTCTGGAATCGAACCCAATTCTTACATAACACCTGTTATTCTCTCATGCCATTAAATTGTTTATATCATGTCATGCACTATTTGTTTATCATTCTCAGTGGGTTATTCCACCTGAGTTCCAATTCAACTTATTTTGTTTACCCGTTAGAGACGTTTTAAAGAGAGAGAAATCGATAATTTCATCAACATTTTTCATTTGACCATTCCGTCAAATTTCATCGAATTTATTCCAATTTTAGCTGGTGACGTTTGTCTTAACCCCAGCAACACAAATATCTAGTTTTTATCACTGTAATCCTTACCTTTATCACTGTAATCCTTACCTTTTAATATTTTTCTCTGTAAATTATAATTGACAATACATGCTCGACCCCTTCTGAAGTGTGGTTCTGTTTTACAACGAGCCCATTGTGCAGCTCCCTCACTTACTATCTGTGTGGGTTAAGGCTGGTTACTTGCCTTCCGATTCATCTTTCACATTAAAATTTATGACCACAACAAACACTTGAGTCTAGACCAGTGGTTCTTAACAGGTGGTCCGCGAGTGCCTCGGGAGTGGTCCGAGGGAGGAAAGGGTCCACCAGCACGTATAAAAAAGTGGCCAATAAATGGGGATTTCGAAAACGATGTGGGTTGAAGGAGAATCGTCCGAATGTATTTGCGGCAATGACTATCAGGTTTTGAATTGAAATATCTTTAAAATAAGTGTTATTGAGGAAGGGTTACAACTGATAAGGTGTATTGGGGGAGAGGGGGAAGGAGGGGGAAGGAGAGGAGTGGTCCGTACATGATTCAATTTCACCTTGAGTGGTCCACAGACTTCTACGGGTTCAGAACCACTGGTCTAGACTATCCCTTCTCGTTCCTTTACAACTGCTACTATTTCGATTTCATTCCTCTATGAAAATCCAAGTCTCAACACCCGCTTTACTTGCTGCAAATTATACTCTCCCTTACTCTTCATAACTGTATTCCGTGTTCCCTTATAACAATGCATTCAATTCGGAGATTATAACAATACACACAACACTTGGCACAGCTGACCTGGGGATCTCATTCATACCCAGTCAGATTCATAATGCAATAATATAACCCATTTATTTGTCGGAGATAAACAATGCTGGCACTTTTGGGATGTGGTCGTACTCGACTCGGCTCGGATTCAGTACATTTACTGTCTCCCCTGTCGTCGGTACCGTAGAAACCACTATATTTCTCCCAGTCTTATATGACACATATGGCAATGCTGAGTCAGAGATCCTCATCATTCCCGCTCAGTCTCACAATGCAACAACAATTCAATACAATGCTATTCAGGCGAGAACCCTGTCTCCCATGGTCGCAACCCAGTACAACTCAATCCGACGATTTCGACGTTGCAGCTCATATCTCCCGAATAATGCAGGTACGTACATTTACCACTAGCTAGACGCTACATTCACTATAATCTCATTATTTGGTCCTTTATGGCAACATTATATTAGCTTGGATTCCCATCACATATTTACATATTTCCGGACATTATCGTCACTTATATCTCGGTTTACTAACTGGTCTTCCTATCGTCATTTTCCCTTTCATCTTGGCATAGCGGCCTATTACATTACATTTACTTCATTAAGGTGTCCCAAAAACCACCCTTTATTCAATCCTTTCAATTATTAGGGTATACAAAACCATTACTATTTAATCCTTTCAATATTTATGGTATACAAAACCATTAGTATTTAATCCTCTCAATTATTACGGCGTTCAGAACCACTATCCTTTAATCCTTTCAATTATTACGGTATACAAAACCATTACTATTTAATCCTTTCAATATTTATGGTATACAAAACCATTACTATTTAATCCTTTCAATATTTATGGTATTCAAAACCACTATCCTTTAATCCTTTCACTTATTTATTAATGCTTTAATTCAGGTGATTTTATCCACCGCTATCTTCAATTCTTTACATGACATATCAACCTGTCATAGGTACACTTATATATATTCGATTTCTCCTCAAAAATATTGTTAATTAAGTCTCGTTTATCATTTCGGGTTTCCTTTGTTTTTACATTTTATACAACACATTTATCACTTTTACAATCAATACTATTCTGTTCATGGTATTCAGTATCATTTATTAATTAATCATTTAATTAGTGCTTGACATGATATAATGTAATGAAAGATTCATTGCTTACCCCAGCTGTAGTTTGGGCCTATGACCATATTTATGGACGACTTCACCCATCTTGCAATTTCCTTAGTAACCCATATTAGCGTATTCACTTACTGTACACTTTCTACTTTTATGACACTTATTTTAACAAAACACATTTCTTCTTGATAAAAACACTTTACTTGTTAAACACATATGAATATCCCGAATAACTCTTGGGATGGAAAACTTATTATTATTATTTACACAATCACACGCATCGCATCTCAGTTGCTGGTGAAAGTTTCCCCCAACTGTTGGCGATTTTCATCTGATGCTCCTACTGCAAATGTCTATCTCACCTACTGCCTCCTTCTGGCGTCGAGCGTGTGTCCTCTCTCTCCAGTGTATCTCCTACCTTCCCTTACAGTTCCTTTCCACTGTATTCCTACTGCTCATTTGTATGGAGCCCTATCACTCCTTTATTGCTTTCGGCGTTAAATTGTCTATTAGCTTTCCACAGTAATTCTGTCCTTTATCGCTCTTTTTATTGCGAATCGTTTCCACAAGCAAGACCTTCTTTAATATCCTTCTGTCTCTAGCGCTTGGTCTTCGCTAACGTATACTCTTTACAGTATTTCACTTTACCTTTGAACCAATGTCCTTCAGCGTTCTAACTTGGTATAACTTGTCTGAATTGACGCAATAACTTATATTCGGTTTCACTCTGGGATTACTTTTCCAATGATTGTCTCAGTTTCTAACGCAACTTTTCACTATAGTTCTTTATCTACTGTATTTAACGTGGTTTCGAACCTACGTGTCTCCACTTCGGAGTTCACTGATACTAACTTATAAATTACTCTGCCTCGACCGAGGTCTATGAAATGACTGTATATCGTACATGACCCAACTTGGTCAGATAGATTATTATCAAAATAACGTGGTCTCTCCTCTGGAGTTTCAAAATTGACTGTACTTTGTCTAACGTGACCTCCTCCTTCGAGGTTCCGGATGACTGTAACGTGACGTGACCTCCACCGAGGTCTTCAGAAGAACACTGTACTTTGACTCGGCTCACAGCCCTTATATCTTGTCTGGCACAAAACGTAGTCCCTTAATGGCTTCGGGAGCTCAAATCCTGTTTCTCTGCTCCGATCATCTTCCAAATCTATCTGTACGTGAGGGATATCATATATGTT
The DNA here is from genome assembly GCA_946902985.2 of Meconema thalassinum. Lineage (NCBI taxonomy): Eukaryota > Metazoa > Arthropoda > Insecta > Orthoptera > Tettigoniidae > Meconema > Meconema thalassinum. The sequence goes on along the minus strand of OX336388.2, from coordinate 1,450,943,985 downwards.
TGATCCATCCATAATTGATTAAAATCCGTTCGTGCGTTGATTTTAATTAACAAGAAACGTTATTATACTCGTTCAGGGGCCTAGTCATTTTACCCTTTCTCTCCGCGGTACTTCTCCGCGCACTTCAATTGACGTCAACTTAGTCATCAGTTTTTTTTCAGGCATGCCTTATGAACTTTAAATACACTAAAAATCCCTTTTCTTTGAGAAACTTATGGATCCGTAATTATAATTTCACATTTTTATCTGTAAAAATGTTCTCTGCCAATCTTTGATTGCAACGCGGGTGATTCCCCGCTCTCTATTCATATTTTACTGCTGGATTGCGTTATATGGGGCCACCCTCTCAGGCGCAATTATCATAAAATTCAAAAGTAGTCACCTCTTGGTTCGATGTTTATGTGCTCATAAACCCCTCCATTCCTCCTTCGTCCGTGGAATGTCAATTGCCTCTTGACTTAACGAAATCTTATTTCTGAAGCACGTCTTAATAACTTCCTTAGTTTATACAATATTAAAAGCTGTCAAAGTTAATGGTATTTATTTCTTTCTGGGAGCGTTTTAATTAAGCATCTGCTTTTCCTAATACTCTGCCTTCATGCTAACTCTTGGTAAATATCTGTCTTCATACAGCACAGCTCCTCTCCTTTCATCAAGTAGTCCTATGTTCGAATCTTGTACCAACCCCAGTTGGGTACAATACCAAGGCAAAAACAACTTATTTTACAAAGTGTGAATCCAATCGCTAAAGTTCTGATAAAATCACTTGTACAGAACTCACTTCAGTCTCTAATGACTGATGGATTCTTGCGTATCAGTTCGGTCGCAACCACTTTAACAACAATGGATACCAATTACTGTCCTTACAAAACAATTCACCATTTGCTAATGCACGGGATCTAGATTTCCATAAATTCAAGATGGTGGATGGGCGTACTGTTCAAACGTTAAAACAAATCACTCAGGGTGCAATAGTGGAATTGCAACGAAACTTAATGCACAAGTACTCTTAGATAAGATGTAACTCGAGTGTTAGCCATAGGAATATCAAGCTGAATTATTGCGTAACCACCAGCTCGAAAATATAAAGTGGTGAAATTAGTGACTTACAGCATATAGCAGTTACAACGACGACAATTACCACTACGGTAATTTCGTGTAAGACGCGTTCCAACTTAAAGGAATACATTAATTATTATCGTGTTGGAAGCCATTTTTAGCCTATTTGCAATTTTGAAAAAATAGGCTTGGTGTATTCTTGGAATACACGGTACGAGAGAATATAAAGTTTAATGATCTTTGCATGTTCATTCCTTCCTCTTTGTAAAACACCAACAGTGATCTTCTATTTTCTCTGTGGTGATCACTTCGCTTATATCTTTTGTGAGTCTGTTCTAGATATATATCTTCCATGACCCTCCTAGCGTCATCTAGCAGCGAATCGCTGAAGCTCCTCAATTTTTCCTGGTGCAAGAGGACTTCTTTTTCCATCTGGCCACCAGATCTCGTTACCATCGCCAGCTATTATCTCCATGAGCAAGAGAACTTCGTCTCCTTTTTCACTCACCATGCTGTGCTAGTATCGCCTACTATCAACTCTTTGAAGACCATTCATCAAGAAGAACATTTATTTTTGATAAGTTGTCTATTCTGATATGTATTCCTTTTGTTTCCTACCCCCAGTTTTTTCCCTTCCTTGGACCCTCTGTGCTCCGCTGAGTGGGTCTCACTTGTGCGCCGGCCGTCGACTCAGTTAAGGCTCAACTAGAGCTAGCCTCCTAACCTAACGAGGCATTTTTTAGATTCCACGCCATGTGGTAGCTTTAACCATCAAGGAGAACCTCACTTTCGCCATGCAGCAAAGTTAAGTACAAACTTCAAGTTTTAACCTCATCTTCATGATTTTAACGTCTACATGCTTTTAACGATCTTTTATAGGCAGTGTGAAATTACTTATTTTGGGGCAAAAATCATCCTTCGCGGGATTTTCCATGTTGGGCTTTTGTCTAATCAAGCCAATCTTGGTGAAAAACAGCATTTCTTATGCTTGTTAAATGAGAAATCTTCTCACCACGTGGGATATTATCTAATACCCGCTGTCTATAAATTAAAAAGCTAGTTCCTCCGCTGGATTAACTTTGACCCCATACTTCTATAAAGATCGTTCTGGAACCTTCCAGATCCTGTACTCTATCTGCGAGTCTTGCCGTAAGGTATTTTTCACTCACTTGTGAAAATACTTTTTAAAATGAGGAATCTTCCTTATAAATTACTGCAATAGCGAACTTTCGTCCACCGTTGGAATGTTCTATGGCGCATTTAATTGTAATTCACAACTTTCTCAAGAAATAGACTCTCGCCTACCTAGTGCAACCAGTTATTTTCATAATTGCAATAACTTTCTTTCCCATAAACTTTCGTGTCTCTACAGTGAACTTTTCATCTATTTAAAGGACTATAGTGATAACTAGTGCTTGTCCCATTTTTCTACCGCGTCGCGATCGTCCGTTTACATTAAACAAGGCCATGAACATTGATCCTAAAATCCCAATGATCTTTCCTCAACCTTCTACTAACAAACCTTATTAATAAAATTGTAACTTTTTTATAAGGTGTCATACTACGAAGTGCCCTTCCATTTTGCTTGTTTATCATTAATTAATTGCTGTATAACTACGTGTTTTATACACGGTTTAAACTTACATTGTTTCTTCCCCGTAATCAGGGAAAACAATACTTTCAACTCTTGAGTGAGTTATTTCTAGGTCTCACGAAATGGAAACTGCCCCATTTGGCTCGTGATTCCTACTTAAACATAGGAAGTCTAGAACCTTCCTTTTGACCTTTTTCTTCAGGTTTTACCGTAAGTGACCTGCTCTCTTTTGTATAATTGTTATAAAGTAATTCAGCTTAAATATAAGAAGTTGTAGGAACTTCTATCTTATTCTTCATGTTTTTCTTATTGTTATTTCGAAGTTGTCACTTTCTCTAGAACATTCTCTCAAGAATTTCTTAAAGTACACTCTTTGTACTCAATTTAATGTTTAAACTTTAATTACTTCATTTGTCCTTTTTTTTATCTTATAAAGATTTTAGAACATATATAAGGTTTGAAACCTAAAGGATTGTTATTTGCCTGGAGCAATCTCTAAATGTTAGGAGGTCTGCGACCCCATTTGTTAAAAAGTTTAAATAATCTATATTTGTCAAAAAGATATTACATACTTGTTAAATTCATTAAACTTCCTTTGATTTGTTAAATAAATTAAATATTTGGTTTTGGATTTATCATTTCGCAAATACAACGGTTAGGCAAGATCCTGTCTTCCTTGGCTCTCCCTACTTAATGCCATTAAATCTATTAATAGGGCTTTCACCACTCGTTGCATCTGAGCAAGAACTCTTAGTGATAATCTCGTTAAAGTTTCTCTTAGCTTCAATAGCTAATTCTAACTGGCCAGTAAGGCAAGTAAAGCTCGCTACGCCAGCTACCTGCTTGTGGAGATCCTCTTCGAAAACTTATGGTCAGGTTTTCAAAAAATAAGCGTTTTTCTTTGTCTAAACTTTTAACCGGCCTCTTGCTGAGTAAAAGCTTAGCCATTTCCAGATGCAACCATTGGTTAACTTACCAAAATTACTCTCCAAGGTATAATTTTTTATCACTATCCTTCCTGGAAGCACTTGGTCGCTTTTTCAGAAACTCTATAACTTCAAAAACTGGAAATACCAAACTTGATTCAAATTATCGGCATTCTTCGAATTACTTTGAAAAGACATACAATAAATCTGTTACTCTCAGTCTTGCCAGACCAACACCCTTCCCCATAGTAGTCTTATGCCTGCTTGAGAGGGAATATACTAAGGCCACGCTCTCGCAAACCGCCCAAGTCCTAGCTGTATTTCCCGTCAGCTTAGACCAAGCTCTTACCCATTTTAGGTATCAGAGAACGGATTTTCAGTGGAAACCGCCTCTAAGTGCATTAAAGGTTAAATTTATAAATTTTGTGGAACTCTCATCCTATTTCTCTATCCTTTTTCTCCAGTCCGAAACCCACTTCCTTTTCTTAATCATCTTCCCTTGGTGGGTGGGTTATTCCTCAGCCAATAATCTACCCAAAACTTGGTGCCGAAACCCGGGAGAGTCCATTTGTCACTTTTCTGTTTGGCAATACTTTGCAAATTATTAATATCTGCTTTGAATCTTTCAGCTATAACCACATCGTGCAAAGCCTGTGAAGGGGAAAGAGGCCGCTCCTGTCTCCTTTGGTGTGTCCCGTTCTTTCTACTTATTTGCTGCTGCCAGCTTGACAGCATTTACAAGGTTCCACAGTTTCGTGAGTTGCATTTCAATCTATTGTCTTTAACATGGCTCCTACTGATAAGGATAAGGATGAAAAACTTACTTCTAAACGAGCATCCTATAAAGGGCAAATTACCCGATTCAGAAAGTACATAAAGGAGTTAGATCCCTCAGAAGCTCAATTAGACTTGTTGAAACATCGTGTAAGGGATTTTGAACGTTCTTATGAAAATTATTGTAACATTCAAACTGAAATAGAAACTTGTATGCTCAATCAAACCGAAGATCGTGTCGAAGTAGAAAACCAATATTACGAAGGCATAGGTTCTGCTTTCAAAATAATACGCCAACTCGAAGAGGAGCAGAAAAAGGACGCTTCTGTTCTTGGTTCCCTTCACGAACCACAAACTTCTTTCCGTGATGGTACTCACAAGCCCAAACCAATTTTACCTAAAATTGATTTACCCCATTTCTCTGGAGATGAATCTACTTGGGATTCTTTCTATGAATTATTTTGCTCCCTTGTTCATGACAATGAAGACATTCAAGTCATTTACAAGTTTCATTACTTGAGATCTATCCTCCGAGGTCAAGCTTTGCAGTTAGTCGAAGCACTTCCTCTACGTGCCGAAAATTACCCCATTGCCTTTAACTTATTAAAAGAAAGATATGGAAATTTACGGTTACGTATTCAACGCCATATGAAGGCTCTATTCAACCTACCTGCGTCACAGCACAATGAACTCACCAGTTTGCGCACTCTAGTTGATACTACACAACTTCACGTTAAGGCTTTGTCCCAATTAGATCAACCTACTGAACATTGGGATACTTTCCTAATACATTTAGTGGTTTCTAAAGTTGATGCTGCTACCCTCAAAGCTTGGGAAATTGAACTTTCAAAAGAAGACGACTACTCTTACGAGCATTTAGTCACTTTCATAAACGCTAGATGCCAACTCTTAACCGCTCTAGCTAATCAAAGTGAACCCTCATCTCCTAGTTCTAAGTTTGAATTAATGTCCATCAAACCTAAAAGCGAACGCTTAGCGTCTAATACCCACAAACCCGGGTCCAGCTCATCTAAATTTAAATCAAACTCTACTGGTTACCCAACTAGGTCTAGTGAACGTCGTGTTGCTAGCTCTATGGTTTTAAACACTCAAAGCGAACCCCGAAAGAGTTTAATCGAACCTTTAAAGTGCATACTTTGTAAAGATCCCCATGCCCTATATCTCTGTAAATCCTTTGAAGAAATGTCAGTCGACGACAGAAGAAAATTAGTTTCCCAGAACAAACATTGCTTCAATTGCCTAGCGCCTACTCATTCTGCTTCTAATTGCAAATCCACAAGACTTTGCTACCATTGTGAAAAGGCTCATCACACTTTGCTACATCGTCATGATCAGGCAAGGTCATCGACAGCATCTACTTCTCCGAAAAATGATAGTGCTAACAGTTCTAATGCTTCATCGTATATTCAAAATGCCAAGTCCATTCGCAGTGCCCAAGTATTGTTGTCTACTGTCCAAATCGAAGTTCAGAATACCTTTGGCAACTGGGTCCGTGCACGCGGTCTTCTAGATTCAGCGGCAACTCATGATTTTGTGTCTAATTCCTTGATTAGAAAACTAGGCCTACCTGTAAACCCCACTTCTATCAATGTGTCGGGCATCAACAGCTCAAAATCTCAAGCTTTACAATTCTCGAAGCTAACTATAAGAGATATTTGTCATAGAAACAACTTTTTAAACTTAATTGCCTAATTCTCAATAGCATTGGAGAAGACACTCCAAGTCACTCTGTGGATATTTCAGGGTTAAACATTCCCTCGCATTTAAGGCTAGCTGATCCTTTGTTCAACATGCAAAATCCTATTAACATATTCTTTAGTGCCAATGTTTTCTGGAATTGCCTACGTAAACAGGTTCGCAAGTTATCCTCAAACGTGGTCGCCAGAGACACTAATTTTGGATGGATCATCACAGGTCAACTTCCCCATTATTCTCCCCAACCCGCATCGCAATGTTACTTCTCCAATACTGACCTGGAACAGTTCTGGACGCTTGAAAGCGTTGATCCTCCTAATGTAACCTCTTCAGAAAATGAATTCTGTGAGCAACTTTTTTTGAACACCACAACTCACTCTTCTGATGGCCGGTTCGTTGTTCAAATGCCAAGATTACATAATCCTCCCAAACTTATTAACTCTCAGCCCAAAGCTCGAAAAGCTCTCTTTGCTATCGAGAGCAAATTCAAGAAAGAACCTCTTGTTAAACAGCAGTACACTGATTTCATGGATGAGTATGAAAGCTTAGATCATATGGAAGTCGTAAACAAATCTGATGATGAACTGTACCCCCCAATTGAAACGGTTTATTTAAATCATCATCCCGTGTGGAAAAACCCTCTTGTAAAAGATAAAATCCGAGTTGTTTTCAATGGTTCAGCACCCGACGTTAATGGCAATAGCCTTAACGACACTCTTTACTCTGGTCCTGCTATTCAGTCAGATCTATCTGCTATACTCTTAAATTTTCGATTATTTCCTATAGCTGTTATAGCTGATATAAAACAGATGTACCGTCAAGTGTTAATTCAACCGGAACAACGAGATCTCCAAAGAATCTTGTGGCGTGATGAAATCAGCAAGCCCATTAAGGTATTTCGCTTAAAAACGGTTACTTATGGCTTAAAACCCTCTGCTTTCCTTGCTATTCGATCCCTACACTTGCTAGCCTCACAAGATGGTCATTTGTTTAATTCCAAAGCCTCTGAGGCACTAACTACGTCATTCTATGTCCACTCACCATGCTGTGCTAGTATCGCCTACTATCAACTCTTTGAAGACCATTCATCAAGAAGAACATTTATTTTTGATAAGTTGTCTATTCTGATATGTATTCCTTTTGTTTCCTACCCCCAGTTTTTTTCCTTCCTTGGACCCTCTGTGCTCCGCTGAGTGGGTCTCACTTGTGCGCCGGCCGTCGACTCAGTTAAGGCTCAACTAGAGCTAGCCTCCTGACCTAACGAGGCATTTTTTAGATTCCACGCCATGTGGTAGCTTTAACCATCAAGGAGAACCTCACTTTCGCCATGCAGCAAAGTTAAGTACAAACTTCAAGTTTTAACCTCATCTTCATGATTTTAACGTCTACATGCTTTTAACGATCTTTTATAGGCAGTGTGAAATTACTTATTTTGGAGCAAAAATCATCCTTCGCGGGATTTTCCATGTTGGGCTTTTGTCTAATCAAGCCAATCTTGGTGAAAAACAGCATTTCTTATGCATGTTAAATAAGAAATCTTCTCACCACGTGGGATATTATCTAATACCCGCTGTCTATAAATTAAAAAGCTAGTTCCTCCGCTGGATTAACTTTGACCCCATACTTCTATAAAGATCGTTCTGGAACCTTCCAGATCCTGTACTCTATCTGCGAGTCTTGCCGTAAGGTATTTTTCACTCACTTGTGAAAATACTTTTTAAAATGAGGAATCTTCCTTATAAATTACTGCAATAGCGAACTTTCGTCCACCGTTGGAATGTTCTATGGCGCATTTAATTGTAATTCACAACTTTCTCAAGAAATAGAGTCTCGCCTACCTAGTGCAACCAGTTTTTTTTTTCATAATTGCAATAACTTTCTTTCCCATAAACTTTCGTGTCTCTACAGTGAACTTTTCATCTATTTAAAGGACTATAGTGATAACTAGTGCTTGTCCCATTTTTCTACCGCGTCGCGATCGTCCGTTTACATTAAACAAGGCCATGAACATTGATCCTAAAATCCCAATGATCTTTCCTCAACCTTCTACTAACAAACCTTATTAATAAAATTGTAACTTTTTTATAAGGTGTCACTCTACGAAGTGCCCTTCCATTTTGCTTGTTTATCATTAATTAATTGCTGTATAACTACGTGTTTTATACACGGTTTAAACTTACATTGTTTCTTCCCCGTAATCAGGGAAAACAATACTTTCAACTCTTGAGTGAGTTATTTCTAGGTCTCACGAAATGGAAACTGCCCCATTTGGCTCGTGATTCCTACTTAAACATAGGAAGTCTAGAACCTTCCTTTTGACCTTTTTCTTCAGGTTTCACCGTAAGTGACCTGCTCTCTTTTGTATAATTGTTATAAAGTAATTCAGCTTAAATATAAGAAGTTGTAGGAACTTCTATCTTATTCTTCATGTTTTTCTTATTGTTATTTCGAAGTTGTCACTTTCTCTAGAACATTCTCTCAAGAATTTCTTAAAGTACACTCTTTGTACTCAATTTAATGTTTAAACTTTATTTACTTCATTTGTCCTTTTTTTTAAATCTTATAAAGATTTTAGAACATATATAAGGTTTGAAACCTAAAGGATTGTTATTTGCTTGGAGCAATCTCTAAATGTTAGGAGGTCTGCGACCCCATTTGTTAAAAAGTTTAAATAATCTATATTTGTCAAAAAGATATTACATACTTGTTAAATTCATTAAACTTCCTTTGATTTGTTAAATAATTAAATATTTGGTTTTGGATTTATCATTTCGCAAATACAACGGTTAGGCAAGATCCTGTCTTCCTTGGCTCTCCCTACTTAATGCCATTAAATCTATTAATAGGGCTTTCACCACTCGTTGCATCTGAGCAAGAACTCTTAGTGATAATCTCGTTAAAGTTTCTCTTAGCTTCAATAGCTAATTCTAACTGGCCAGTAAGGCAAGTAAAGCTCGCTACGCCAGCTACCTGCTTGTGGAGATCCTCTTCGAAAACTTATGGTCAGGTTTTCAAAAAATAAGCGTTTTTCTTTGTCTAAACTTTTAACCGGCCTCTTGCTGAGTAAAAGCTTAGCCATTTCCAGATGCAACCATTGGTTAACTTACCAAAATTACTCTCCAAGGTATAATTTTTATCACTATCCTTCCTGGAAGCACTTGGTCGCTTTTTCAGAAACTCTATAACTTCAAAAACTGGAAATACCAAACTTGATTCAAATTACTGGCATTCTTCGAATTACTTTGAAAAGGCATACAATAAATCTGTTACTCTCAGTCTTGCCAGACCAACACCCTTCCCCATAGTAGTCTTATGCCTGCCTGAGAGGGAATATACTAAGGCCACGCTCTCGCAAACCGCCCAAGTCCTAGCTGTATTTCCCGTCAGCTTAGACCAAGCTCTTACCCATTTTAGGTATCAGAGAACGGATTTTCAGTGGAAACCGCCTCTAAGTGCATTAAAGGTTAAATTTATAACTTTTGTGGAACTCTCATCCTATTTCTCTATCCTTTTCCTCCAGTCCGAAACCCACTTCCTTTTCTTAATCATCTTCCCTTGGCGGGTGGGTTATTCCTCAGCCAATAATCTACCCAAGGCTTATGAGATCACCATTGGCCGTGTGTGTGTGTGTGTGTGTATGTGTGTGTGTGCGTGTGTGTGTGTGTGAGAGAGAGAGAGAGAGAGGTGTGTGTGTGTGTGTGTTTCCACCTAATAAAATCTTAACGGCTGGAGCGATTTCAATGAAACTCGGTAAGTTCATAGCACTATTCCGGAAGACCCCGACCGTGCCCTTCAAATTTTGTTACGTCTCACCAATCCAACATGGCGGTTGTGCAAATATTTCACCAGCATTCAATATCTCCGAAACTATTCCCGATATCACCCTGGAATTTTTACGGTGATAAAGGGAACTACTAGAAGTTTAGCTATGTGACTTTTGAAAAACTGGTAACTACAAAACCAACATGGCGGCCATACGAATTTGCGACTTTTAAATAGATGTTTCTCGCGATTTAACCAATCAAACGCAATAAAACCTGGTACAGTACTCGTATATGTTCATACACATTGTAATGCACCAACATCTAACTTCGTTCAATTGTTCACATAACCACAAGATGGTGGATGTGCGAAATAATTCACCGGCATTCTATATCTCTGAAACTATTAGCGGTATCACCCTGAAATTTTGTACGGAGATAAAGGGCACTACTGGAAGTTCATATATAAGACTTTAAAAAACCAGTTAACTACAAAACGAACATGGCGGCCAAGCAATTTGAAAATTTTAAATAGACCTTTCTCGCGATTTAATGTTCCAAACGTAATGAAATCTGGTACAGGAAATGTTTATACACATTGTAATGCACTGGTATCTAATTTAGTTCAATTGTTTACATAACCTCAAGATGGCGGCCGTGCGAAATTTAAAATTAAGTTTTTATTTCTTGTGTCGTAGTAATGTGATCGAAGGGAAAGTTTGAATAATGAACTTACGCAATAATTTTCCTTTAATGGTACATGACTCTATGGCCTATACATTTAACAATCCAACATGGCGACCATCCGAAATATTTAGACGGCTCTGAATATCTACGAATCTATTATAGCAATCGAACTGAATTTTTTTATGTTCTAAGGGGCTAAGAACTTAAGTTCACCTCTAGGGCATTAAATAACCAGGTGATCACAAATCCAACATGGCGGCGACGTGAAGTATAAATATTCACATGGACGTTCCTCGCAATTTAACCATCCGAGTGCAGTGAAACTTGGTTCAGTAAATCCTTATAAAAATGTTAATGCACTTGCATCTAATTTATTTCAATTGTTTCCATAACCACAAGGTGGCAGCTGTGCGAAATTTTAAAATCTCCTTGTTACTTCTTGTGTCCTAATCATGCGATTGAAGTTTGAATGCTACACGTACCCAATAAACTTCATGTAACAGTACATAACTCTAGGACCTACATATATAAAATCCAACATGGCGACCATACGAAATATTTTGTCTGTTCTCAATATCTACGAATCTATTACAGCAATCAAGTTGAAATTTTGTATGTTGATAGTGGCAGTTAACATAAGCAGGATATATGAAAATAGGCAGTATAGTTCTTCACGGAACTACTTGTTAGTGTTGCCTTAGTAATCGAAAATTAAAGTTTTTCAGTCAGACAACACGACTGCACCCATTACAATTGGGTACAATCTTGTTGACCGACTGAAAATCATTAAATTTCAGAACACATTAAGTGGATCGAAATATTCTAAATACCCTCTGTTATAAAGCTCAGTATATTTAGTTTACCAATAAGGGCCATTCCTATTACTTAATTCAATACGCTGTCACCACCCTACGTCCAGATAATTAGCCTATAGAACAGGGGTTCTCAAGCTTTTTCTGTCGCGCCCCCCTTCTGAAACATGAAATATCTAGCGCCTCCCCCCTATTCTCATTTCCTTTGGTTGGTTGGTTGGTTGGTTGGTTCTTAAGTTTAGGGGCTGCGACAACGCGGTCATGTAGCCCCGTGTACTTTGGGTGTGTGTAGAATCTGTCTGAATACCGGTGTTAATTGTGATGACTGTAATAGTGTGTGTTATCTGTCTTTTTTAATTTAAGTACTGCAACTTCGAATTTTTCAAATAGTTCCTACTTTTGCCGCCAAGCGCCACCGTCAACGACTACTAGGCCAAGTTCGAAACTCAGCTACTAGACGCCACCGCAGTCGGCTCTTGGCAACGAACATAGAAACCTAAGAGCGTTGTTTACATTAACCTATCCAATTTAGCTTCACACAGGTGCAATTAGTGGAAGGTTCTTTAACATGCCATAAATCTATGACATGGGACCGCCGGCTTTACTTCCCCTCCGAAGGAAGGCATACTGTGGGATTTTTAACGCTCTTAAAAAATCTCATTTCCTTTCTTAGCACTTCTCATAGGTTACTTCCCACAAAAAAAAGATCACACAAGATCTACTGTGCATGCTACTGCCTAATTAGGATTTCAACTGCCAGTTACATTAATAATTATAATAATACACAATTCATTATGCTTAGAGCACATCGAAGTACAACAACGTTTTGTAAAAAAAAAGGCATGCATATGTATTACTTTTGCTTATAAAAAATAAAAACAACTGCTCCACGTGCAGTTATTGGAATTTAGCAAATTTTGTTTCTTTCACTAATTAGCTCTTTAGCTGTGACACCTGTGTTCAGTAATGCTTTTCATATTTGAAAGCTTGTGACTTACAAATGACAATAGAAATAATATATACAATTTTCAACATTTCACTGTGAATTTGAAAAATGTTAGGCTAAAACTCTTCACCCATTAAAAAGTAAAAAAGGAGAATAAAAGTGTACATGTATCAGAATTCGGTAATTCTCAGACACTTACGGAGTTAGTGTGATGTGTGAGCATGAATTTGAGATGAAAGTAAATCCAGTCTTGGTTGGATGTTTGAAACAGCAACCCGCAGATTCCCTTCCAGCTGCAGCCGAGACCGATGCTTCGTCTTAACGGATGCCATTGCGGAAAATGTTGACTCACACAAGTAATTTGAAGCGAAGGGTAATAACAGGTCCACTGCTTTTTTTTTTATATATATATAATGGGATATTCATTCCGAATCTGCACCCAAAAAATTTCAAGAGACTTCGACTTAAATTCATTTCGAAGTATTCTGTCACTTGAGAGTTCTATTAGTTCCTCCTGTTCTGCCGTTAACAGGTGGGCCGTTACGTTCGTTTCAAACGGACTGCAAATCCAGTCATTCTCAGTTGAAGGTTATGGAAATCTACCCTCGAATTTTTCACGAAGGTTTTGGAGGTTTTCTATTCCACTAATTTGACAAATATCTAACTCATTTTCTTCCAGGAATTCATTCAATCAATGAAACATCCCACAGTTACCTTTGTCCATCTGGGCTTTCCAAAGTTCAAGTTTTCTCTTAAAAGCAAGCACTTTGTCGCTTAGAATGAAAATATTACTATTTCGTCCTTGAAGTGACTCGTTAAGTTCATTCAGTTTTTTTAAATACGTCAGCCAAGTAGCACAGTGTTAGAAGCCATTTCTCATCCAGAAACAAGGTTGCGAGTGTAGGACTGCTGTTCAATAGGAAAATACGAAGTTCATTCTTCAACTTCACAACGCGACGAAGGACTCGACCACGAGACAACCAACGTACCTCCGTGTGCAATAGAAGCGAATCATGTGTAGATCCCATCTCCTCGCAAAGAGTGGAAAATAGCCGACTGTTTAAAGCTCTTGCTTTCACAAAATTTACAACACTAATTACATCGTTCAGCACTTTATTGACATCCGGTTGTAGTACTTTTGAAGCCAATGCCTCCCTGTGTATCATGCAATGTGTGAATTTTACAGAATTAGTAACAGCCCTCACTCTTGCTCTGAAACCGTTTTTAGTTTCAGTAAATGCCGACGCCCTATCAGTACATATACCAACACAATTTGTCCATGAGAGATTGTTGTCAATAAGAAAGGAATTCACAAGAAGAAGAAAAACTTCGCCTGTAGTCAGTCCTTCCAGAGCATTACAAAAATAGAAAATCCTCGTGCATTTCATTTTCATGACAGTAGCGTACAGAAACAAGAAGCTGGGCACTGTTTACGATACCAGTACTGTCATCAAGCTGCAGAGCAAATTTTGGGCTATCATGAAGACGTGGTAGCAATTGATTTTTTTGTCAGAGGCTATTACATCAATACGACGAGTTCCTGTATCATTTGAGAGCATTATCGACTTCAAACACACGCCAAACTTTTCTCCATGCATAATCGCGCACATTTTCACGGTTGCAGGAAGAAGTAATTTCTCACCATTAATATATGGCGATTTGGATTTTGCAATTAAAGAGGGTATCTCCAAGGATGCTCTTAGCGCTTTCTTAGGAACTGTTTCGTGCTTTTCTAGGAATCTAACATTTCCTTTTAGTTGTTGCTCGTGGCGCTTTAAAAAATGCTAAAGGTTTACTTACACAGTCTGGATGTTTAGTCTGCAAGTGTCTTTTAAGTTTCACATGCTTCAAACTGTCGTTTGCTAAAATCTCCAAACAAAGAACGCATTGAGGTTGTCCCTGATTATTATTCGAAAGAATGCTGGTAAAGCCTAATGTCAGATAATCGTCTTGATATTTACGCACTTTCACTTTGTGTGTAGAATTAATAATCCTGATGGGAGCAGAAGTAAACGCGGAAGAACAATGGACTTTGTTTAAATTCGAACCTTGTTCTTTTCCCGAAGGAACAGGGGTCTCTTTTCACCACTTCTAATAAGCCACTTATCTATGGGTAATGGCGCCACTCGTATCAGTTTATTGTAAAGTTGGCTAACCACGCGCTAGAATTCACCTGTTCACTCACTGTCTTTGAACTGACTGGAAATGCCTAGCTGAATTCGAATCGGCAACGGCAGAAATAGAAGAATCCATTCTTGGAATCCATTCCTGAAAGGAAGTGGCGGTCACATTGTAAAGTGGCTTATTGTCATTACATTTGGTAAGGAGATGTCACTGTGGGTGGCGAGTGAAAGGGAGCTGTGTGGGAAATGATACTCGCCACCTTTTCTCAGAATTCCTGCTGGCAGGATCTACTGGTCAGTTCTTGTGAAATAAGATAGCAAAGGTACGAGCTTATTATTCTTGAATCGTCTTGGGAGCTACCTACCTATGATAGGAACATGAATATGAGGATAGTAATATTTGTTACAGAATATGAAATATAAATATTTCAATCAAAGCCGGCGCCCCCCCCCCCCCCCCCTCCACTTTGAGAACCCCTGCTATACAGTATGATAGGGATAAATGATACAACAATATCCATCCATTTCGATTTTTGCAAAAAATGAAAGTATAGTAAAGCCATCATAACTTCCGACTTGACGTTTCAGTGTTACCCTGGAGTTATCCAGCGATCAGAAGGAAAATCACTTTAACTAGCCAATCACAGGCAGTCATTCAAATCAATATATCATGACAAATCGAGTTTCATTCGAGATGTCGCGATTTAGCGAACGAAACTCTAGCCAAGTACTCAAACGTCAAGTCGGAAGTTATGATGGCTTTACTTTTTTTTTATAGACTTATGAGATCACTACAGGGCGAAAAAAAGTGTGTCTGTCTGTGTGTGTGTATGTGTGTGAGTCTGTGTGTGTGTGTGTGCGTGTGTGGACTCTGAATGTCTGTCCCCCCTATCAATTCGAACACGGTGAGCGCAAATTGAACGAAATTTGGTACAAAGATAGCACTAGCAAAGGACACCTCAGTGTCATGTTTTATATCGCCGCCATCTTGACGGAAACGTAATGGCGGCCACACAAATGTTCAAAGCTTAAATCAAATTACGACTAACCTAATCATCCGATCTCTACCAAATTTTGCAACAACATACCTTTATGGGGGGTGCATCCTTTGACCAAACTAACAGGTCATCAGCCTAATAGTTTGCGGATGGCGGCCATCTTTGTGTGAAAATCGATTGCCCCTATTAATTCGAACACGGTGAAACCGAATGGAACGAAATTTGGTACAGAGGTAGTACTAGCAAAGGGCACCCCAGTGTCATGTTTTATATCGCCGCCATCTTGACGGAAACGTAATGGCGGCCACACAAATGTTCAAAGCTTAAATCAAATTACGACTAACCTAATCATCCGATCTCTACCAAATTTTTCAACAACATATCTTTATGGAGGGAGCATCCTTTGACAAATCTAATAGGTCATTAGCCTAATAGTTTGCGGATGGCGGCCATCTTTGTGTCAGAATCGATTACCCCTATTAATTCGAACACGGTGAAACCGAATGGAATGAAATTTGGTACAGAGGTAGCACTAGCAAAGGGCACCTCAGTGTCATGTTTTATATCACCGCCATCTTGACGGAAACGTAATGGCGGCCACACAAATGTTCAAAGCTTAAATCAAATTACGACTAACCTAATCATCCGATCTCTACCAAATTTTGCAACAACATATCTTTATGGAGGGAGCATCCTTTGACAAATCTAATAGTTCATTAGCCTAATAGTTTGCGGATGGCGGCCATCTTTGTGTCAAAATCGATTACCCCTATTAATTCGAACACGGTAAAACCGAATGGAATGAAATTTGGTGCAGAGGTAGCACTAGCAAAGGGCACCTCTGTTTCATGATTTATATCGCCGCCATCTTGACGGAAACGTAATGGCGGCCACACAAATATTCAAAGCTTAAATCAAATTACGATTAACCTAATCATCCGATCTCTACCAAATTTTGCATCAACATACCATTATGGAGGGAGCATCCTTTGACCAAACTAATAGGTCATTGGCCTAATATTTTGCGGATGGCGGCCATCTTTGTGTGGAAATCGACTCCCCCTATTAATTCGAACACGGTGAAACCAAATGGAACGAAATTTGGTACAGAGGTAGCACTAGAAAATGCCACCTCAGTGTCATGTTTTATATCACCGCCATCTTGACGGAAACGTAATCGCGGCCACCCAAATGTTAAAGGCTAAAATGTAATTACGACCAACCTAATAATCTAATCTCTACCAAATTTTGCAACAACAAATCTTTATGTGGGAAGCATATTCTGACCAAACTGCTAGATCATCAGCCCAATAGTTTGCAGATGGTGGCCAAGTATGTGTGCAAATCGATTCCCCCTATCAATTCAAACACGGTGAAACCGAATTGAACGAAATTTGGTACAGAGGTAGCACTAGCAAAAGGCACCTCAGTGTCATGTTTTATATCGCCGCCATCTTGACGGAAACGGAATGATGGCCACCCAATTGTTAAAAGCTTAAATCAAATTTCGACCATCCTAATAATTCGATCTCTACCGGATTTTGCAACAACATGCCTTTTTGTGGAAACCATCTTATGACTGACTACAAGGTCATCAACCCAATAGTTTGCAAATAGCGGCCATGTATGTGTGCAAATCCATTCCCCAGATCAATTCAAACACGGTGATACCGAATTGAATGAATTTTTTTACAGAGGTAGCACTAGCAAAGGGCACCTCATATTCATGTTTAATATCCCTATAGCACGTTGTATTTCAACAAGCTACTACAACCAACATTCAATTATACTCCTTGAAAAGGACAAAGAGTTATAGCAATACCCATGCATTTAGGAGAAAGTAGGCTATATGTTCTTTACTGAACATCTGGCGGTCACATTGTAAAGTGGCTTATTGTCATTACATTTGGTAAGGAGATGTCACTGTGGGTGGCGAGTGAAAGGGAGCTGTGTGGGAAATGATACTCGCCACCTTTTCTCAGAATTCCTGCTGGCAGGATCTACTGGTCAGTTCTTGTGAAATAAGATAGCAAAGGTACGAGCTTATTATTCTTGAATCGTCTTGGGAGCTACCTACCTATGATAGGAACATGAATATGAGGATAGTAATATTTGTTACAGAATATGAAATATAAATATTTCAATCAAAGCCGGCGCCCCCCCCCCCCCCCCACTTTGAGAACCCCTGCTATACAGTATGATAGGGATAAATGATACAACAATATCCATGCATTTACGAAAAAGTAGGCTATATGATTTTATTGAACAGCTAGTTTGGGACATGATTTTCTTTTTTAAGTAATAGCCTCTGTTCTGTCTTTGTCTGATCAGGCCACAAACCAGGAAGCAGAAGGAATGTTCCTGTTAATTTTGGTTCGAGAATCATACGCATCCCGGACATCTTACCCTAGGCACTGGCCGCGCTGTAGCCATATTTTGTATCTGAATGTTTGCTGCGTTCAGTGTTGTAGAACCATGCTCGAAAACGTACGAACAGTTTCTTTAACGCTGATCTAACTAGGAACACCTATGTCGTTCGAAACTAGAATTTAGTTGTTGTTGATTCGTTTGGAGGTTTTGCTATATCGTGGTCATATTGCCCCCTGTACTTGGGCGTGTGTGTGGAATAACATGTGTCATTGTGATGGCTGTAGTAGTGTGTATTTCTAACTTGGGCTAAGCCACCACCTTCTCATTTCTAGCCCCAAACTCAAGATAACACACTAGTGCAGTCACCACAATAACACAGGCTTTCAAACAAATTCCACACACACACGTACACGCAGCTAATGAGTGCGGGTTTTCAAGCCCCTAATTGAAATCATATCAGTGTGATTGATAAGGTAACGGCCATTTCATTTAAAAAAAAGTATTACTATCATTTGCCTGGAATTGAAGCTTCGATATTTCCAAGACAGTCGAAGATGAGAATCGAACCAACCTTTCTTATTAGTCCACCATAGTTGACCATACCTTCTGGTAAGGAGGTATTGAGTGGTATTAAGTTATTCTTTAACATAGTGAGTACCTTGCACTAGCCCTGTTGAAGGTTGTGTGTCCGAAGAATGACGCGGTTACTTAACCACGAAGATAGTTAACATTGTACAATAGACTAACGACACTGCTGTCTACTACGTAGCAAGTTATACTATGGCTCTATAAAGAGTGGGTGTACTGCCCATCATTTTGGTTCTTTCGTTAATGTGAGGTTTGTTGTTGTTGCTTATTTTAGGGGCTGCGACATCGCGGTTCTATAGCCCCGAGTATTTGGGTGTGTGTGTGGAATTTGTGTGATAACCTTTGTTATTGTGATGGCTGTTCTAGTGTGTGTATTTGTAAATTTGGGATAGGATTGGGAAGGAGGACACCATGGTCTTAAGTTAGGAACCATCCCAGCATTTGCTTAGAGTAGAAGTGGGGGAAACAACGAAAACCACTTCCAGGATGGCTGAGGTGGGAATCCAACCCTCCTTTTCTCAGATTTGCCTCACGAGGCTGTGTACCCCGTTCCAGCCCCAGTTCATATTAATTTACAAGTACTGTACATTTTCCCATTTATAGTCTGCTAAAAGCAAAGCTGACTTAAAAAGAGGTTTACAACTACAAAGTACAATATACAGGGCCGTATCCAGAGTGGCGAGGGCTGCTGGGGTTGCAGCAGCCTTCGAATTTCCAAGAATAATTGTATTTTAAAAACTGTGGTAAATTTTGGTGATTTAAAACAATATTTCGTGTTTCAGTCTTTGCTTGTATCGTATGAAATATTGATATGAATATTAGTAAACCCACTAGCGTAGCCGTTAAGAAAATGGACCTAATGATCATGAAGGCTGTGTTAAGGTGACACAAAGCAATAATAGAGGGTGTTATCTCTGCTGATGTGCACGATCTTGGAATTCAGCAGAGAGACGTTTTCAAAATTGTGTTAAAAATAATAGTGTAAAATAAAGTAACGTTTAAAACTCAGCAATTGTTCTAGGTTTGTACCGTGTCTTGTGTGGGGTTTCGCCTAGGACACCAAGCTGGCTCATCAGCGGGCTCTTGGAGTCCCCACCTGGGCCCCCACAGGAGTAGCGAACTGGGCGCTCCTCCCATTTTGGAAGCCTTCATAGGGAGGTTATGGCTGCTTGAGCTTTTAATTCTCGCAGTAAGGAGGCGCAAGTGCACTTCATAAAAAGGGAGGTAGCGCGCAGTTCGCTACTCCTGTGGGGGTCCAGGCGGGGATACCGAGAGTCCGCTGATGAGTGAGTTTGGTGTCCTAGGTGAAAGCTCACAGAAGACACGGCACTAATCAAGAAAAATTGCTGAGTTTTAATTCACTGGCCGTGAAAGCCAATATACCAAAGTAACGTTTGCTTCGGATAGAAGTTATGTCCCTCGACATTAACTAAGTGGACTATGCATGCTCCACGGCTGGATTGAATAGAAGAGCATACGAAGATCCGAAGTTCGATTCATAACACTGACAGCAGTTATCCTGAGTGTGGTTTTCTCCCAGTTATTGACATTTTCGATACCCTACTTCAAGTAGATGCAAAGCACCTTCCACATTCTCAAACATACAGTATACTCCTAGCAATCCGGGAATGCGGCTGGTAGCCAAGAAGGTCACTTGCACACCTTCCGACCGCGGGTGATATCGAGCTGCGCTAATGGGTTCTCTCCACGGGGGTTATTAGGAAAATCTTAACAGGGGAAGTTGCCTGAGGCGTGTTTCTCCGACCCCCACTCCAAACTGGACGTGATGGTAAATATTGTCGCAATGTGTCAACCTGCGCTGATCTTCACAGTGTTCTTGTTATCTCCAAGACATATTCGATACTGTACATTAGCAAGTTTTTGGCATTATTCCAGATTCCTGGATTTCTTTGGCCTTGCACTTGAAGCTCAAGTTCGGTAATTTTCTTTGTATTTCACAGATCTGCACATTTTAATATTTTTGTTGTAACTATGTAAGAAGGACTTCGTATGCAAGTTATAGCCTGTACAATGAGCTTTCAAACGATATCGTGGGAACCAAAATGCTCATAATTATGTATTCTACTACAAAACAGGGTGTATTCGTAAATAAATGGGCACAACTCCTCCACTTTTGGCTGTTGTGGCAACTGACAATTACAATTACAAAATGTATAGTTTCCTATAGCAGGCCCCGTTGTGTTGGGGTAGCGCGCCTGCATCTCACCTTGAGGCCCCGGGTTCGATTCCCGACTCCATCAGGGATTTTAGAAACTGACGTGAGGGCTGGAACGGGGTGCACTCAGCCTCGTGAGGAAGATTGAGTAGCTGTCCGACGGTGTGGCAGCGCCCCGATCACGAAAACCAAGATTAACGGCCG
Source organism: Meconema thalassinum (assembly GCA_946902985.2). NCBI lineage: Eukaryota > Metazoa > Arthropoda > Insecta > Orthoptera > Tettigoniidae > Meconema > Meconema thalassinum. The sequence continues at coordinate 1,450,923,251 of OX336388.2, read as the reverse complement.
AGGGGACCCGATGCGCTGATCACGCGTCACCCCAAGATCTGCAGGCCAAATGGCTGGGCAGTGGTCGCTTGGTAGGCCTCGGCCCTTCACGGGCTGTAGTGCCAGGGGTTATTATTATTATTATTTATTATATAGATTCCTATAGAAGCCTCCGTGCCTTAGGCGGCAGCACGCCGGCCTCTCACCGCTGGGTCCGTGGTTCAAATCCCGGTCACTCCATGTGAGATCTGTGCTGGACAGAACGGAGGCAGACAGGTTTTTCTCCGGGTACTCCGGTTTTCCCTGTCAACATTTCATTCCAGCAACACTCTCCACTATCATTTCATTTCATCTGTCATTCATTTAATCATTGCCCCAGGGGAGTGCGTCAGGCCTCGGCTGCCGGCACAGATCATATCCTCGCCGCTAGATGGGGGCTTCATTCATTCCATTCCTGACCCGGTCGGAGACTGGAAGCAGGCTGTGGATTTTCATTCATATAGATTCCTATAACTCGCAATTCTCCACCTCTTTAAATCTACTTGGTAGCTGCACTGATTATATCTACGGAAACTCCAGGGAGTCCAGGGGTTCGTAGCTGTCAACCAATTCGTGGCTTAACCAACATTTCAGGAGAGGTTGCCTGCCCCAACTCTCTTTCCAAATCCATTAGCATAAGTTGACTGGACTCTCTTGGTGTAAACCAATTAGCGCAGTTCTACCATCCCACCAACCGCACACACAACGACAGGGGATTAGGACCGGCCGTGTTTCCACCCCGTAAATCACCTATTTACGTGGCCAATTAAATCCTATTGATTTTAAAGTTGTTATTTTACCGTAAATTGATTTTTATTTCCATTCTATACATCATTACAAGAAAAATAATATCAAACAAAGTATGCATTACTCTAATGGACCACAAACAACACAAAAACAAATAACACACTCCATGTATGTAATGATTCTTTTATCCCGGTATTAATTTCCGAAAACAAGGTAAATTGTACGCCGTATATTGGGGTTGCTTTGCGACATTTTTGAGATTTTTGTGTTTCCAGCACAACATTTTTCAACTGAACCCAAAACTAACTACTGAATTTGGTTGCTCCACATTCCATTGCCTGCTAGTAAATTGTTTGAGTCTCAATCTTACATTTGCATCAACATTTGTCACAATGTCACCCCAGCATGCGGGGGGACTTACTGACAGGCTATTTGTTGGCTTATTACTTATGTGGAAAACGCAGTGTCACAAAGTCAACCCATTAAATGTTTATTTAACATATTAGAACATAATTTGATAATAGTAATTATATATTTATACAATTTTAGACAATTAAACGCTAATTTTACCTTTTTTCTTTGACAACGGGTATTCTAATCAAATCAAATTGTAATCAGATTAGACAAAATTATCTAATTCTCGAACTTGGTACATTCCGCGGTTACTAATTTGCTTGGGAGGATCTATTTTGAAGAGGACCTCGTAATTAGAATACAAAATTTCATCTAACCGAACTGGCCATCTCCAGCTCCTCAATGTTCTCTCCATAACGCTGACTTTGTATCCATCAGCTGTAGGATCGGTGATTCTTCCGGGGAAGGACTGCTCTTCATAGTGGACAACTACATGGTTTCCCACTATGAAGTTGTTATCTTGATCTGAATATAGCCACCAGCCCTTGAAAGCGAGGACGCTGCAGGGGTGCGGGTTTCTGATTGATCCAAATCGTCATCAACAAAGTTCAAACTTTGGTCGGAATCCTATACAGAAAACATTTCGCAGTTTTCAATCTCGTAATCTGTTTAATCTCTGGGAGCAGATCTTTTTCGGGAAGATTGTGGCTTCTTTCCTTTGTTGCGCTTCCTGAGGGACGTGGTACCAGGTCTTAGAGAAGGATCATCTGATGCAGTTGATGTAGTTCCAGATCTTTGGGAAAGAGCAGTGGATGTAGTAGCAGCCTGCTACTAGCAGGTCTTGGGGAAGGAGCAGTCATGGTGGCTAGAATGTCAGATGTCCCGATACTCTTGCCTGGTGGGACGTTCATATTTCTCCTCCTCTTCATTCCTTGAGGTTTGGTCATCTCATTCCTCCTCTTATTTAGCTCCTCAATGAACACATCCCCAACATGGGCATTAATGGAAGCCAAGTTTTCTTCGAGAATTGTGGAAGGTAGCCAATGCAAGACCTCATTTTTGTTGAGAGGAAATATCCCTGACTTTCGAAATCCGGCTTGCAAATTTCGTTCTGTGCTCTCCTCCAAGGCAGTCATTAGTTTCTTGAGAAGCCCTTGGAATTCGTCCTTTGGGATCGAGTAAGTCCTTTTCCAATTGGTAAGTACTTGTTTCCGATGGCTCTTCAGTGGCCGAAAGAATGAAACCTCTAGCGGCTGAAGTAAATGCGTGGAGTTAGGAGGTAACGCAATGAATTTGATATTATTTTCTTCACAGAGGAGCAGAACTTCGAGACTGATGTGAGGATTGAAATTATCTCCTATAATCACTTTAATCCCTTCTTGTATTTTTTTAAAATCGGCAGATTGACGGAAATGAACCAGTCTTCAAAGACTTGATGGTCAAACCATCCTAACTTTGTCCGGTTATACCGTGCATCATTGGGTCTGTTTTCAGTCCACGTTGCCCACAGTTTTTCTACTTTACAATTAACATATATTGGTGCCAAAGTACCAGCAGCAATTCCACAAACCATTATCGAAGTGCAAGCTTTCGATGAGTTTTGTATGTGTTCCAGTAACTTTGCTCCACGGCGCGTGATTACTTTCTTGCTCCCAGGGTCGTCAACCACGTTGGTCTCATGGAAATTCCAGACGTTTTCGGGGAGCACACCATCAAGTTCCTCCTTCAGGTTACCAAAAACAACCCAATTACTTCTTCATCATCTCTATATATATAAAAATGAAAGTTTGTCTTTTTTCCTGAATTTCCACGGAAATTTGCGTTATTTGCGCGTTTCAGACTGTTTTATATCTATCTATCTATATATAAATGAAAGTTTGTCTGTTTTTTCTGAATTTCCACGTAAATTTGCGATATTTACGCGTTTCAGACTGTTTTATTATGGATGCGCGCAAAAATAAAATTTTTGTCTGTCTGTCTGTCTGTTTGTCTGTGGACAATTTTTTGTGTCCTTATAACTCGGGAACGGCTGAGTGGATCAACGTAAAATTTGATACAGATAGCCTTCAGAGGCACGACACTAATCATTGATGTAACTCTTCTCCGTACCTCTCATAAAAGGGGCCCTACCCCCTTAGAATACATGCTGAAATAGGCGTAGAAGGGTGAAACAAAGCTCATTTTCAGCCCCTCAATGTGAGAAACGAAACTCGGGGGCCCATATTTTAAGGCTCTAAAGCCAACAGTTTTTGAGATATTCCCAGAAAACTAATATCACTTAATAAATTAATGAAAGAATGCATGCCGGTAACCATGGCAACTGAATCTCAGAGGTCCAACTATTTCTGTAAGACGCAATGCAATTCCATTTATTACATTACTGTGAAGGTTTGCAAACGGCTATAAGGTTATAACGGATCCAAATTAAGCTGAAATATTCATCAATACATACAATGCGCTTAAGGGGCCAAGGGGTATTCTAGAATTTTTTCACGCGATTTACACGTGCGGGTGTGGCACGGAGGGTTTATTATATCCCTTCTCTATTATATAAAAATGAATGTTTGTCAGTTTTCTGCATTTCCACGGAAATTTGACATATTTGCCCGTTTCAGACTGTTTTGTGACGGATATATAAATGAAAGTTTGTCTGTTTTTTCTGAATTTCCACGTAAATTTGCGATATTTACGCGTTTCAAACTGTTTTATTATGGATGCGCGCAAAAATAAAATTTTTGTCTGTCTGTCTGTCTGTCTGTCTGTTTGTCTGTGGACAATTTTTTGTGTCCTTATAACTCGGGAACGGCTGAGTATATCAACGTAAAATTTGATACAGATAGCCTTCAGAGGCACGACACTAATCATTGATGTAACTGTTCTCCGTACCTCTCATAAAAGGGGCCCTACCCCCTTAGAATACATGCTGAAATAGGCGTAGAAGGGTGAAACAAAGCTCATTTTCAGCCCCTCAATGTGAGAAACGAAACTCGGGGGCCCATATTTTAAGGCTCTAAAGCCAACAGTTTTTGAGATATTCCCAAAAAACTAATTTCACTTAATAAATTAATGAAGGAATGCATGCCGGTAACAATGGCAACAGAATCTCAGAGGTCCATCTATTTCTGTAAGACGCAATGCAATTCCATTTATTACATTACTGTGAAGGTTTGCAAACGGCAATAAGGTTATAACGGATCCAAATTAAGCTGAAATATTCATCAATACATATAATGCGCTTAAGGGATCAAGGTGTACTCTAATTTTTTTAACGCGATTTACACGTGCGGGTATGGTACGGAAGGTCTATTATATCCGTATGCCTATATTGTTATATTATTATTATTGTTATTATTATTATTATTCTTTTAATTATTATCATTATTATGGCGTACGACGACGAGAAAAAGCTCATGTTCAAACACTTGGTGTCAGAAACAAAACTCGGGGCCCCTCAAGAGCCGTAAAGGGTCCCCGAAAACTATATTTTAAGGCTCTAAACCCAACAGTTTCTTAGATGTTCCCAGAAAACTAATGTCATTTAATAAACTAAAGAAGGAATGCAAGCCACTAACCATGACAACAGTATATCAAGAGGTGGCATCCAACTTTCCATCTATTTCTGGTATAAGTAATGCCACTCCATTTATTACATTTCTGTGAAAGGTTGCAAATGGCTATAAGGTTATCACGGAACCAACTAAAACTGTAAAATTCATCAATGCGCTCAAGGGGTTCAAGGAGTACCCTAGATTTTTTCACACGACTTACACGTGCGATATGTCGTACAGAAGGTCTATTCTATCTCCAAACAGCAACATTATTTTCAACAAGTAGTTCCGTGAAGAACTATACAGCCTATTTTCATATATCCTACTTATGTTAACTGCCACAATCAACATACAAAATTTCAGTTTAATTTCTGTAACAGATTCGTAGATATTGAGAACCGTCTAAATATTTCAGATGGTCGCCAGGTTGGATTTTTATTTTTGTACTATTACATTAAGATTATTGTGTACGTGTGGTATTCAAACTTCAATCGCATGATTAGACAACAAGAAGTAAAAACGAGATTTTAAAATTACGCACAGCAGCCATCTTGTGATAATGCAAACCATTGAAATAAATTAGATGCCAGTGGATCAACATTTGTATAAGCATTTAACGTGCAACGTTTCACGGCACTCGGATAGTTAATTCGCGAGAAACGTCCATTTAAATATTTATACTTCGCGTCGCCGCCATGTTGGATTTGTGCTCACCAGGTTCCTGAAAGTCCTATAGGTGAACATATGTTCATAGTCTCTATGAACATAAAAAAATTCAGTTTGGTTGCTTTAAAAGATTCATAGATATTGAGAACCGTCTAAATATTTCGGGAGCTCACCATTTAGGAGTGTTATGTGTATAGGCCATAGAGTTATGTACCATTCAAGGACAATTATTGCCTAGGTTCATTATTCAAACTTTCACTTCGATCACATGATTACGACACAAGAAATTAAAACTTAATTTTAAAATTACGCACAGCCGCCATCTTGAGGTTATGTAACCAATTGAATAAAATTAGATGGCTGTGCATTACAATCTGCAAAATCAATTACTGTACCACATTTCACTGCGCTCAGAGAGTTAAATCACGAGAAAAGTCTATTAAAATATTTTAAATTCGCTTGGTCGCCATGTTCGTTTCGTACTTTACAGGTTTATGAAATATACATAGGTATACCTGTATCAGTACCCTTTATCACCGTACAAATTTGCAGGGTGATAACTGTAATAGTTTCGGAGATATAGAATGTCAGTGAAATATTTCGCACAGCCGCCATTTTGAGGTTATGTAAACAATTGAACTAAAATAGACTCCAGTGCATTACAATGTATATAAACATTTGCTGTACCAAGTTTCACTACATTTAGATAGTTAAATCGCGAGAAAAGTCTATTTAAATGTCTCAACTTCGCTTGGCCGCCATGTTGGTTTTGTAGTCACCAGGTTTTTGAACGTCTCATAGGTGAACTTCTAGTAGTGCCCTTTATCACCGTACACAATTTCAGGGCGATATCGTTAATAGTTTCGGAGATATTGAATGCTAGTGAAGTATTTCGCACAGCCGCCATGTTGGATTAGAAAGACGTAACAAAATTTGAAGGGCACGGTCGAGGTCGCCGGGAATAGTGCTATGAACTTCCCGAGTTTCATTGAAATCGCTCCAGCCGTTTCGATTTTATTAGGGGGGGACACACACACGAATCACACACACACGCACACACACACACACACACACACACACACACACGCACACACACACGGACAAAAGGTGATCTCATAAGCCTATTTTTTCAAAATTGAAAATAGGCTAAAAATTCGTGATTTGAAATAGTAGACTGTTTTTTGCTGATTTTAGGAATTTGGGCCATTGGAGGCTAAAAAAAAACTGAATGTTCATGCACCACAAGCCTAGGGGTCTTCCTGCAGTTGGGCACTTGACACAACGGTTAGGGTCAGTTCGTATGTGACGTGTATTGCGATTCGTCTACGAGGTTTTCAATTTTATTTTCACGCCATGTTAGATAAATTTAGTTTGAGAGCACATTTTAACTAATCATTTTTCTTTGCCAACAAGCAGGTTCCAAGCCCCTAAACATTGCAACGTAACATCTGGTTATTAATACCGAAGACCGTTCGAAGAATGGGTACTTCTGCTAGTGACGGATACGAGCAAAAATAATTTTTTTGTCTGTCTGTCTGTCTGTTTGTCTGTGGACAACATTTGAGTCCTTATAACTTGAGAACGGCTGGGTGGATCAACGTAAAATTTGATACAGATATCCATCAGATGCACCACACTAATCATTGATGTAACTCTTCTCCGTACTTCTCATAAAAGGGGGCCTAGCCCCTTAAAATACATACTGAAATAGGCGTAGAAGGACGAGACAAAGCTTATTTTCAATCCCTCAATGTGAGAAACAAAACTCGGGGGCCCTAATGCGACCCCGAAAACCACATTTTAAGGTCCTAAAACCAACAGTTTTTGAGATATTCCCAGAAAACTAACTTCATTTAATAATCTATGAAAGAATGCAAGCCGGTAACCATGGCAACGGAATCTCATAGGACCATCTATTTCTGTAAGACGCAATGCAATTCCATTTATTACATTACTGTGAAGTTTGCAAACGGCTATCAGGTTATCCCGGAAGCAAACTAAGCTGTAAAATTCATCAATAACGTATGATGCGCTTAAGGGGGTCAAGGGGTACACTAGAATTTTTTCCTGCGATTTTCACGTGCGGGTGTGGTACGGAAGGTATTTTATATCCCTATCCCTATATTGTGTTTATTATATTATTATCATTATTAATATTTTTATTATTATATTATGGCATACAACGATGAGATAAAGCTCATTTTTAGCCCCTCGGTGGCAGAAACAAAACTCGAGGGTTCCCGAAAACTACATTTTAAGGTTCTTAAACCAACAGTTTCTGAGATATTCCCAGAAAACTAATTGAAAATAATAAACTAATGAGGGAATGCAAGCCGTCAACAATGACAACATGTTCTTAATAGAATACATCCAACTTTCCATCTATCTGTAAAAAGCAATGCCACTCCACTTATTACATTTCTCTGAAAGTTTTCAAATGGTTAAAAGGGTATCACGGAACCAACTTAGACTGTAAAAATCATCAATGCGCTTAAGGGGTCAAGGGGTACCCTAGAATTTTTTCACGTGATTTACACGTGCGATATGTCGTACAGAATTATATCTCCAAACAGCAACATTATTTTCAAAAATTCCTGAATTGAAATAGTATTTTTTGCGACTATTAGGAATTTGGGCCATTGGAGGCTAAAAAAAACTGAATATTCATGCACCACAAGCCTTTATAATTTGTTAAACGTGTCTACCTGTGGATGGGGACTTTACACAACGGTGAGGGTCAGTCTTCATGTGAGGTGTATTGCATTTCGTCTACGAGGTTTTCAATTTTATTTCACGTCAGGAAGTACACGTTAGGTGAATTTAGATTGAGCACATTCCTTTTATTTATTTATTTCGACAAACGGGTTCATCGAAAGGATGATTTTGTTTGAAACTGTGTGGTTGATATATCCATATTCGGACATCTGGGTGATATGTTGTAGGTTGGTTGGTTCCTCAGTTTAGAAGCTGCGACAACGCGTTCACGTAGCTTCGTGTACTTTGAGTGTGTGTAGAATCCGTCTAATAACCGGTGTTAATTGTGATGGCTGTATTAGTGTGTGTTATCTGTATTTCAGGTAAGGACTGCAGACGACCAATTTCCAGTAGTTCCTACATTTGCTACCAAATACTGCCGTCAACGACACCTAGCTGTGACTTGGCTACTAGATGCCACCGCAACCAGCACATGGTGGCAAACTTTGGAACCAATAGAGCGTTAATCAAATCTAACCTACAAATTTAGCTACACACAGTTGTAGTTAGTGGAATGTTCTATCACATGCCATAAATCTATGACATGGGATCGCCGTAAGGCATACTTAGGGATTTTCGGCCTTTCTGTGTTTCTTTATGTACGCCTATAACTCTTGTTCGAATGTTTGGAACATCGTAAAATTAGGTATCCATGACAGTCAATACACCAATCATTTATAAAACTATTCACCGTACTTCTCATAGAAGGGTTGGTATAGGAATAACTTTTCAAAACACATGCTATAATAGGCGAAATATAAAAATTTTCCTAGAAGGACGACCAAAGCATATGTTGCGTTTCTCAATGTGAGACAAAATTCGGGAGTCTATAAAGAGTCTCCGAAAACCATATTTAAAGGCCCTTAAATTAACAGTATCTGTGATATTTCCAGACAACTAACTTCGCCCTGATAAACGTATGAAGGAATAACAAGCCCCTAACCATTGCAACAGTAGCTCAATTGATAACGTCTGGTTGTTAATACCGAAGACCGTTCGAAGAGCGGGTACTTCTGCTAGTTATCTATAAAGATAATGTCCGCTTTACAATACAATTTTCTTTTTTATCTTTATAGATCTTGAAATCAACACGGGAAAAAATAAGTAGATCATGGCCAAGGTCAAGGGCATACATTCTTCATCATTGGCAGCTCTTGCATAACTAATATTATTTTATGTTCTTTGAGCAACAACAATTTTATGGCGTCGTATAAACGATTCAGCCCAGTCTCTCTAAGGAAATTTATCCTCAAAGCAAGGCACAGCCCTACTTGTCCTAAAAATGTAAGATTTGACAACACACCGTAAGTCAAACGTTGTCATGGGATAGCAATATGATGGCACATGGCAACTGTGTGAACTACAAATAAGGTATCTTCCTCATCTGAAAAGACAGGCTGCCCACCTGGTGATTTCGCTGGTTGTGTGACTAAGCCCCATGCCTCTTTCGTCTTAAGCCACAAAGTATTCCTGTGAATGTTAAATCTCGAAGACGCTTCTCTCAGAGATAAAGTTTTGTTCAACACCAACTATGCAGCCTCATCAAGGCGTTGCACTGCATAATTTCTGTAAGAACAGGCACCCTGCCTCCGAGTATATGTTCTTGGCATGAATAATGCCTTTACTATTCACTGCAAATTGCGGGCAAATTGTACAAATACAGAAAATCACCAACAATAACATCAAACACAATATTATACACAATTCGCAATTTAGGAACTATAGTAATTATATCGTAGTATTTACACAAAATTTCAATCCTCTCTTAAACACATCAATATGTTTGGGGAAAGGCTCTAAGACTGAGGCAGATAATGAGTACCAATTATCAATACCACGGTTAATGAAAGAATATTTGGTACCCATAATTTGTACGCTGTGGTCGGACCTTAACTTTGTGTGGATGATCTGCCCTGTTCTGGTAAGTGGGATTTCCCAGACGTTTGCTTAGTTCTCCTCATGCTGGCCGATTTGTGTAAGTGTTAAACATAGCGTATAGTCTGGATTTCGTCCTTCTATCTTCCAGAGATTCCCACCCTAGTTTTTCTATCATTCGAGTTACACTACTTCTAGGATTAAAATCGTTGAGCACAAACCTAGCGGCCTTCCTTTGTACCATCTCCAGCTCATTGGTGAGCCCTACCTGATATGGGTCCCAAACCGCTGAGCCGTATTCCAAGATTGGCCTCACCAGGGTCAAATATCCCAATTAGAGAAAAATCGAGAAAACGCTTGCGGGTTGATTTTGTGACACCGTTGAACTGTCACAAAGTCACCCAGCAAACCGTCGACTTTTTACAAACTCAGGATTTACTTCAACAATAAACATCAAACGCACTTTATATTATATTATACCGTAGCGAACATATTTATCTCCGAGGATAATTACCAGTCTTGCTCGGTTTATTAACGCACCACACTCCACAAAACAAGGTACACAGACTTTCTAGAACAAACGTGAGAGCCGGTTTGAGTTTGAAAATTGTTGCTGGAAACAAATGAATTGCAGCAGATTCTCTTTGACATTTTTCCATGACAACTGTGGTGTGATATTCAAAATTTTAAAAGTAACCATGTGTCACAAAGTTATCCCGTTAGTCACAAAGCCACCCCCCTTTGGTTGACGACATAAAGTACAGTTCAGGCAACTGTTCTGCTGGCTTTGAATTTTGATCGCTCGCAAAGAAACACCTCTTGTTATAAGAAAGTCGCAAAAACCACACTGCTTCAAAACTACAAAGATAAAACATACGAATTATGAAGAAGAAGAAGAAGAAGAAGAAGAAGAAGAAGAAGAGTTTTCAGCCCGATGGCTGGTTTGCACCTCCGAAGATGCGTTCTTGATTCGGAGTTTGCTTGCAGTAGGGTGGCCAGTTCATTTCCGATCCTCCTTCCCTTCCTCGGTGTTACTTAACTGCGGAGATCTCACGGGATCCGGTGTTTTAACATGGCCAAGCCGATGGCTGACTATGAAGCAAATAAATATTTGGGGATAGTTTAATTCTTCTTATTATTGTCATTGTTCAAAATTACTTACACACTTGGGTCTAATAAAGGAGGGGTCAGGAAAGGGATTTTCAAAGGATGTCGGCCGTGAACCTATTGAAAGAAACTCTACCGGCATTTATCTGGTGGTGAAAATGGGAATCCATGAAATCCATTTTCAGGACAGCCGAGGTGGGAATCGAAGCCATCTTCTCCCGATGCCAGCGAGGCACGAGTTAACGCGTAAGCGCTCTCGGCCACGTGGCCGGTAATTCTGGGTTATATGTAGCTAATGTAAAAGAGCGGATTGTGCATACAATAAATGGGGTTTCTTAGCCCTATGCATAACAGGCTATATTCCTAAAATAATCACTCAATCCCCTTGAACTATGTACAAACCCTGTATTGACCATACATATTCTTAAACAGAAATCCCCAAAATATATTTACAACAGATTTTGTCGTATGGAAACAGTCTATGGCCGAAGCAACAGATTTACCGAGTTCACAATGAAGATACCTCACTTCTAAATACAATAAATCGTTTATTTGTAGTGCATCGCGCATTTATAATTTTTATAATCTGCATGCGTATGAGAATTCACATTGTATGAGAATTGTACTCAAGACACCTTACCGATGTATTATTGGATGGTTATTAATGATATTTTCAGATGGTTACATGGTCTTTGCAAGCGCATCGTGGGATTTAATACTTAGTTTATTGTGTAATTATTTTAAGTACAGTATTGTTATTTAATGTAATAATAATAATATCGTATGGCCTCGGTGGCCGGGTGCGAGCTTTGTTATTTGACACCCAGAGGGTAGCTTGCATGTCGAATTTCGTTGTTCCTTGACTATGAAAGTCAAGGAGGTTAGATGTTAGATATCTAAACTCCTTGAAAACTATAGCGCTTTCTAGTAGAGAAATGAGGAACTTTGTGTTGGCGGAAACTCCCGAGATTAATTTTGCCATTCTGAACTCGGCCTACTGAATTCAAATGGGTTCTTTGACATGCCAACATCGTAGGACATGCGTGTCGTATTTTTGCCGCCTTTCAAAAATCACTTACCACGGCCAGGAGCGAACCTGCAATCTTGGGGTTAGTAGACCGACACGATATCCACTCACCCACCGTGGCAAGCTATTTAATGTAATGAATTCTAATGTTATTTAATATAATGTATTGTAGCATTGTATTCTCGGTACGAAGACATGGACCTGCCACTAGGCAAAATAGAATACTGTATAATATAATAGCATTAATCCTAAAATAAACTATCAGTCAATCAGTCCTCTTGAACTATACACAAACCATACTCGACTGTATTTCACCAGCTCTCACTCCCCTTTACTGGGAAATGTATCTCGTCAGAAACAGTTCCTATGTGTGAAACAGTCCATTGGTCTGTCATTGTTGGTTTCCCTGTGACTGATGACTGTGGAGCTGTGAGCCGTTACCTAAGACGACTTGAATGGCTCTTGATAAATGAAGAGGGATGTCAACTTCTTGACCTCCTTTGCTAAACTTTCCCCGTCTTCCTACCGACCGTTACTTACACAACTAGGAGATACGTGAAGAAGCAAAAATATTATACGCTTCGTGCTTCAGTTGAACACTGTAAGTGATTCAAATAACGTATTAAAATATACTTATACACCAGATAATAATATTAATACATTATCAGTTTTCTACTGTTTGAATTGGTTAATCGTTTTCTTTAAGTACTGTTAGCGATAGAAATCTCTCCCTGCTAATAATTAAGAAATCCAGTAACTTTTTGGGTACCGTACACTTCGTAATTTTTATAAACTGTAGGGAGGAATTAGGCCTACTTCCGATCTTCGTGCAGTGAAAATATTTCAGGTATTCCTACACGATTTAAGAAATATTTTCCATAATTTTCAACCAAAATGTTTGAAATTTAGTGGTTAACTAGAATGTAAATTAAGGCAGTTATGCAATCAGAATAATTCATTTACAATTTAAGAGGTGTCCAAAAGGTTTCTTTGTTAAAACACTTGGATTTGAGATCACCTAGCAACTACCACAATTAATTTATTTCAATTTTTCTTTCACATACCTATTAACAATAGTGTTTTTGATGTCCCCTACCAAATGTATTAGTGTATCCCTATTATAACATGAAATATAACATACTGTTTCAAAAATGCAAAATTAAAACATTTATTTTCATTTCTTCATATTGGGTTTTGGACTTGGGGACATATATTTTATCAGATTTAGTACAAGACATTCCCTATTTAATTACCTTTAATTTCAGACCTTTTGAGGTTGATAGGTGAATTACAACTTGACTTATTGATGTTTGAAGCTGTAAAAAAAACGATCTTATCCTAGTTATTGAGTACATTAAGTTTAAAGTTTGCATTATGATTAGACACGTACGCCCTGGTCCATATAAATAAATTTTATGAGTATATTTATGCATGAAGCTTTCGTCGGGAGACCAAAAAAAAGTTAAAATACCCCATTTCAAAAGTGTATGGCGGCTTCATTGGCGTAGCTGATAGCATGTTGTGCTTCTATGCCCGGCCGAAGTCGTCGGATTCTTTAAGAGGGTTAAAAATCCCCCAGACGCCTTCCTTCGGAGGGGAAGAAAAGCCGGCGGTCCCATTTCATAGATTTATGGCATGTGAAAGAACCTTCCACTAATTGCACTTGTGTGAAGCTAACTTATAGGTTAGATTTGACTAACGCTCTTAGGTTCCAACGTTCGTCCCAGGAGCTGACTGCGGAGGCATCTAGTAACCAAGTTCATAACTAGTTGTCGTTTGGTGTCAAAAGTTTGAACTACTTGAAAATTGAATGTCCGCAGTCCTTACTTGAATTAAAGAACAGATAACACACACTAATACAGCCATCACAATTAACACCGGTTATCAGACAGATTCTACGCACACACTAAGAACACGGGGCTACATGACCGCGTTGTCGCAGCCCCTAAACTGAGGACCAACCAACCAAACGTATATGAACACCTTAATTCTAGGAATGTGGTGAAGGAAGGAAGATTGTAGTTTTACGTGACCGTGAATCTTGTGATTATGAGCCACGGGACCTCCTTTTTACGTGGAATCCGAACCACAGGACATGGCATTTCACTTCGAAAATCTCACATGCATTGACCGGGAATCGAACCCGGACCGCCTTGGTGAGAGGCATACAGCTAGACCGCTGAGCCACCACGCCCCTGGAATGTGGTGATCTGCGGCATTCGTGATGAATAAGCTACATCAGTTTTACGCGCACGTGTAGGCTATACCATCTTCTCTGATATCAAGCAGTCTTTTACCCTATCCCCCACGTCCTTGGCGAAAATAGAGCAACACCCAGAACAAATCCGCCAGCCGTCACTGCATCTTTATGTAATGAGAGTGCCTTGTTCCTTAGCATTCTCGGCCATAAATGAGCCAGATATTTCTGTCCTCTGATGTGAGGAGGTGGGATGTTACTGAGTGAGCACTAGTAACCGTCGGATTAGAGGAAATAGTGTTCCATGTAAGATCGCATGCTGTGGTGGAGCTTAACATCCACCAGCTGAGTGTGACAGCGATTAAGCCATACCCCGGAGGAGCAAACCTCCGCTGAAGAATATTCCAGCGCTAAAGCAGTGTTTGGAACTGTAGGTACATCCTTAAAAGGACTAATGTGTTTCTGGATTAGTAGAGGACGTGAGGCCCTGAAGGGCAGTACGGGGGCATCGATCGCCGTTGCTTTCTTAACACCACCCGGGGGTCACGTATAGGACATTCTAAGGTTAAACCTACGGATGTGAAGCAACGCTTGATTCCCAACACAGAATCAAGACGGAATGCGCGTCGTGAGGGAGGTCAAAGCCCACCCCAGACTATAGCGCGGAGGAGAAAGTAATGATAAGTATTCAGAGGTTGAATGAAATAAATAGATTGTTTATCTTCTTTTTTGGCGAGAACATTACTAGTTCAAATCAACTGAAAATACGCGACATGCATCGATTTCATAATTATCTGAAAACAGTCTACTTCTCCTAAGAATTTGCATGTAAGATGTAATGAAAACTACTGTTCTGAATTAAAAGAAAAAGAAACAAATCATAGTAGTTGTTTCCCCCCGCCGGTACTGCCACCTTGAAGAAGGCAATTTGTCATTGCCGGGTGTTTTGGGGGCTTGCGAGCTCAAATGATCTGCAGAGCTATGCCAGCGGGAGCTTAAGCTCCTGGTAGGGTCACCCAAGCTGGACAGGTCTAAAGTGATGAGCCAGACTAAGAGCGGTACCCTGGTCCTCCAGGTTGGGGGTTGGGCGTGGGGCTAACAACCCCACACTGTAAAACCTCAAAAGTTACGAAACTCTCAACGAAGCCTCGGAATTTGGACGGAATTAACGATGATGAACCTGGAAAATGTTTAAGGACAAGGAAAAAGGATATGACTTTGACAATGGCAACATGGAACGTACGAACGATGTTGCAGATAGGAAAAATGGCAGAAGTAGCTGAGGAAGTTTTGAAGTATGGAATGGATATAGTAGCGATACAGGAAGTGAGATGGAGGGGAAACGGTAGGATTGACAAGAAGGACTATACAATGTTATACAGTGGTCCTGAAGTAAGAACTGGTCAGTGTGGAACAGGCTTTATCATTAGTTCAAAGATAAAAAGAAGTCTTCTTGGATTTGTGCCTCTAGGAGATAGAATGTGTAAAATGAGACTAAAGGGACGATTCAGGAATCTGACACTTATATCAGCGTATGCACCTACAGAAGACGATAGTGAAGAGAAGAAAAATGCATTCTATGACCAGTTGGAAAAGGAATGTAGTATGATACCAAAATATGATGTGATAATACTTCTTGGGGACTTCAATGCCAAAATAGGTAGAGAGGACTTCTTGCAGTATGTAGCAGGGAAACATTCTTTACATACTAATACTAGTGAAAATGGGAAGCTTCTATGCCAATTTGCAGAGAGTAATAGAATGGTAATCAAAAGTACTTGTTTTAAACATAAGGACATATACAAAGGAACCTGGAAAATGCCAGGCACCGGAGTGGTAAACCAAATTGACCATGTCTTGATTTCAAGAAGACATGCATCTTCAATGATTGACATCAGATCTGCAAGGGGCAACTGTGATTCGGATCATTTTTTGGTGAAAGCTCTGTTTAGAGAACGAATTGCGAATGTAGAATGTGACAGAGGAATTAGGAGGATACAGTGGGACGTGGAAAAGTTTCAGCAAACACAAATTGTTAAGCAATATGAGGGCACACTGAACAAGAAGTTGGAAGAGAGACTAAAGAATATGAATGAGGATGACACTGTAGAGAGGAGATGGACTGGAATAAAGAAAGCATTGGAAGAGACTGTGAAGGAAACTATTGGGGAGAAGAAGAGGAGCAGGAATGAAGAATGGTTTGATGATGAATGTAGGAAATATATAGAACAGAAGAATGCAGACAGATTGATTATGATTCAAAGAAAGACAAGATGGAATTGTGAAAGATATAAAGAAAGTAGAAGAACAGCAAATAGAGCTCTGAAAAGGAAGAAGAGAATGTATCTAAGAAGACAAATGGAAAGAATTGAAGAATTGAACAGCCAGAATGAAAGTAAGAAATTGTACCAAGCAACGAAACGAATGACAAAGGAATTTCAACCACGGGAGAACTCGTGTAAGGATAAAGATGGAAAAGTGATTGGAGAGGAAGTGAGAGTTCTTGAAAGATGGGCAGAGCACTTTAAAGATACGTTAAATATAGAACGTAAGGACGAGATGAATGAGAGACAGGTCTACATGAATGTAGAGCCACAGGTCACTAAACCATCCATAGATGAAGTTATGGAGGCAGTGAAGCGTCAACGAAATGGAAGAGCACCAGGAGAGGATCAGATCGTAGCGGAGGTAATAAAGAATGGAGGACAAGGGATAGTTAGGAACCTACATGAACTGATTGGGGAGATATGGGAAAGAGAGATAATGCCTCAGGATTGGAAGGTTGGCCTTATCTGTCCCATCTTCAAGAAAGGTGATAAGTTACAATGTGGAAATTATAGAGGGATAACATTACTAAGTGTTGTATATATTGTACCAAGCAACGAAACGAATGACAAAGGAATTTCAACCACGGGAGAACTCGTGTAAGGATAAAGATGGAAAAGTGATTGGAGAGGAAGTGAGAGTTCTTGAAAGATGGGCAGAGCACTTTAAAGATACGTTAAATATAGAACGTAAGGACGAGATGAATGAGAGACAGGTCTACATGAATGTAGAGCCACAGGTCACTAAACCATCCATAGATGAAGTTATGGAGGCAGTGAAGCGTCAACGAAATGGAAGAGCACCAGGAGAGGATCAGATCGTAGCGGAGGTAATAAAGAATGGAGGACAAGGGATAGTTAGGAACCTACATGAACTGATTGGGGAGATATGGGAAAGAGAGATAATGCCTCAGGATTGGAAGGTTGGCCTTATCTGTCCCATCTTCAAGAAAGGTGATAAGTTACAATGTGGAAATTATAGAGGGATAACATTACTAAGTGTTGTATATAAGATATTCTCAAGTATATTGCAAAGGAGACTGAGCGACTATGCTGAAGAAATACTGGATGAGAACCAGTGTGGATTCCGGCCAGGAAGGGGAACTACTGACCAAATATTTGTTATGAGACAATCTATGGAGAAATGCTATGAATATGGTGTTGATCTGCATTTGCTATTCATTGATTTCCAACAGGCGTTTGATAGCATTGATAGAACGAAGATGTTGAACGCCCTAGAAGCATGTGGAGTGCCAAAGAAGTTGATCAGTCTAGTAGCAATGACAATGGAAGGATCGCAGGCCAAGGTTTATGTAGGAGGCAAAACTAGCAGGAATTTTGAGGTGAATACCGGAGTGAGGCAAGGAGATTCATTGTCTGCAGTGTTATTCAACTTGACACTGAATGAAGTCATGAAAGAACTGGGTTTGGGAGGGACGATAATAAGCAAGTCCAAGCAGGCGTATGCATATGCGGATGACATTGTGTTGATGGCACGGAACTGGGAATATCTTAAAGAAATGTTCAAGATTCTGGAGGAGAAGAGTGGAAAGATGGGAATGAGAATTAATGAAAGGAAAACGAAATATATGAAAATGTCAGCGGGAAAAGATAGAAGAGCAAGAGAAAATGTAGAAATTGGTCAGTATAAGTTTGAGAATGTAAAATGCTTCAGTTACCTTGGTACTATACTAAATTGTGAGAATTCAGTATCCGAGGAGATTCATAAACGGATCATGAATGGAAACAGGGCTTACTATGCTAACACTAAGCTCTTAAAATCAAAACTGTTAAGTAGGAACTTGAAAGTTAAACTCTACAAGACCCTTATTAGACCAGTGGTGACCTATGGTTCTGAGACGTGGACAATGTCAACAAATGATGAGAATGATCTCAAAATTTTTGAAAGGAAAGTTTTAAGAAGGATATATGGCCCGGTAAAGGAGGATGAAGGGTGGCGAATCAGGACAAACAAAGAAATTGAAGAGATAATCAAAGGTGAAGATATTGTGAAATTTATTATTCCCGACGTCTGGATTGGCTTGGTCATGTAGAGAGGATGAATGAAGAAAGAACACCAAGGAAGATATTACATGGAACTATGGAAGGGAAGAGGAGACGTGGACGACCGCGCAAAAGATGGCTACAAGACTTAGGAGAAGACCTGAGAACTATGAGGGTTGGAAGATGGTGGGAGAAAACTCATAGAAGGGACGAATGGCGAGGAATCGTGAGAGAGGCCAAAGCCTACCCCAGGCTGTAGCGCCGAGGAAGAAAGAGAAGTAGTTGTTTTAGTCTCTCCAATTCAGCGAAATGTCCTCTTTTCAACACTTTGTACTCCTGAAAACAGTCTACTTCTCCTAAAAGAATGTGCATGTAATGAAAAATACCGTTCAGAATTTTAAAAAATGAAACAAATCATAGTAGTTGTTTTTGTCTCTCCATTTCAGCGAAATGTCCTCTTTTCAACACTTTGTACTCCTAAGCGCCAGCTCACCCTGTACTCTACAGTTACACACACAACTAGTGTCAACAGAAACACAGGTCGTGAAATGGTTACGTCTCAAAACTCAAGAGCTAAAAATAGTAGCAAATAGTATCAACACTCACGAATACAAACTAGTAGCTAAATCAACATTGGTTGGTTGGTTCTTAAGTTTAGGGGCTGCGACAACGCGGTCATGTAGCCCCGTGTACTTTGGGTGTGTGTAGAATCTGTCTGATAACCGGTGATAATTGTGATGACTGTAATAGTGTGTGTTATCTGTTTTTTTTTATTTAAGTACTGCAACTTAGAATTTTTCAAATAGTTCCTACTTTTGCCGCCAAGCGCCACTGTCAACGACTACTACGCCAAGTTCAGAACTTAGCTACTAGACGCCACCGCAGTCGGCTCTTGGCAACGAACGTAGAAACCTAAGAGCGTTGCTTACATTCCTAACCTATCAAATTTAGCTTCACACAGCTGCAATTACTGGAAGGTTCTTTAACATGCCATAAATCTATGACATGGGACCGCCGGGTTTACTTCCCCTCCGAAGGAAGGCATACTGAGGGATTTTAACGCTCTTAAATCAACATTCTAATAAGTCCCAACATTCACGACTCCAGAGAGCACGTGTCAGCGATGACCGCAGGTAAGGTGACTCACACTGCCTTCCAACCCCTGTCACGTATACTTTATGCGAGGTTACACGATAGGGTCGATAGGCTCACCTCTTGATGAGAGAGGTGCCAATTACAAGAGGGCACGCAGTTCCTGTTGGCGCTAACAATGGACCTTTTCGCATGATTCCGATTAAATTTTTAGCCTACTTTTCACATTTTGCAAAAATGAGGAAAAAGTAGACTTATGAGATCGATCCGGGAAAATGTGTGTCTGTCTGTCTGTATTGATCCGGGAAAATGTGTGTCTGTCTGTCTGTGTGTGTGTTCCCCCCTATCAACTCCTAAACGGCTGCAGCAATCAAAACCAAATTTAGTATGAGTCAAGATGTGCAACGGAATAGCTCACGTCCATATTTGAAAATGATGTCAGTGTTACCAACTGCTGAAAAAACGCACTAGAAATTTGAGCTCCATGTTGGATATCTTGCAAGGTATGCATGGGAGCTATTCCAAAATTGGCACACATGTAGATAATACTATTTCAGTTTAATTTCCAGGAGGCCAACCATGACAGTGTTGCCAAAATAATTTTAAGCCTTCTGATAGGTCCAATGTTTAAATGCATATAACTTCTACACTATCAATTGGATTTCAACCAAATTTTGTATGTAATATCTGTACATAAACAGATATGACTGAGCGTATTCTTAAGAGCCACCAGGGCTGCCAACTGTTAATAATTGCTCTCTCTATTTATTTTTTTATCCAAATACCAATATATCAGAAAGTATGCAAGCCAACAGCTTCAAACTATGCACACGTATATTCTGACATTTAAGATTAATTTGGAGTAACTTATATACGTCAGTTCTACCAACATGATTATAAGCCTGCTGATAATACCAATTTTTAAATACATGTAACTTCTATACTATCAGTTGGATTTCAACCAAATTTCGTATGTGCTATGTGTACCATAACAGATATGACTATAAGTATTGTTAAGAGCAATCAGGGCTGCCAACTGTTAATAAATGCTGTCTATATTCTTTTTACCCTAATATCAATATATCAGAAAGTATGCAAGCCAACAGCTCTATACTTTGCACTCGTATAGCACCTGACATTCTTGATTAATTTGGAGTAATTAATACAAGACAGTGCTGCCAACATGATTCTATGCCTGCTGATATGTCCAATTTTATAATACATGTAACTTCTATACTAACAAATGGATTTCATCCAAAATTGGCACAACAAGATATCATAATAATTCAGATTATTTCTGACCAGCACAAGCATGGTATTGTTGGCAACATGCTTTTACGCGTGCTGATAGATCCAGTGTCTAACTGCATGTAACGTCCATTGGACTTCAACCAAATTTTGTATTCTGTACCTTAAGAGGTGGAACTAAGAATATATTCAGTCACCAGGGCTGCCAACTGTAGTGCTCTATTAGGCTACATTATACCAGGTATATTTTGAACTAATTAGATATTTCGATATTACCAACTTAATTTCGTCATTATTCTAGATAGGTTCATATACTGTAGAATAATCATTGGCATGAAAAGTAGGCTGTATAGTTCTTCACGGAACTTCTTGTTAATGGTTGTTATGTGGGTAGAGCGTGCATTTATCCATTCACAGAAGAAATGACCAGCCTCGTGAGTTTTGAGACTGGTCCAGGTAAAGAAACCGGTTAGAACCTACTCTTACTAACCCTCTCCTTGGAATTCGTGATTTTTGATAGTCGTGAGTTCTGAGAAGACATGCATTAAATGATTCGATTTCAATGAATCGTAGCTATGAATGAGGTATTCTGGGATACAATTTTCTAGTGTAGGTCTCCTCAATTGTAAATGGCGTTTGTACTATCCTTTAAAATGAACGTCTGGTACATAGTACCTACTGCAGCGAAAGTTCATAGAAGAAACGAAATATAACAAGAAGTTCCGTGATGAACTAAAGAGCCTACTTTTCTTAAAATTAAGATTTATGCCAATGATTAATCTACAGAATATGAACCTATCTAGAAAAATGATGAAATTAAGTTGGTAATATCGAAATGTCTAATTAGTTCGAAATATACCTGGTATAATGTAGCCTAATGGAGCACTACAGTTGGCAGCCCTT
This sequence comes from Meconema thalassinum, assembly GCA_946902985.2. NCBI lineage: Eukaryota > Metazoa > Arthropoda > Insecta > Orthoptera > Tettigoniidae > Meconema > Meconema thalassinum. The sequence continues at coordinate 1,450,901,387 of OX336388.2, read as the reverse complement.
GTGACTGAATATATCCTTAGTTCCATCTCTTAAGGTACAGAATACAAAATCTGGTTGAAGTCCAATGGACGTTACATGCAGTTAGACATTGGATCTATCAGCACGCGTAAAAGCATGTTGGCAACAATGTGATGCGTGTGCTGGTCAGAAATAATCTGAAATATTATGATATCTTGTTGTGCCAATTTTGGATGAAATCCATTTGTTAGTATAGAAGTTACATGTATTTTAAATTTGGACCTATCAGCAGGCATAGAATCATGTTGGCATCACTGACTTATATTAATTAATCTAAAATGTCAGTTACTATACGTGTGCACAGTTTAAAGCTGTCGGCTTGCATACTTTCTGATATACTGGTATTTGGATGAAAAAATAGAGGGAGCAATTATTAACAGTTGGCAGCCATGGTGGCTCTTAAGAACACGCTGTCATATCTGTTTGTGTACACATATTACAAACATAATTTGGTTGAAATCCAATTGATAGTGTAGAAGTTATATGCATTAAAAATTGGACCTATCAGAAGGCTTAAAATTATTTTGGCAACATTGTCACGTATGGCCTCCTGGAAATTAAACTGAAATAGTATTATCTACATGTGTGCCAATTTTGGAATAGCTGCCATGCATACCTTCCAGGATATCCAATATGGAGCTCAAATTTCTAGTGCGTGTTTTCAGCAGTTGGTAGCACTTACATCATTTTCAAATATGGGCTTGAGATATTCCGGTATAGATCTTTACTCATACCAAATTTGGTTTCGATTGCTGCAGCCATTTAGGAGTTGATAGGAGGGGTGGGGACACACACAGACAGGCAGACAGACAGAAGGACAGACAGACGGACATTTTCTCGGATCGATATCATAAGTCTACTTTTTCCTCATTTTTGCAAAATGTGAAAAGTAGGCTAAAAATATATATTTCTACAAAAATATGCTCACACGCCATTTATGATTCAAGCTGCAGTATTAAAACTATACATCAGCATTATTTCGTTCATCGCACTAGTTTATTACCGGTCCCGTGATGTTGGGAGTAGCACGCCTGCCTCTCACTCGGAGGCCCCGAGTTCTATTTCCGGCTCCGTCAGAGATTTTAGGAACTGACGTGTGGTCTGGAACTGGGCGCGCTCAGCTCGTGAGGACAATTGAGTAGCTGTCTGACAGTGAGACAGTGCCCGGGTCAGAAAAAGAAATATTAACGGCTGAGAGGGCCCGACACGCTGACTACTACGCAATCTGTAGGCCATATGGCTGGACAGCGATCGCTTGGTAGGCCAAGGCCGCGGTGCCTCGGGGTTTGATCTTTTTTTTTTTTTTTTTTTTTGTGCCGGCACTAGTTTATTATCTATTTTTCTTTGAAACGTAAAATATCACACTAATTAAGATCCTACAATTATGCTAGATAATGGCATTATGTTAACATCGAGTTGCTATATACTGGGATCTGGCAACACTAGTTTGAGAACCGATGCGTTATGTCGCTTGGAAACAGAATTGCAAACTTGGCAGCACTAACGTCTGTACACGGAAGACTGTCAGTTAAACAAGCCCAGTTCCCAATGACCCTAAACACACACACACCGTATTGACTTACGTATTAAGCATTGTATTTATCTTTACTCAGTCTTAACCTACTAATTCCGTTCCGCGTTACTGCAGCTTATACCAGAGGCCTTCAACCTCTTTGACGCGACTACAACGGGGAACTGGGAGTCTGAAGATAGTAGGTTCGAATTCCTGTGCTGATGTCAGCCATCCTGAGTGTTCCCCCATACTCCTTCCAGGAAAATGCTAGTAAGGTACTTAATTTCAGCCACCTTCTGTAGTCTCGAGGTAGGTGATAAGACCCTGGTTCCAAATGTCCTGGGTTCGATTCCCGGTTCTGCTAAGAAATTTAATTCTGATATAAAGGTTGGAACAGGCAATACTCGGTCACGAGACCAAACTGAGAAGAGGTGGGTTCGATTCCCATCTCGGTCATCCTAGAAGTGGTTTCCCATGGTGTGCTACTTCTACACCAGGCAAATGCAAAGATGGTTCCTAATTTTAGGCCACGGCTGCCTGCTTCCCAATCTTTGCCTTAATTAAAAATACACACATACTACTACTGACACCACATTAACACATGTTATCCGACAAATTCTACACATTCAAGTACACGGAGCTGATGATCACGATGCATAAGCCCCTATTGAAACAATTGGATTGGGGAGTTAACATGTGCAAGATCCCGTTGTGAGTTGAGGAAAATTAATAATTTCAATAAGGAAGTACCTTTAACACTGCTGCTGCTTAATTTAAGGACTGGGTTCGATTTCCGGCTCTGCCAAGAAATATAATTCTGGTCTCGTCAGGCAAAACTGAGAAGAGGTGGGTTCTAATCCTACATCGGCCATCCTTAAAGTGGTTTTCCATGGTTTCCCACTTTTACTCAGGAAAATGCCGCGATGGTACCTAACTTAGGCCACGGCCGTTTCCTATCTCAATTACCATTACACACACTAGTAGTCTACTATACAGACATCACAATGACACAAATTCTACACACACCCTAGTACACGGACCTAGATGACCACGATGTCGCAAAGCCCCTAAGGAATCAACAACAGCTTCATTTAAGGGTTTTGACATCATAGTCTATTAGCCTTGTGCACTTGGGTATGTATGGTATTTGACAGCCTGTGTCATTGTGATGGCTGTAGTTGTGTGTGTATGGGGCTGGGATTGGATAGGAGGCAGTCGTGGTCTTAAATTAGGTACTATCGCAGCATTTGTCTGGAGAAAAAGTGGGCAACCAAAACTAGTGTAGGGGCAGATGGCTGAATTTCTTCTACCCCTTCCACTTTTTAGCACCCTCTCTACTTCCTCAATTGTTATCCTGTTCCCATCCTCATTCTCTTCCTGCATAATCTCAAAATCTGCTACATTACCAGTAAGTATACACTTATATTTAACAAGTCTTCAAAGTATTCTTGCCATCTTCCAATTGCTTTCTCAACATTTACTATGAGTTTCCCAGATTTATCCAAAATGCTGCTTATTTCTGTTTTTTCCCCATTTCAAAGATTCTTTATAACACATCAGAAAGGCTTTCCTGCCACTTAGCCTAACTTTCCAAATTTATCTCCAAATTCCTCCAATGAATTCCTTTTGAACTCTACTACTGTATTATTTGTTTGGTTCTGTACCTTTCCAATACATAAATATGTCTGCAGGATTCCTTGTTTGGAGCCATTTTTGTAATGCTTCTTTTTTTACTTTTACAAGCAGACTTCACTATGTCATTCCACCAGGATGTGTTCTTTTTCCTGTCTTTACACTTAATTGTCTCTATACATGTATTTGCTACTTCTAGTACTAGTACTGAATCCCTGGATCCTAAATACTTTGTTTCAATACCCTACAATTCTTTGCCAATCATTTCCACATATTTCTACCAAAGTTCCTTATCCTGAAGATATTCAACCATAATCCATCAGCAAACAGACCACACTTTCTGCTCTTTAGGTATAACTAGGCTTAATTCACAGGTCAGATTGTGGTCCCATTTCTTATTATTTCCTAAATTTTACTGTCAGTAACCCTCCCATGTGTATGTGTGAATCTCCTTATGCTTTGAAAATGAGTTCACAACAGCAAATCCCATGCTAGCAATGATATCCAATTAACACTTGCCTTCTAATACCCCTCAGTCCTATTTCTACCCTAGCATTGAAATCCCCCTTCAGCACTACACTATCGTTATTGTTAACTCTCACTACCACATCACTCGGTGTCTCATAAAATCTGTATACTTCGTCTTGATCCACCTCTTCATGTGAGGCGTACACTGAAACAATCCTGACCAGAGTTCCTAAGATTTCCAAATCAAAAACACATTAATCATTCACTTATGTACCTAACAGAAACTGTAACATTCTATAGTTTTCTTGACATTAATAAAAGGTCAAAGATACCCAAAATATGAGGTAACACAAAAATTAGAACCTCAGAAGTAAGCAAAACTTGCCCAAGCTCATGACTTTCATAGGAGCTGGTTTCTTCCAATACAAACATAAGAAAAGAGTTACCCATCAAAACACCATTTAAATACAAAGTAAAGGAATCAAATTTCCAAAATGTTCAGGTAATCCATCATAGGTAGAGAAGGGTAAATTTTGAATACCGGTACGTGATGTCATTCTTTATGTTTCGATGACAATCTTAACCTGGCTAAGTCGCTGCTTTCTTCTGACACAGGATCATCCAATAAAATGTTGTGCCACATCAATCTTTTGTTTTTCAAGAGTGCTCATACCCGTGTCCTCCTACGAGTTCAGATTCCCAGCAGTTCCAAAATCTTTAGCGGATTAGCTACCTGCCAATTAACACTGCCTGAGCGAGTCCCATCAGTTCCGAACACTACCTGAGCGAGTTTCGGCTTAGTTTTCTACAGCAAAATTGTTCAATTTGTTTAATACTGAAACAAATAAGGTCCATTGTTAGCGCCAGCCGGGAGTGCGTGCCCTCTTTAATGAATTGTCTCCTCTAACAGAGGGGTGTGGACACCATGGACCGGTAGCTCCCATAAGCAGCTTTCGCCTTGTCGGTATCTGTATCACATGTGCCTTTGTCAAAATAATCAGTTTTGAGTTATATTTACAAAGTTCTTAAAATAGTATCAGCATGTCGCTTCGTCTTTGATCTGGTTTTTTTTATCTTATTTACAAGTCACTTAGTAATCAGCACTTAGCTTCATCAAATTGATCTATTAACTGAATTATTATTCTCTTTATACTCTAATCAATATGACAGCAAAAGAAACATTTCTTAAAAATTCTGTTAAACCACCGGTCTCTTCAAACTGTTGAGTTGCTCTTTGGATTCTGTCATCCATTGCAACATATTTTCTTTTCCTTTTCGTGGCTTGCAAATTCAACTCTGCCCGCATAATATTTTCGTCTGAATTTTGAAACTCCTTCTTCAAACACAACACAGTCTCTTACACGAGGATGTGGTTTTCCGCATTTCAAATTCAGCTTATGGTTCCAACCAGTGGCGGCTCTTAGATGAGAAAGTAGGTGAAGAGCCAAACTCAATTTCAGCGGTAGCGTTTGTGAATATTAACATATTTCTTTTCGTATTTGAATGCTTAAATATCTGCTAAAAAGCTAATACTTAACCAAATATAAATCACCAGTACTAAACAGTCAAACTCACCTAATTTTTATAGATTAAATCAATCCTCCTTTCCTTAAGGGTGGCAAACTTATCTATGATGTCCTCGTAGAAGGGCTGGTTTTCAATTAGTTTCAGCAACAATTCATGGTGTATGGTGATTACACCCAATGATGTAAGTCTGGACTGAGATATCGTATTTCTTGTAAAAGTTTTTAGTCTTTTCAAACAAGAAAAACTACGTTCCACTGATGCACTAGTAGAAGGAATTGTCATTACTAAAGAAATAAGTTTGTAAGTCTCTTCAAAAATATCTTTATTTTCATGAAGTTCTTGAAGTATTTCTCCCGATTTTTTTCCTTTGTAGGATCCGTCAGCATAAAAGAGTGATAGTTCATTTCTTAAACGTGGGGTATTGGTGAATATTTGTGGATAGCATTGTTGTAAGTTCTGCAGGGATGTGACTGGAAAATGTTTATTATACAGCTCAAACTTGTTCGAGTCTATAAGACCTAGGAATTGTAATTTATCACAATCATGAAATCGTACTTGGATCTCCATCAAAATATTATCAATGATTTCGTAATACAAAATACGATATCCTCGACACTCATCTGCCAATGCCAAGTCATTACGCCCCCTACAAATGTTTATGTTTGTCAGCTGCTTACTTTTCTCAATAAGTTCACCAAAATAAATTTCGTTCCTCTTATTTGCTAGTAAAACTTGCGTGTCTTTAACCTTGGTTACACAATAATTAATATCCAAAGACTTTTTCTGCAATATGTTAAATAGAACATCTGTCAAACCAAAAATATCGTTGAATACTAATGCCAGAAAAGCAAATTCAAAATCATTTAACTCGTTCAGGAATCCTTTACACGACCTAATCGTATTTTCCTCACTTGATTCGTCATTCATAAGTTGCTCAAACACCTGTTTCAAACTGTCCCATTCTTCTACAATAACGTTTAGAAGTCTTGAGTTGGACGACCAACGAGTTTCGGCAGCAGTAGGAATTCTTTTGACTGCATTGGACACAAGAGCGTGTGATCTTTTCGCTGAGTGGTGAAAAAATGCTGGGATTCCACTTACATTTGCAAAAAATATCCTACATTTGGAAATCTTCTTACAACTCTGTTGTAGTACCAAATTGAGACGATGGGCCATGCAATGAACAAAGACAGCTTGAGGTGCCTTATCTTGAACCCGTTTTTGCAACCCATTTAAATTCCATGACATTACAGCAGCACCATCGTAACACTGTGCAACTAATTTACTTTCATAAGAAAATTCTTTCAAAATGCCATCCAACCACTCAAACAAATTTTCAGCTGATCTATCCCCACTCACATCATAAAATCCTAAAAATCTTTCCACTGGGATACTCTCATTATTCACAAATCTAACAATAATAAAACACTGTGATTTTTGACAAATGTTTGTGGTATCATCGACTTGGATTGAAAAGAATGGAACATTGTTAAGTTCATTCTTAATATAATCTTTGATGTACTCTGATATTACATCAGTTATTTCATTTTGTATACTTTTTGAGTTACCAGCGAACACACTTTGAATTTTCTGATAATGATTTTGTAGTTCTAAGGGCTTTTCAGATATCAGTATCTTCAATAATTCCTTCAAGTTCACACGGTTTAAAGAGGTCTCACTCTCGTCATGACCTCTAAAAGGGAGTTCCTGTAAACTTAAGAATTGAACAACTCGAATCACAAGCCTCAGTATCTGCCTATTTAAAGTCGCATTCTCATTATATCTAAGTACACATAGTCTTGCGTTTTCTCTCAAAGCGTCAGATATTGTGTTTGTGTTCCTTTCGAATGTTCTAAGTTGTAACTGGCACTTCAAATGTTCCTCACTGTCTTTGTGTTTGTTTAACCCGCGCGTAATGTTTTGGAAATCACCGAAACCTTGTGTATTCCAGACACCACATTTGCTACTAAAAAGTAGGCAAGGCCAACAGAACAGCTTTTTAAGAATAAAACTACTGCACAACCATGTGAACTGTTCGAACCAAGATCCCTTACAATGAAGGCTGTAGGACTTACCGGTTTTCTTGATTTCTTTTTTAGTGCACAGTTCTATTAATTCCTTTGGACGTCCACAATTTAATAAATCCCTTTTGTCTTCGTCGTTCCAACTACTGAAGGGAGTTTCTAATAAAATTAGTACCGTGTCTTTCAATGGAAACATTACGGTATACACTAAAAGCCGCCACTTTTCATCAACACAAGGGTATGTAACGTATTAAGTAAATACTATTCATCGGAAATATAAATCCAAGCTTCAACGTAACAGAAAGACTAGCCTGGCGCGATGCCAACTTTCACCAACTATAGGCTACTAGACGAAGTACCTTGCAGAGGCAGCAAATTCTTCACCCGTACGATCCCTCTCTGTATAACGGCATGTAATGACGTCACCACTGTGTTAGGTTACCATGGCAACTAGACGAAGTTGCTGATATTACAAGTTACTTCGTCATCTGCAGGTCTCTTTCCACCCTACGACATTAATACCATCTAGCGATAGCGTGTACAACTGACACAAAGACCGCATACAGGGCAAGGCTGGGGCAAGGGCAATCTGACCATGCAGTGCCATCTAACAATGGAGTGTAGAAATTATAGTACACTACATTGAACGGTAGCTAGGTTTTAATTTAAATAAGATAACAATGTTTATTTTACGAAATGGCTAGTGAAGAGGCTCTTCACCCTCTTCACCTGAATAGCCGCTACTGATTCCAACCTTCTACAGAGTTATTCGTTCTATGCCTCTTCCCATGGTAATTCCACATTTCAATCAGAATATACACGTTTTCAAGCCATTGCTTGACAAAGTAATCAAAAAACTCTTATTAACTTTTCACTGTCCGGGGCCGTTCTATGAATGTGTAGCCAACAGTCTTCTACTTTTTCTGGTTTGTGGAATGCAAGTGCAGCACACTGCCTGATGGTGGTTCTAATTTCCTGGCTAGTTTTATACATACCCGAAAGCCCAATTTCTTGCATTTTTCTCCCAATACTTTGGTTTAAGTGGGAAAAAACAGCCTAGCACTTGGACTCTAGGAAATACTTCTTCTATCGCTTTGATAGCTCCAACCTCAAAGTCCATGTTTACTATTATTAGCCGGTCAAACCTCAGAACTGACAGGAAGTTTTCCAGAGACACTCGGAACTGGTGGGCCTCATTAGCTTATTTACTCAGGCGTGAATACACGTTCGGAACTCATGGGACGTCTTTCCTAAGAAATTTGTTTTCGGAACTCATGGGACGGAACCGCTCATACCTGGTAAGTCACTGCTTTCTTCTCCACTGACACAGGATCACACAAAAAATGTGTTTTTCAACAGTACTCTTACATGGCAAGTGTTTTCCATCTGTCTCCTCCTGTGCATTATATTATATACTGCTCTCTGTTACCTTTCCTACTAAACCCTTTCACTCCAGAGAGTAGGGGCTTGACCTGATGGATATGAGCCCGACCTGGCTGGCTACAGATGCTGTACGGAATAGCCTACTTGTTACTCTCCGCCCTCTTTGCACACAACTTCACTGTTCTGCTCTCCCACTCACCTTCTCTTCATAACTTTACGCTCGTATTCAGACAAATATTGAAGGGTGCGAGTTCGGATTTTGATCTTCACCTTCAGTAAGGTGGTCCATTTTGTTGGAACTTTTAGACAATTTATATTAAGCTTCCCATCTTCCATTTTGATCCACGTCTTTGGACATGACACTGGTGGAATTAAAAACTTTTATTTTTAACACATATTTTATTTTGTGCTAAGTATGTTGAGGTTACTTTGCTGCTTGAGACCAATCTTTGCTCCACTTGAGATTGTATCATAGATTCAATTCAATTGCTGTAACTATGGAAATGTATTTTCTCATAAGGGTTGGCAGCCTTGCTTTTTTGCATCAATTTCAGCTAGCCATCCATATTCGTTTTTGAATTGAAGTTTAACACCATGGTACAAAGTCACCTCAACTTACAGTACTGCACATTAATTTATTTCGCATTACACTTTAAATCACATAACAGTATGGCAATTTCAGTTTGTTCATTTCAAAAATTATTGTGTGCAATAAATCTTGATGCAGGGTGAGATTCCTCACAACACACTTCCACCTGTTTCCTCTTCTTCTACGCCTGACAGACAACACAGGTTTTGTAGCTGCTCCACTGGTAAGGAAGATCAGGTCCTGCTTCAATCTTGAGGGTAGTTCTCTTTCAGATCATCTTTTTACAACTCAGCAATTCTTCTGAAAGCCAATACACCATCTTTTTACAACTTTATATTTTCCAAGATTTCCTGAATGACTCCCAGTTGAAAGTTAGCATAGCTTATTTTCCTTACAAATTTCTTGTATAGTCAAGTACAGTTAAAATGTGACATGTCCATGATATGAATAAACTACTTGCGGTACCATTTAATGAATTTTCTGATACTTTCCACTGGCTTTATCGTCATGTCACTTTTATCCACAGATGGCATTGATTTATTGTAATCCAAGACTACCCTAGTCTTCAATATTTTCTTGCCTGTTTCACGATCCATCTTAGATGTTTCTACCCTTTCTACACAGTGGAAAGTCAAAAGCATTCTTACAGCTCTCGTCACACCATTTCAGTGCCAATTGTAATCCCGATGTAGAATGGAAAGTTCGCCTTTCTTCAGTTTTTCAGTCATTTTAGGCATAGCCTATCTTTTCTTGAATGCCTGACTGTACTAAAAGCATTGGTTGTCCAGTCATATAACCAACAAAATAATGCAGGAATTGTATACCAATTATTGTCACAGTACAATGCGTGTCCCTTTCTTAACCCCTCAAGCGTGATATTGTGAAACTCTGGGCTGCACCCACAACGTGCATTATTTCTAGGCTACTCCCAATGGTAAGCGCGGTGTCATATCCATTTCGCTATAATTTCCAAACGCACTAGCAAAAGTTTTCAAAAAACACACACAATAAGAACAACATATAACATAATATTATAAACTATTAATAACCTGGTTATCCCTGGTCAGCGGCACGTCAATACTGGGACAATATCACAGTCGCCTAATGTGTTCGTATTTCTTGGCGCTCTATCACGAATTACGTCGTCTGCATCACTATCTTCACTGGAAGTTATAGCGAACTCATCCTCTATATCGCTGTCACACTCTGAATCATTTTCGTTGGCACTAATATCGAGCAAATTAGCTATTTCTTTGTCATCAATAGCTGTGCCACGGTCCGCAAAAGCGGGAAACCGTGTGCAGAGATCTGAAAAATAAATGACTGTGAAGATATGCGACACCTCCTGGCAATAATAAGTAGCTCGAAGTGTAGCCAAAAGTTGCCTCTTCCTGCCATCTTACGACCAAATAAATAACTATTACGAAGTCCACGTAGCGGGCGTTTCAAATTAGACGGCGCACCGTTGCGCCGTACACGCTGTGAACGTAGCAGGCTAGTGGGCGCACCGTTGCGCCGTACACGCTAAGGGGGTTAAATATCGCTCTTACAATGAAGCCACACTATCTCCATAGATGCCTAAGTCATATTAATGAATATCTGTACCTGAGCCACAATGGAGTTCAAAATAATTAACTAGAACATCACATAACGATTTCTTTTAGTAGGAATATACTGCTTGATTTTTAGTCTGCCTTTGAATAACAGAAGGCTCTTATCTAAGATGCACAAATTTTCATCAGGATAGAAACTTTCCTTATCACAAAACTTATTTGGTTAATATTCCGGACCTAGCTAGAATAAATACGTAGGTAGTCACCATTCTTGAAGCTCTTAATTTTTGAAAATTGGAAAAATCTCGATATAAGTTACTGAAATCTGTCTCTAGGTAGCAATTTAGAAAAACTTGGTATATGATGGATTGGGTTCTCACAATCAATATTCAGATATGTACAGCTCTTTTACCCTCATCATGATAAACATTCTGGCAAAAAAAATATAAAACACTTCACAGTTACATCCCTCCAATACTTTTGAGCTCTCTCTGGAACACTACCAGCTGCCACCATTTCCATCTATTAGTTTCCTCACACAAAAGGTTTATGATAACCGCACCAAAGCACTGAAAGAAACTTAACATGCTGTTGTTGTTTATGATACCATTCAGTTCAAAACTGGCTGCATCAAACATATGTTCCATCAAGTTGAAGATTTTATTTTCCCAACTCATTCTTCTCTTTCGTGGTGATTTGGACACCTCTTAATCTATTTCACTATCACTAGATTCATCTTCAATAGAGGATCTTCTAGACACGAGGGAACAGCTGGAGTAGGGCTACTTGGACCCACTTTGTACCTACTTCTGCTATATTTTGTTTTAAAATCATAATTATAAAAGACTGGTACTGATAACCATAATTTTCTTAATCTACAACACCTATACTTACTATTTATGATCGTTATTATCTTTTTTTGTATTTCATGTTTTAAATAATGTTAAAATAAAATTGGGTTCAAGTAGCCCTTAAGTTGGGTTACTTGAACCCATATTCTATTTCCCTATGGAAGTGCATTATAAACGTGTGTTCGGTTCAAGTAACACATAGGATCTTTAAATGAAACCTAGATGTGCATTAAACAAATAATTTTATTCAAAAAATTATTTTAATAACACAATAAAATAATTAAAAATTAGAGCTGTGAAAAGAGTTCCTACTCGAAACATTGTCTTTGATTGATGGAACAAAAAAATAAGCCGTGAAAAACATTACAAAATCTTAACCAACTCTAAACATTGTCTTTAATTGATGGAAAAGAGAATAAGCCCCTTTTGATAAGATTTGGAGGGTTAATCTCCTTAATATCGCACCATTTATAATGCAGAATGTCTTTTTGTATAGGCCACATCCAGCATTTTTTGGTTCGCTGCATACACTCCACGACAGCTCCGTTGTTGCTTACACTTAACACTATGCCAGGAAATTCAATATTCTCCCATATAACTGTTACAAAGTTGCCTTCTTCCAATGTCTGTTTAAGCCTTCTCTCCTTTGCACCACTGTCTTCTTTTTTCTTCCCGCTTTTTCCTCAATCCATCGTTGCTTTTCCATCCATAGGCCTACTAGTAGATGGCAAATCAAGGTTCCTCAAGTCACACGCTTCATCCTCACTGTTAAAAAATACCGAAATCACTTTCTCCTGATGATTGGAAGCTGTAATCATCAGCATCTTCTGATGCTGACTCAGTGTCAACTTGTTTTGATGGTTTCATAGTTTTCTTACAGGTAGCCTTCTCTTTTTCTGCAGTTTTTTTCTTTGACTCTCTTGACGTTTTACCCTTTTCTGCTTCATGAATATCATCAGCACAAATGCTTTTCCTAGATGGAACTTGCAGTTTTCTCTTTTTGGTTGGCCGAGTCTTGACGAAGTCATATCGCTCACCTTCAAGATGTGCTATGAATGAATCTGCTACTAAATCAAGATTCACGGATCTTTCCTCGTTAGGAAGACGTTGAAGTAATTCCTCCTTGTCAAGGGGACATATCCCGGCTTTCTCAAAACCTGCTGTAAATTACTTGCCATTGAAGGTTCTAGGTCTTGCAGCACTGTTTTAAGCAAAAATGGAAACTGGTCTTTCAAGAGTACTGGGACTTTTCTGCCAGCATCACTCTCTTTCCATGTGCTAAGAACATCCCTCCATTTGGACTTAAAGGCCTAGTAAACTCATGAAAATCGATTTTCTGTTTTTAATGAATTCAGTTAGATTTCAAGCTGAAGATTGGAATGTCTAAATCGGAAATTAAAAATCTCGATTAGCTTGCGCGATACGAAGATTCGAAGTTTTAGGTAGGGGACAGCATGACGTTACTGGAGCCTTACGACACGGTATTGCGCGCCACTTCCGTCTGTCTACTAGTGATTGTCAGAGTGCAGAGTGAGCATGTTGTTTGGAATAAGTAGTCATGTCCAGAAAAGTGAAGCCTTTCAGTTTGAACCAAAGTGCACAACATCTGGAGTAGAAAATGAACCATCAGTATCTGTTATATCGGAAAGATTGGGGAACACCGACTGGTATAAGTGTGAACAGTGTGAGGCGATGCCCACTGCTGCTGAAAGTTTCTGCTGTACAAACAGTGAAACAATGAATGTAATGCATGGAAGTGTGACGTGTATTGTTTGGCACGAGGACTTTTCTAATGTTGTATTAAATTACAATGTGTTAAATACTGCACGTTGTCTTCATATGTACAAAACTAATATTCCCTACCAGAGGAACAGACTGGCTATGAAAACCAACGCTAACTGGCGGTCTGTGGCCTATCGCCAGTTTGTGTACTGGGTCAACTCAAGGACACCTTTAGGAAGAAAGAAAAGGAAAGTTATACCATCTTGTGTCGTGAAGGCAATCCGACAACAATATCCCGATGAAGGAGGTACATACGTAGGATTCCAGGCTGCTGAGGGGGCAAGAACCAGTATACTTTGATTAATAAATTTGAAACTATATTTAGAATATTTTATGGCAGTCTTTTCTGAAGATGTGATGAAACAGTCCTTTAACAATTGAATACTTGTAAGTATAAAATAAATACCTATACTAAATTATATATTTTACACACAGTTATTTTAACAAGTGGGAGTATTAGATACAGTTTATAGCTGATGAAAGCGGGTGAAATGCAAGAACACTCCATCCAAGGACCTGGGGTCAGAAGCAATGTTTCTTGGTAGTTCCGGCTCATAGTATGGATCTTCTTCTAAGCGAGTGATGTGCTTTTGTCCATTTGCCATTCCAATTACTTCGAGAAGTATATCTGTCCTCCATCCGTTTTCTTTCTCCTTCTAGACCTTACTGTTAATCCACTTATTTGAGGATTTTGAGTATCTAAGTGTTTCACCCGTTTGATCACGTTTTACATTGTTATTGTGATCCATAATTGCTAATATAGATCGATTTACCATTCCGTGAAATGAGAAACTGGATCTTTTAGGCATGTATTTCAGTCGGACGTTATGGTAAGATTCAAGGGACCCAGTGTGACAGTAATGTTCTATGCTTTACAAGTCTTTTATAAAGCGCTCGTCTTTGAGAATGCTGGCTATGATACCATAGAGAATTTCTATTGAGCCATTTTGTTTTTTGATTATTTTTTCGTGCTCACCTTGGTGAAAGTGAGTGTTTCCTAACCATGAAAGTATGTCACAAATGTGATTCAGAACGGACAAAAATTTCTCAACAAGTAGCTCCTCATTGTTCTCACATGTCATAGCTGTCCACCAAATATGATTAATAATGCTGTGTTTCCATTCTAATATTGCGGGTGCCTTGGTCGCTACTGCTTTCAGCTTTTCACCTAAGCTTTTGGCAAGGTGCCACACATCAAACTCATGAAAGATTCCAGGGTACTTGGTTCGTAAAAGCTTTCGAAGGCCCTGATGCCGGTCGGATAAGAATAGTTCTATATTTAGTCCTTCTGATGATAGTTTTGATAGCACTTTATCACACGCGGGCTTTTCCAACTCGCCGAAAACTTGGCCTCGTTGCAGAACAACAGTCAATAATTTCCTCTGAGCTGATGTCCATCACAGAATATGCTACATATTTTGCACAAAAACCTGGACTGTCAAATTGACTATCACCTGCAATCCACACCCTCCTACCAGATGACATGCGATTCTTGATGGTGTTACCACGATGCAGAGCCCATGTATGCCTAATAGATGGGGTAACGATTCGTTTCACAATTTTGTAAAATGTTGTGTGGCTCATGAATCATAAATCAATACAGTCTGTCATCGATTTCAACAACGCAAAACCCACTCCCGTTATGTACATACCAGTAGCCAAGGTGACTTATAACATGGAGAATTTGTTAACATTCTTATGAGATCTCCATAAGACAGTATGGCCTGCTAGACAGGTCATTTGGACACTCACAGCAGGTCCTTTAGTAGAAGGAATAGTTTGAATTACTTTCTTGCCACAGGTAAGGCACCTAGCAAAGAGAAGTAGCAGTTTCTGCCACATTACGAACAGCAACATAGTCTCACTGATATGCCATGCTTTATTTTTTCTACTCACCACCTCCGGCTGTACTGTTTCATCTCCTTCCCTGTCATCGTCATCATCATCATCATTCGAGGTAGTATCTCTCTCTTCATCTGCTTCATACATTGCATCACGAACACCAGGATCACTGTCACTATCGTAACACTTTGGGTTTCAAAATGTTTCTCCTCCTAATTCGCACTGTACTCCAAATGTATTCGGATTTTCAGACAAGCTGGATTCATCCTGGATAACACTCTCATTTTCACTGCAAACACTCGGGGCAACACTTGAAACACTCGCAGAGGTACATTCAATCGCTTCAGTTAACATTTTCTCCCTAATATATGTAGATGTATGCTTTGTCTCCGGAACAAGTTTCATTCCTTTCAAATTTAGCATGGGCACAGCACCTTTTCTTAACACAAGTTTCCTTTTTTGCTTCGGGAGTTCTGCTTTGTATCTGCTCGATAATTCATAGTTCTGCTCTCTGAAATGTGTGGAGCATACGCGACTATTTCGGGTTGGTGAGAAATCAACGCGACTGATTCTAGATAGCCAAGATCGGTTTCTCTCTGGAGATTTCTCTGTGAAAACCTACAGCTTTTTCCTTCGATGTTTTCGAAGTGGTTGCGTGCTTGCAACCATACACAATGCCATGTTTTCACTTAGGTATCATTTACAGTACTTAAATACGCCGAAACAACAGCTGCACTGTCTGATTCTGCTATGCCTACTGTTGGCGCGCGGAAGGCGGCTCGGCTCCAGTGACGTCACGCGCTCAAGCATTGTCGCCGTTTTCCACTCATA
Source organism: Meconema thalassinum (assembly GCA_946902985.2). Lineage (NCBI taxonomy): Eukaryota > Metazoa > Arthropoda > Insecta > Orthoptera > Tettigoniidae > Meconema > Meconema thalassinum. The sequence goes on along the minus strand of OX336388.2, from coordinate 1,450,885,374 downwards.
CCACCTGAACAAAATAAAATAACGCGGTAGGGGTTTCTGTACGTTGATTAAAATTTAATAATGGAATCAGTGAGTTAGGAAACTAAAGCTCGAAAATAAGTTGCCTGGGCCTTTAAGGGGTCTAAAATAGGCGACATCTAGAGGCTGTTAGAAATAAAAAAGTCTTATTTTCATATATAGAGGCTGTGTCAGATGGCTTGTAATTTGGAGGCAAACACACAAATTTGATGTTATCTTCACACAACTTCAGAACATTTACACTTAGATAATGAACTTTGGACCTTCTTGTTTCTTAATTATCAGCAGAACATGAGATGTAAACCAGTCTTCAAAAATTCCCAGGTCAATCCAGCCTTTTATACTTATGTTATATCAGGCACCTACTGGCCCATTTTCTGTCCATGTGGTCCAGAGATGTTCTGCCTTATAAATTATGTATGGAGGAATCAAATTCCCTGCAGCATTCCCACAAAACATGACAGATATGTTACTTTTCGTAGAATGTATTACCCTCTCAGGGTATTTACAACCTCCACGACAAATAATCTTTTTTCTTCTAGGGTCATCCGACATAGCAGTTTCATCATAATTGAACATGTTTTGTTGGGGGACTTCTTCAATGGAGACGCTTAAATTATCCATATATTCATTAAGTACCTGGACATCAACAATAGCTCTAACTCTCTTTATATTGCTGGCAAATCTTACTGATAACTGGGAGTGTCTACCCAGAAGGGATTTAACCCAATCTCTTCCTGGAAGATATTTGATAAAAACATCTACAGTCCTCCCATGCAGTTCTAGGTACGATTTTACAATGAATCTAAAATCCAGCTCATCAACTGGAAATCCATACTCGCAAATCTTGTCTAGATGGCTTGCAAATGCTAGCTCCTCTTCCATCGTGAAAACGTTTGGATGACCAGGTTTGTTGGGAACAAGATCTTTTAGACTACGTTTTATGGTTGACCTGCTGATTTTGAAAAAAATCTTCTTCTTGCCTTTGGGACATTGTACCTGATCTGACAGCGTTTAGGCATTTTTCCAGTTGGTCATCTGCAAAATCTTTGTACTTTCGGCTCCCAGGCCATCTTTTGTATTTAGATGGCATAGTGAGTTCTAAACCTGCAAAGAAAACACCTAAATAGTTTCAAACATATATTTATTCGGCAAAGAACTTGTCTAAATCTGTAGCAGGAGTCTTATTTAGATTTATAGAAAGAATATATGTATCTAAGGGTTATTTGGACCCAAGCCGGTCATGGGTCCAAGTCGCCCTTTTATTCGGTGATTAGTAGACCAGCATACACTTTGATGAATAACATTTTTAAGGTAATCTATAGTTTAAATATTTACATAGAAATTACATAAAGCACTGTTTAAGGAATAACACTGTGAACTTACCTCATTCAAAAAGTAAATTCTCCGTACGTTGGACATAGAAGTTGTAAGACAAGAAAAACAGTACACGTGTTATAACATTAACATGAACTTTTTTATGTAACACAATGTATTAACATTTTTCTAGAGTTGTATATTTACTGTACCTAACAATTATACAATATATTCATTTCTTTATCAGATGAACATATCTATTAGCATCAAAATCATCCTCTATATCTTCTTCAATTTTCACCTTCTCCTTTGGTTTTCGTTTTTCAATTCTCATTTTCCTTTCAATATCTGTCAAAGTTGAGAGGTCCAAGGGCAACTGAAAGCAAATAAACAAAAGCATTCATTATTTCCACCTCACAGTCTCCGCATATCTTTGGTAATTTTCAATTAACACTCAGCTATTTGTAATTCTTTCTGAGCAGCATTGTTTTCTACTCCTTATTATTCCTGTTTCTAAGGGAGTCAGGAATGAGATTAGTGAGATGAGTATCTACAGTATGTAGTGAATAGATTCTACATCCAGATGCCAACCTTAGCAGAGGAGTTATAAAGACATGAAATGAATGAAGATGAAAGTGAATGGGTACGGAGTTGAACGGCCCATTACAAAGTTCCATCCCAACATTTGCCCAAAACTGCAAATGGGAAACCATAAAAAAACATTTCATTGGCTGGTATTCAACTACCAAACTAAATCATTGCGAGTAATGATAATTTTCATTTCAATCTTTCTTCTTTTATTACTTATCCAGCTGGTGTGGTGACCATTTGACTTGACATTCCAATAAAGTCAATCGCAATACACTGTAAAATGCTTTGTTCCTCAGCATAAATATGCCAAATAATCACATTAACTGTGTTTCAATGCACATAAAGCAGTGAAAGAGTTATGAGGTACTGAACTGCCTTCAAACGTCCATTCCTTCAACATCGGGTGGTTAGTCAAGACATAATAACAGAATGTAACATTAGACCAGACTGTGGCATCTGGAGTTTGAATCCAGAGTAGCACCAGTATCTTAAGTATATTTTTTCTCAGAGATGTGGGTGTAAGAGCATATGTTTTGTTGTCTTATTAGCCTATTGTCGAGTTTCTTTTTACCTGACAAGGGCTATTTCTGTTCTCTTACTACGAGGACAAGAAACCATCATTCACCACCACCTTTTGCACGTGATGGGGGATAGATCAAACCAGAGCAAAGGCATAGAAATTATCACGTGGTACCTCATTCCAGGTGTAACCTCCCACAAAGTGTCTTTCTTAGTAGGGTATGGGTTGGGTCAGCTCTCCACCATTCTCCTCATGGTTTCCACCGACATGTCCTCAACTGTGTTCAAGTCTCTTCCAGACAGGTGCCAATTGAGAAGCTCGGCTTGGTCTAGACTTGCAGACCATTCTTGAACTTTGAACCAGAATTTGTGGACTGGAGATGGATAAGACTGTAGGTATAAAGAATCCACACGAGTAATACAGTTATTTTACAAATTGAAGTAATTAAAATTTAGAAGTAAATGCCAAAATAATAGACAGCCTAATATACCGTACATAAAGCAAAATTAATAATTAACTAGATGACCCGTGCTGCTCCGCAGCATTCACTTCAACAATCCTACAGCACTTCTGTCCATATGACACTAGCATGTCTTCATGCTAGTGACCTGAACAGACATTTACGGTACCGTCGCTTTTGGGTAAATGATGAAGTAGACTTATGAGATCAAATGTGTGGGTGTCTGCCTGTCCTCTCAGTGTGTGTCCCACTATTTACCCAGCGTAAGCTTAAAAGGCGCACGGACGTCAGGCCGAGGTGAACAGATAACTCCAAACACGTAAGTTATCCTCTTCTCTGAAGAATTAACTCGACACGACTCGGCAGTTTGATGCTGGCTGAAGCTAGGGTGATAGGTCGCTCGCAAGCTCATAAACTTACTATGAAGCTAGTAATTTAAATTTCCACTGAATGGAGATTGCTGGAAGAAATGAAAACGTAAAAACGCTTACAGTGGTCGATATGGTAGCTGTCGCAGACTTTCTTGCAGAACTTTTCATGCTGAACAATTCTCAGAGAATATCGATATTTTTAACGGTTTACCCAGTGTAAGCTTAAAAGACACATGGACGTTAGGTTTTTCTTAAACTCAATTCACTGAAATCGTAAATGCTCGGTCTTTTTTGGTCATAAATAAATGTTTTTCTACCTAATCCTTCGAGAAATCCTTTACCGAATGGTGAAAACCGCATCAAAATCCATCAAGTTGCTCTCGAGATTATGCGTTACATCCAAGAATTGGGAACTTTGTTTTATACTAAGTAGATAGAGATATCCACACAATTTAAGGCTACAGTGGTACAATTTGGTGTTTTGTCTACTTATGAGCAATGGTATAAATTTAAAATAAAAGATGGGCCTTTTATATTTGAATTTAGAGATGTAACTCGTGGTTAAGCCAGCCCGTGGTGTTGGGGTAGCGCGCCTGCCTCTCACCCGGAGGCCCCGGGTTCGATCCCCGGCTCCGTCAGGGATTTTAAAACTGACGTGAGGGTTGGAACAGGGTGCACTCAGCCTCGTGAGGACAATTGAGTAGCTGTCTGACAGTGAGACAGCGTCCCGATCACGAAAACCAAGATCAACGGCCGAGGGGACCCGACGCGCTGATCACGCGTCACCCCAATATCTACAGGCCGAATGGCTGGGCAGCGGTCGCTTGGTCGGCCTTAGCCCGACATGGGCTGTATAGTGCCAGGGGTTTAACTCGTGGTTAACATATAAAGGTGTGCAAATTAATAGAATTAAATAAATAATTTTAATTAGTCATAATTACTTTTATTCAAAATCATTTTATTGACCAATTTCTTTTGTTGTCCTACTTAGTAGTGTTTCCTCTCCCGTGGAATTACACCACCCATAAGGAATTGCGTCTGGAAACTTTCAGATTATTGGATTCCGAGGGATATCTGAGCTGGGTCCATTTTCAATTTTTCATTGACTTTAGAATTCAAGTCAGGTGATTTCAATGCATAGTTCATGTATCCTTGAATAGTTCAATAGCATTCATCAGTTAAAAGATCCCAAATCCCTCCGCTCTAAATTCACACGTAAAGTAGAGTGAAGTAATAAAAACGAAACATGTGGCATTTTGCATTTGCAAGGCTCCTCTGTTAGTGGAAATTCTAAAAAATCATTTTAATTTGAGTTTCTTAAATGAAAATATAATTGGGAGTCTTGGTTAAACATTTGAAGTAATTTCATCACCTTGTAAACATACTTAGTGCATTAAACCGTGAAAAGTAAAAATGCAATGACATCGAATCTATTAATTTGCACATCTCTGTAAAGACAGCTATCGCCTCCACCCTTACAGATAGAATAGTAAGTAAAGGCGATTGATGAGAAATGAAAAGATAACTCACACAGAAGGAATTAATATTTATTAAGCTGTAAATTTGATTGAGTATGTCTTTGTTATAGAACTGAGGGAATGAAATAACAGGATGTAGGATAGTAATCACCGATGTAGGACAATAGTATTTTTTTTTTTTACCATTACCACAGGACAGATATCGTATTAGGGATGCGGACGTCCTTGTATAATTGTTATTTAATCTGTGCCCCGTTTGTCGAGGTCTGTGCTCCTCCACAACATTTGTTTCAAAATTCTAATAGTACTTCCTTCCATTCGATATTTGCTGTTCGCTTGCCTTTTGGTTCTATTTGAACTTTGACGTCATGAAGGATTTTGCTCGCGATAGTGCGGCATACAGTAAAGTTGTCCGTGGCTAAACACCGGTTGAGGTAAATAAATATCTACTTGATCTAGTGTTAGACCTTGGGCTTTATTGATAGTTATAAAAAAGCCAAACATACTGGAAACTGCCTCCTTCTGAAGGAAAATGGCATAGAAGTATCTGATGGCGTAAGGTCAAGGCGAGGGAGTAGGACATTGTTTCCAACATTTACGCCAGTAATAATTTCCAGGTGTAAGCAATTGTCATGCATCTTCCAAACCAACAGTCTAGTACCGTTCAACTGACCTTGGGTAACATTAATATTTCTCAACAAACTCACAATTGAGCCTTCTTTTAGTCGAAGGATGTGAGGTGGCAATCCACCTATGCTGTCAAAAAATTCTATTGGGAATTGTAGAAGTTCACTCTCATCTTCAGTAATCAAATTATTCACACTGATGTAAGTTCTCGATGATCCTGGGATTAGGTCTAAAACTTTGTCGTTGATTTCTTTACAATGTACATTTTTAGGTGCTAAAATCGCTATTTTTGAAAAGCGTAAAATATTTTTCAGCGTGGGACTAATTCTGAATTTTCTCCATCGAAGTGAGGGTATTCACTGTTACCAATTTGTATCAAGAAGTTTGCAAAGTCACGTTGATCTGTATCCACTCGCATATTTTTGTTGAGTTTAAAAATTTTGAATAATGGCCACAAAGGAGAGAACCTTACTGACATTTGGACTGATGCTGCTTTAGATGCGTGAGGCACAACAGGCAATACCTGCCTAAAATCTCCACCTAAGATGATAATTTTTCCTCCGAAAGGCACGTCGTTATTCATGACGTCCTTGAGAAACCGATTTACACACATCAACGCGTGCTTATTAGCCATAGGGGCTTCATCCCAGATGATAAGTTTTGCTGAACGAATATAAAAAACTTCCTTGATTCCTGATACAGAACTTTCATGTATATGTAGAGGTAACTTGAACTGGCTGTGTACAGTGCGCCCCTGAGGTAGTAACATTGCTGCAATACCAGTCCATGCAACAAAAACTACATTTAACCCCAAATTTGTGCAACTGTAAAGAAATGTTTTCCCGGTGTCCCCTGGACCGTTAATGAAATATGCATTTCTCATCCTTTCATTGCTGTTCTGTACTAACCCCAAAATTTCTGTAATTATAGCCGTTTGGTTTCCATTTGCTTGGTTTATCATCCGACTCAATTGATCCTCATTAAGTTTTGGATAATTCATTGGTAAATTTGTCTGAGGGAAATTATCAATAATAGCTGGCAATTCGAGAGAAATAATGGGAAGACCATGGAGCTTTAATGAATTAGAAATATGTATAAGAGTGAACTGATATGCAATGTTAGGTTCGTGAAACTACAGATAATCTTCTGATAATGATTTCTTGAAAATGTCCCATAACTATCTTACATTTGAAGGGGTCTGAAAGATACATATCGTCCATGAAACGGCAATATGTCGTAACCCTCAATTTGAGCGAAATTGACTTTTTGCCATTTTCAGGCTTGTGGGTTATGTTTCCATCTTCAGTAAAAATGTCATATCCCTCCGATAAATATTTCTTTTTTATTTTCATGGAAAACAAAATGTCGTATCCCCGGTGATGTTTTCAGTGAGTAACAAAATGTCGTATCCCATGCTGTTAGGGTTACGACCTTTTGCTTTCAGTATAATCTTATATCCCCGCAATGGCATAATGTTGTATCCCACATATATGTGAGGTTTACGACAAATTGCAGGTAGCCATTTTCTTTGTTTACTTAGATATTTTGTAGTAAGCCGTTCGCAGGGGCACTCAGGGAATTGGAAGAACCTAGGGAAGATCAAAATTCTGCTACAGACACCAACATTTCTGTCATAACAGCTAACCCAGATGCCTCAGATATGCCTTTTGATACAGAATTTCACCCTTCCCCAAGTGATACCGTATTTCTTTAAGGCAAAAGAGGGGTAATTGTAAGTGCTGGAGTAGAAATTTAAATAAAAGGAAGCGTATGCAAGGGAAGGGAAGGGATACATAGGTTAGCCTATAGGATTAAAAAGAATCAAGTTGTACAGGACCAACCCAGAAATGAAGCAAAGTTAGGAGATAGATGCAACTGCGAATCATGTAGGAAATATGCAGAACACAAATGTGATGACATTGAGGAGGAGAGAAATTATATATCTCACGAATTATGGTCAATAATGTCATGGAAGCAGCTAAAGGTATTTGTCGCAAAAAAAAAGTTAAGAAAATAGTACCAAAGTGGTAATATACATCTGAAGAATAATCTCGGAGATGTGTTACCTTCCTTTATTATTTTAAATGAAAGAATGGTACTCAGGACCCTGTGTGCAAGAAGATGTTCCTCCCTACGTTGGGGTTAGGTCAGCATTCTGTGACAGATTGGAAGCATAGAAGTCCAGCAGGAATGCATGCTTCAGATGAAGTCACGGTGAAAAACAGGAAGAGTGACAAACCTGCAGCTTCGCATTACAATAGGAGTAATACACCGAAATTATTTCTCGAACTGAGTATAGATTCCTTGGCTCAGCTGTATGATTTGTACTGTGAGAAAATTTAACATGATAATGGAACTCCACTAAGCAGAACTAAATTTTCATCCGTATTCCATGGAAACAATCTGTCCTTACATAAACTGAAAAAGGACCAATGTGACATGTGTGCTGAATATGAGGCAGGTAACCTTTCTGAAGAAGACTGGATCCAGCACAAAATTAGGAAGGATAGAGCACGGAAAGAAAAGGAAGACGATAAAACTCTTGCTGCCCAGAAAGAGTGCACTGTAATTACCATGGACTTACAAGCAGTGAAGGTTGCAGCATGCATTCAGGCTAGTGCTTTCTATTATAAATCCAAATTAACATGCCATAAAGTAATGGCAGTTTTTAACCTAACTGCACATCACTGTGTGTGCTATTGGTTCATCGAAATGGATACCGATTTGTCAGTATCAACGTTTGCAACTATGAGTATTGATTACCTCAAATGCCACTGTGTAAATTATAAGGAAATAATGACATACAGTGATGGGTGAACATATCAAAACAGGAACAGTATTATAGCAAATTATTTGCTAGACCAAGTCATCAAGAACGGGCAAACAATCAGGCAAGTTTCTGGAAAGGGGCACACGCAATTAAAATCTGATTCGGTCCCCAGCACAATACAACGAAAACTAAAGAAATAACCTTCACTCCACTCCGAACCACGGAAAATTTCTTCCCAGAAGTATTATCACATGCAGCAGTTGAAATCAGTCTTCCAAAAGACTACGATTCACTCCCTCATGATTAAATGTCGTGATTGACTTAAAAGTACTGGTGCAAAAGACTGCTACTAGTTTCGTACTGTATGTTCTCTTGTTATTTTTATTGAGCAGACTAGGTTTCTAAAATGTGTTTGCCCCTGATGTGTAGGGAAAACTCTTAGAATGAACACTTTCCGAAAGGAGCAATGCGATATAATCTATAAATTGTGAAGTTGTAGGTATATTTGTGCTTTGTGTTATTTTGCTAGTTAATCAATGAATAGTCTACTTAAAAATAAAAATAAAATAAAATAACCCCTGGCACTACAGCCCATGAAGGGCCTAGGCCTACCAAGCGACCTCTGCCCAGCCATTTGGCCTGCAGATATTGGAGTGAAACGTGATCAGTGCATCAGGTCCCCTCGACCGTTAATCTTGGCTTTCGTGATCGGTGCGCTGCCTCACTGTCAGACAGCTACTCAATTGTCCTCACGAGGCTGAGTGCACCCCGTTCCAGCCCTTACGTCAGTTTCTAAAATCCCTAACGGAGCCGGAAATCAAACCCGGGGCCTCCGGGCGAGAGGCAGGCGCGCTACCCCAACACCATGGGGCTGGCATAGTCTACTTACTTAACACTGTTTATTTATTTATTTATTTATTTATTTACAAAGGTCCCAATGAGCCTGAGCTCATGTTAGGGACAATCAATTAACATAGTTACAGCATGGCATATATATAATTTTGGTAACATTATTGTTTAGTTTAATAGTAGCCTAACTTATATTAGATTGCTAGTGACTAACTTTACATAGATAATTCGGTATGATACATTGCATTGCTTAAGGCTATTGTACATGGGCTATTCATTCCTTAATAGGAAGTCTTTTGTTTTCCTCTTAAATGTTTTTATAGAGAAACTTTCCCTTATGCCTAATGGTAGCGAGTTGTATTCTTTTATTATAGAGGACATAATTCCTTTAGTTCCAAATTTAATGGATTGGGAATGGCTGGTGAATATTTGATTTACTCCTCTTGTTGCATAATGATGAATGTCATTTGCATGGGTGAAATGGATGTGTGTATCAATTTGTTTTCTAATTTGTATACAAATACTGTTGCTGACATAGCTATTTGTTTTTGCAGTGGCATAATTTTAGTTATTGAGTATAATTCATTTGAGGGTGTGAGCCAAGGAAATCCAAAGATAGATTTTATAGCACGTTTCTGGAGTATCTCAAGTTCTTTTATCAGCTCCTTCTTACAATATCCCCATATGAAATTCATGTACATTAGATGTGAATGTATCAGAGCAAAGTATATATTTTTCAATTGTTGGCTAGTAAGACAGCTATATCTTAATCTGAAAATAATACCAATTAAAGGGCTGATTTTATGTTTTAAATTTTCTACATGATTTTCCCAGGTTAGTGTACTATCTAGTGTGATACCTAAGTATGTTGCCGATTTAACCCTTTCTATTTCTTTGTTGGCTATGTTGACTATAATTGTGGTCTCAATCTTGTATGATGGTTTATGGAAGAATAAATATTTTGTTTTAGTGATATTGATAACCATTTTGTGTGCTCTCAACCAATCCACCAGCTTATTGAGATCATAATTAATATTTAGCATAATTTCCTGTTCAGATGTTCCCAGATAGAGTATAAAAATATCATCTGCAAATAGTTTAAGCTTGCCTTTCAATTCTAGTAATACTATATCATTAATATAGGCCAAGAAAAGAATTGGTCCTAAGACAGAACCTTGAGGTACTCCTGTGTCAATTCTCATTTGAGATCCTTTTACATTATCGATTGCAACATATTGTTTTCTGTTAGTGAGGTAGTTCTTGAACCAATCATGTGCCACTCCTCTGATGCCTGCAGATTCTAGTTTATTAAGGAGAATCTTATGATTAACCAGATCGAAGGCTTTTTGAAGGTCAATTAGTACACCAGCAGCTAGTTTGTTTTCATCTAATGCCTTTTCTACATCAGTTACTACTTCAAATATAGCACTATCAGCTCCTCTATTTGGAATAAACCCATATTGGCAGTTTGCAAAGTAATCATTTTTCATGAAGAAATTCATAAGTCTTCGTTTAACAACGCTTTCTAGAACCTTGCTGATGGCAGATATAATATTAATGGGTCTGTAATTTGATGGGTGGGTTTTGTCTCCTTTTTTGTAGATCGGGACAACCCTAGAGACTTTACAGGCATCGGGGAATATACCAGTCATCAGTGAAAGATTTATTATTTTGACAAGATATGGTGTAAGGCCCTCAAGACAGAATTGTAGCATGACATTAGTAGTGTTGTCCTCACTTATATTGTTTTTGTGTTTTAGGGAGTTTATAATTGATTGTATTTCATTAGCATCAGTAGGTAACATAAAGATTGTCTTAGTGCTAGTAGTATTTTTATAGCTTGTAATGTCCGAGGTAGAACCGTTTCCTTGATTTTCCCATATACTGTTAGCAATATTGACATAATATTTATTAATTTCATCACATATATTTTCCTTTTTTTCGACATTTGTGCCGTCGACTATAAGTTTGACAATTTCATTTTTCCCCTTCTTTGGCCTATTTATCATCTCATTAACAACACTCCACACTTCCCTCTGATTATTTGCATTTTGAATTTTTTGGTCAAAGTAGTTTCTTTGTAGGTTTCTCTCAAGTTTTGTAACTTGGTTGCTAATAATTTTATATTCTTCTAAAATTTCTCTTATTTGAAAGAAACTCTAATTACTGACTATGGTTAAATAATATTAGCCTATTATGTTCACATAGTAACCTTGAGAGGATCTTGGATACAGTACATTAGTTAATTTTCAATAAAATATAATTTTATTATTTATCCACTTTATTTTAAGCAGTATGTCTATAGAATATTCAATTATTAACCGTTATTAGCTTTTATATTTTGTCTGAAAACAGTAAATCTGTAGGAAAGTACCAACATGCAAAACGTCGCAACCCACATTCTGTACAAATTGGTTGATTCAAAATGTCATAACCCACATATATTCAAGAAAAATGTAAAAAACTTCATTTTTGTATTGTAGCAGTCAAACGAGAATAGAATGAATCAATTTAACACTTTCATAATACATTTAGGATGTACTATTAAAGTCCTGCAATGTTTTTTGTGTACCCTGTCAAATTGATGTCTTGTGGGATACGACGTATTGCCGTTTCATGGACGATATGTAAGAAAACAGTT